>OX608082.1:35452706-35835860 GCA_951509765.1 Sphenella marginata | reverse complement strand
CAGCTAAATGGCTATCAGCTCTTCAGAGCCGATAGAGGCGCTCACGGTGGTGGAGTTGCAATATACGTGAAGGACGGTCTCTCGTGTAAACTAAATTGTTGGTCAAAAATTGGTGATCCAATTGAACATTTGTTCATTGATATCTTTTCGAATAGTAACAAAGTAATTGTCGGATGTGTATATAGACCGAATCGTAATGTCGATTTTACCGACTTTATAGAGTTCCTGCAACCGTTACTTGCAAGCTACAGTAACATAGTTATTGCTGGTGATTTTAACAGCAACTTGCTTTCTGATAATAGACTACGACTATGCATGGAATCCATTGGCCTTCTTTCTACTAATACTTCCTATCCGACACATTTTACATCCACCAATAGCACCCTACTCGATGTTTTTTTTGTCAGCGACCTTCACAAATCACTTTTCTATAGCCTGTCTGCTCCGAATTTCTCAAAGCACGACATGCTTTTCGAGAACTATGTTCCCACGAAACAAATAGTTACGAAAATCAATAGTAGGCCATGGTTCAGCCCTGGCCTAAAACAGCTAATCGAATTCAGAAACCGTGCATATTCGCAGTGGAAACGCTACAGGACCCCTGATAAGTATAACATTTTTAAAACAGCCCGGCTTACTGTTAATAAGGCAATAAAAAATGCCAAATCAAAGTACTATTCAGATAGATTTCACACCGCAGTAAGCTCCAAGCAAACTTGGAAAATAATAAAGGCAATCGGAGTCGGCAAAAATATTGAAGTTGCTCCTGCTGCTATCGATGCAAACGAGCTCAACTCCACTTTTGTTAGTCCTCCTATTACTCAAGCTAATATTGGCTATGAATATTACAATAATCGTGTCACCAATAGTAGTGATAGTCCCTTTAATTTCGTTGGTGTCGATGAATGTGACGTTGTGCAAGCAATACTCTCCATTAGGTCAAACGCCATTGGATTTGATGGGATCCACCCCGTGTTCCTCAAGATTATACTACCCAAGATACTGCCACACCTCACGTATTTAGTCAACTCGATTTTGACGACCTGCACTTTCCCAAGTAGCTGGAAAACTGCTAAGGTTATCCCCGTAAGAAAGGCTAATAATGAGTTTAGGCCTATTGCAATTTTATCTTTTTTATCAAAGGTTGTCGAGCGTATTTTGAACAAGCAAATTAGCCACTATATCAATGAAAACAAACTACTGTCGGCTTTGCAATCGGGTTTTAGAGAAAACAGAAGTTGTATTACGGCTTTGCTGGAGGTATCCGAAAGTATCAGATCACAAATTGATACCAATAATGTTAGTTTTCTAACCCTTCTTGACCACTCTAAAGCTTTTGACACCGTTGATCACAAGCTTCTGTGCTGTAAGCTGAAAGCTCTGTTTAATTTTTCCCATAATTCTGTTGCCCTAATAAAATCCTACCTCAAAGATAGAACCCAAGCTGTGAGCATTGGTGGGCTAACTTCCGGGTTCTTAAGCGTAACTAGAGGAATTCCACAAGGCTCAATTCTCGGTCCTCTGCTATTTGTCATGTATATAAATGATCTGCCCAAAGCTTTGAGTTTCTGTGGTGTTCATATGTATGCTGATGACGTGCAACTATATGCTAGTTGTCCGCGTACCAGTATTCCAGACTGTATTAAGGAAATAAATTCTGAGCTGGTGCGCGTTAGTATGTGGGCATCAATGAATGGGTTAAGTCTTAATCCCAGCAAATCTAAATGCCTCGTAATACACCGGAAGTCTATTGATCTGAATGAGTTAGACAAAATAATGCTATGTGACTCAGTAGTTAATTATGTTGATAGAGCCAAAAACCTTGGAGTCACCTTTAACAGAACTTTGTCGTGGAATGATCACATTTTCGCCGCTATAGGAAAAGTTTATGGCATGCTCCGTTCTCTATGGTCAACCCAGTATTTCACCCCAATAAACATACGCCTTCTTTTGGCTAAAGTGTACATTATACCTAACCTTCTCTATGGTTCTGAAATTTATGCCAACTGCGACAGTATTTGTAAGCAAAAGCTTAATGTTGTCTACAACAACATTGCAAGATATGTGTTTAGCCTAAAACGATTTGATCACGTTTCTGCATATTCTGAGAAACTACTGAATGTCTCCTTCGATAACCATTTGAAAATTAGAACTCTAATTACTTTACACAAAATCGTATATACTAGAAAGCCACCGCATCTATATGACAAGTTAAAATTTCTTCTCTCGTCGCGATCCTCCATGCTTGTGTTTACTAAACATCGTACCCTCATGTCAGAACGTCAATTTTTCGTTTTTTCCGTTCGTCTTTGGAACTCGCTTCCTTCAGGTTTAAGACAATTAAAGAGCGCTTCGCTATTCAAGAATCAACTAACTAGCTATTATATTCGAACAATGTAACTTATTTTTCTTGTTGCTTAACTTTGTTTTTATAACTTAAATTTATTTTTATATTTATTTTTCTATTTTTATATTATTATTGCATCTACTTTTTTATTATCATATCCGTATTTAATACCTATGACTGACACTGTAAAATAATTGTCTAATTGTTGTGTCAGGATGAAACAAACCAATAAATATTACATATATTACATATTACATATGTGGACTGT
Organism: Sphenella marginata; assembly: GCA_951509765.1. NCBI lineage: Eukaryota > Metazoa > Arthropoda > Insecta > Diptera > Tephritidae > Sphenella > Sphenella marginata. The sequence goes on along the minus strand of OX608082.1, from coordinate 35,833,245 downwards.
GGAAAATTCCATTAGTTCGAGTATGGGAGGTGCCACGCTCCTTTTTCATTATCCCCAGTTTTTTCGGAGGTGGTAGGAATTAGCCTTAAAAACCTATAACCACATTTTAGCGGTATAACCTGAATACTTCCAGAGATATGTGGACCGTGAAAAATTCCTTTTGTTTGGAAGGTGACACGCTCCTTTTTCTTCATCCTCAGTTTTCAAGACAGCACTACTCTCATATAACCTTCAACAGAACTTCAGTCGGCCAATCTAAATACTTCCACAGGTATGGATTATGGAATATTCCATTAGCATGGGAGGGAGGCGCCACGCGTCTTTTTTGTTATCTCCAGTTTTTTCGAAGGTGTTAGAGATTAATATCATAAAACCCCTAACCAAATTTCAGCTGCCTTACCCAAATACTTGAATAATTTCAATTGTATGGGAGCTGCCGCGCCCCGTTTTTCCTTTATCCATGTTAAATATTTATATATATTTATTTATTTATTTCACTTTTCAAGAAGCGACTACTCTCATATAACCTCTAACCGAACTTTAGTGGACCAACCTAAATTCTTCCAGATATATGGATTATGACATATTCCAGTTTTATCGAAGGTGACACGACCCTATTTCCTTATCCGCCGTTTTCATACAGGTATTAGCGATTTATCTTATATAACCCCCAACGAAACTTCAGTGGTCTAACCTAAATATATCGAGTCCATGATAAATTTCAGTAGTATGGGAGGTGCCACGACCCGTTTTTCGTTATCCTCAGTTTTCACGCAGGTGTTAGGGTTTACTCTCATATTACCCCTAACCAAACTTCAGTGGTCTAACCTAAATTCTTTCAGATATGGAATATGAAAAATTCAGTTGTATGGGAGGTGCCACACCCCAATGTTTCATCCAGGTGTGAGCGATTACTTTTATATAACCCCTAATTAAACTTAAATGGTCTAACCTAAATACTTCTGGAGCTGTGGACAATGAAAAATTCCAGTTGTATGAAAGGTGCCACACTCCATTTTCGTTATCCCAAGTTTCCCTGCAGGGGCTAGGGATTACTCTCATTTCACCCTTAACCAAATTTCAGCGACCTAACCTAAATACTTACAGAGATGTGGACTATGCAAAACTTCATTTGTATGGGAGGTGACACGCCCGTTTTTCGTTATCCCCTGCTTTCATGCAGGGTTTAATTATTACCCTCATTGCCCGTTAACAAATTTCAAACTCAAATACTTCCAGATTAATGGACTATGAAAAATTCCATTCGTGCATTTGTTAGGGATTTATCTCTTAGAACCCCTCTTCGAATTTCAATGAGCTAGCCTGTGTACTCCCCGAAATATATGTAGGCTATGAAGAATCAAATTCGTATGGGAGTTGCCGGATTCATATCCCAAATTTCAGTGGTCTTACCTAAATACTTCCAGAGATTTGAACTATGAAAATTTCCAATTTTATGGAGGTTGCTAAGCCCCTTATTCCTTAGCCCCAGTTTTCAAGCAGGTGATTAGATGTTTTTATCGTAAAGTTTGGTGGTTTCTCTTACTAGTTTGGTCGTTTTCACTTACGAGTTTTATTTATAGTGAGTTTAAATATTCATATTGCCTAAAAATGGAATTAACTTATGAACATTTTTGTGCTATGATTTGTTACGATTTTCGACGTGGATTATCGAGACAGAAATACATCAATCAACTTGCTTCTACTTTTGGTGTTGAATCACCACACTTAGCCACTGTGAAACCATGGTACAACGAGTCCTGTATGGCCGCTAATCTTTGCAGGACGAATTTCGTGAGGGTCGTCAAAAAACTGTGTCATATCGGGAGATAAAGGCATCCTTGGCCGTTAGTGGAACCAGCATACATTCAGTATTCCATGAACGTTAGGTGGTAGAGCAAATTTGCTCTAAAAGGTTAGTTAGTAGTTTGACAATTGCCCAAAAAGGGACTAGGTATTGGTGTAAAAAAATATTGAACAAATTTTGCCGCGGTGGATATTGGATCTATGCATATGAGCCGGAAAGAAAGCGGCAATCGATTGTATGGGTGTTCCAAGAATAGCCTACTGCAACAAAAGTTGTTCGCGTAGGAAGCACCTCAAAAAAGTTAAAGTTTTGTGGAATAATACACCGTTAAGGGGGCGGGGCCACGCCCATTTTCGAAAAGATTTGTGCATTCGACTTTCTTTGCCCACGAACACTTTACGAGGTGAAATAGAAATGATATACAGCTAGTTTAAGCAAAGTTATTGCATATTTAATATATCCTTTTCAAAATCTTTCGTATAAAATTGGGCGTGGACCTTACCCGATTTCGCTAATTTCGCTCACCACCTGCGCCACTGCTGTATGTACAACAAAAAAGTCAGATACTGTAGTTAACAGCTTTGGGTTTTGGTGAAAACTTTGATGAATTATTACAAATTAATGAAGCATTTTTTGTTAAATATAATATGCCTATGCAAACCTCCTGGCCCATGAAAACATATCAAAATATATAGTAATTGGAGTTATGCATTGTTTTATGAGATACACTCTGGCAATTGATTGTATGGAAAAAATGTTAGCCTATTAATATATAGATAATGGTCACATAGAATGATGCCATATCGAACAAAATTGGCCATATGGATTGAAACGAATGAAAGTTCATTTTGAGATTCCGTTAACTTCTTAATATTAGCCGGTTTCCAAATTGTGTATTTTTTTTTTGGTGATACAGACTGTTTTCCCAATTTTTCCTTTAGTTGTGGATTTTTTGAAGTCCGTTTAGCGGGAGAATATTACAACTTACACATATGATGGTTTTCTGGTTTCTTTCCTCAAATTCAACTCGGAAATTTTGAAAACACATATCTTAACTGGCCCAATTAGCCTAAATATGTAAGGATTCCGGTTATATGTCGACTCTTTTACAAATTAAAATTTTTAGGAAGAAAATAGTTGATGTCTTTAGGAAAATTAACGCGATTTCAAACTATTTCATGAATATAAAATTGAAGAAGCTACAAACTGTGTTTTTACTTTTTGTATATTAAATATGATATATTTCTTAAAAAATATATGTATATTGATAACTTGAAATAAGTTTTTAGCTTTTTTTTTTAAAATTTGGTTTTTTCACTCCAAAATAGATGTCATAAACAGAAAAATATTGAAATATTGGGTTATATGTCGACTCTTTTACAAATACAAATTTTTAAGAACAAAATAGTTGATGTCTTTAGGAAAATTAACGCGATTTCTAATTATTTCGTAAATATAAAATTGAAGAAGCTTCAAACTGTGTTTTTACTTTTTCCATATTAAATATGATATATTTCTTAAAACATATAAATTGATAAATTGGAATAATTTTTTATATTTTTTCAAAAAATTTGGGTTTTTCACTCCAAGATAGATGTCACAAACAGAAAAATATTGGATTACAAATATAATAAATAAAAAAAAAATATAATAAAAAGTTTTCGTATATTTTAAGGCAAATTCAATTAAGTAAAAAAAAAAAACTTAACCTGCCCTGAACACGTCCTTGAACATACGAACGCACGCATCATAGCCGGCACGCTCACCACCTGCGCCACTGCTGTATGTACAACAAAACAGTCAGATACTGTAGTTAACCGCTTTGGGTTTTGGTGAAAACTTTGACATTTTTTGTTAAATATAATATGCCTATGCAAACCTCCTGGCCCATGAAAACATATCAAAATATATAGTAATTGGAGTTATGCATTGTTTTATGAGATACATTCTGGCAATTGATTGTATGGAAAAAATGTTAGCCTATTAATATATAGATAATGGTCACATAGAATGATGCCATATCGAACAAAATTGGCCATATGGATTGAAACGAATGAAAGTTCATTTTGAGATTCCGTTAACTTCTTAATATTAGCCGGTTTCCAAATTGTGTATTTTTTTTTTGGTGATACAGACTGTTTTCCCAATTTTTCCTTTAGTTGTGGATTTTTTGAAGTCCGTTTAGCGGGAGAATATTACAACTTACACATATGATGGTTTTCTGGTTTCTTTCCTCAAATTCAACTCGGAAATTTTGAAAACACATATCTTAACTGGCCCAATTAGCCTAAATATGTAAGGATTCCGGTTATATGTCGATTCTTTTACAAATTAAAATTTTTAGGAAGAAAATAGTTGATGTCTTTAGGAAAATTAACGCGATTTCAAACTATTTCATGAATATAAAATTGAAGAAGCTACAAACTGTGTTTTTACTTTTTGTATATTAAATATGATATATTTCTTAAAAAATATATGTATATTGATAACTTGAAATGAGTTTTTAGATTTTTTTTTTTAAAATTTGGTTTTTTCACTCCAAAATAGATGTCATAAACAGAAAAATATTGAAATATTGGGTTATATGTCGACTCTTTTGCAAATAAAAATTTTTAGGAACAAAATAGTTGATGTCTATAGGAAAATTAACGCGATTTCTAATTATTTCGTAAGTTTTTACTTTTTGTATATTAAATATGATATATTTCTTAAAAAAATAATAATTTAGCTTTTTTTCAAAAAATCTGGTTTTTTCACTCGAAAATAGATGTCATAAACAGAAAAATATTGAAATATTGGGTTATATGTCGACTCTTTTACAAATACAAATTTTTAAGAACAAAATAGTTGATGTCTTTAGGAAAATTAACGCGATTTCTAATTATTTCGTAAATATAAAATTGAAGAAGCTTCAAACTGTGTTTTTACTTTTTCCATATTAAATATGATATATTTCTTAAAACATATAAATTGATAAATTGGAATAATTTTTTATATTTTTTCAAAAAATTTGGGTTTTTCACTCCAAGATAGATGTCACAAACAGAAAAATATTGGATTACAAATATAATAAATAAAAAAAAAATATAATAAAAAGTTTTCGTATATTTTAAGGCAAATTCAATTAAGTAAAAAAAAAAAAACTTAACCTGCCCTGAACACGTCCTTGAACATACGAACGCACGCATCATAGCCGGCACGCTCACCACCTGCGCCACTGCTGTATGTACAACAAAACAGTCAGATACTGTAGTTAACAGCTTTGGGTTTTGGTGAAAACTTTGACATTTTTTGTTAAATATAATATGCCTATGCAAACCTCCTGGCCCATGAAAACATATCAAAATATATAGTAATTGGAGTTCCCTGCAAAAAGTGAGTCTGGTCTAAGACTGTATAAAATACAGTCTTTCGTTGACATACTACCGGACCAAGTCTAGACCAATCTCATGTAAAACCATAGGACCAATTTACACGGAGCATGTCCTAGGCTTGGTCTACCATTCTACCATTTATGCCGTGTACAGTCCAGACCAAAGATAGACCGTTTGGTCTATACATAATTTTTGTGCTCATTAACATAACAAGTGAATATATTTCTTCAATTCGGCAAAGCAAAACTACATGCGCACAACTAGTCATATTGGTCTAGATAAAAACTAGATTTTTCTAGCTATCTATATACCACTAATTTTGTGTTATAGGACCAATGCTTTTTGCAGGGTTATGCATTGTTTTATGAGATACACTCTGGCAATTGATTGTATGGAAAAAATGTTAGCCTATTAATATATAGATAATGGTCACATAGAATGATGCCATATCGAACAAAATTGGCCATATGGATTGAAACGAATGAAAGTTCATTTTGAGATTCCGTTAACTTCTTAATATTAGCCGGTTTCCAAATTGTGTATTTTTTTTTTGGTGATACAGACTGTTTTCCCAATTTTTCCTTTAGTTGTGGATTTTTTGAAGTCCGTTTAGCGGGAGAATATTACAACTTACACATATGATGGTTTTCTGGTTTCTTTCCTCAAATTCAACTCGGAAATTTTGAAAACACATATCTTAACTGGCCCAATTAGCCTAAATATGTAAGGATTCCGGTTATATGTCGATTCTTTTACAAATTAAAATTTTTAGGAAGAAAATAGTTGATGTCTTTAGGAAAATTAACGCGATTTCAAACTATTTCATGAATATAAAATTGAAGAAGCTACAAACTGTGTTTTTACTTTTTGTATATTAAATATGATATATTTCTTAAAAAATATATGTATATTGATAACTTGAAATGAGTTTTTAGCTTTTTTTTTTTAAAATTTGGTTTTTTCACTCCAAAATAGATGTCATAAACAGAAAAATATTGAAATATTGGGTTATATGTCGACTCTTTTGCAAATAAAAATTTTTAGGAACAAAATAGTTGATGTCTATAGGAAAATTAACGCGATTTCTAATTATTTCGTAAGTTTTTACTTTTTGTATATTAAATATGATATATTTCTTAAAAAAATAATTATTTAGCTTTTTTTCAAAAAATCTGGTTTTTTCACTCGAAAATAGATGTCATAAACAGAAAAATATTGAAATATTGGGTTATATGTCGACTCTTTTACAAATACAAATTTTTAAGAACAAAATAGTTGATGTCTTTAGGAAAATTAACGCGATTTCTAATTATTTCGTAAATATAAAATTGAAGAAGCTTCAAACTGTGTTTTTACTTTTTCCATATTAAATATGATATATTTCTTAAAACATATAAATTGATAAATTGGAATAATTTTTTATATTTTTTCAAAAAATTTGGGTTTTTCACTCCAAGATAGATGTCACAAACAGAAAAATATTGGATTACAAATATAATAAATAAAAAAAAAATATAATAAAAAGTTTTCGTATATTTTAAGGCAAATTCAATTAAGTAAAAAAAAAAAAAACTTAACCTGCCCTGAACACGTCCTTGAACATACGAACGCACGCATCATAGCCGGCACGCTCACCACCTGCGCCACTGCTGTATGTACAACAAAACAGTCAGATACTGTAGTTAACAGCTTTGGGTTTTGGTGAAAACTTTGACATTTTTTGTTAAATATAATATGCCTATGCAAACCTCCTGGCCCATGAAAACATATCAAAATATATAGTAATTGGAGTTATGCATTGTTTTATGAGATACACTCTGGCAATTGATTGTATGGAAAAAATGTTAGCCTATTAATATATAGATAATGGTCACATAGAATGATGCCATATCGAACAAAATTGGCCATATGGATTGAAACGAATGAAAGTTCATTTTGAGATTCCGTTAACTTCTTAATATTAGCCGGTTTCCAAATTGTGTATTTTTTTTTTGGTGATACAGACTGTTTTCCCAATTTTTCCTTTAGTTGTGGATTTTTTGAAGTCCGTTTAGCGGGAGAATATTACAACTTACACATATGATGGTTTTCTGGTTTCTTTCCTCAAATTCAACTCGGAAATTTTGAAAACACATATCTTAACTGGCCCAATTAGCCTAAATATGTAAGGATTCCGGTTATATGTCGATTCTTTTACAAATTAAAATTTTTAGGAAGAAAATAGTTGATGTCTTTAGGAAAATTAACGCGATTTCAAACTATTTCATGAATATAAAATTGAAGAAGCTACAAACTGTGTTTTTACTTTTTGTATATTAAATATGATATATTTCTTAAAAAATATATGTATATTGATAACTTGAAATGAGTTTTTAGCTTTTTTTTTTTAAAATTTGGTTTTTTCACTCCAAAATAGATGTCATAAACAGAAAAATATTGAAATATTGGGTTATATGTCGACTCTTTTGCAAATAAAAATTTTTAGGAACAAAATAGTTGATGTCTATAGGAAAATTAACGCGATTTCTAATTATTTCGTAAGTTTTTACTTTTTGTATATTAAATATGATATATTTCTTAAAAAAATAATAATTTAGCTTTTTTTCAAAAAATCTGGTTTTTTCACTCGAAAATAGATGTCATAAACAGAAAAATATTGAAATATTGGGTTATATGTCGACTCTTTTACAAATACAAATTTTTAAGAACAAAATAGTTGATGTCTTTAGGAAAATTAACGCGATTTCTAATTATTTCGTAAATATAAAATTGAAGAAGCTTCAAACTGTGTTTTTACTTTTTCCATATTAAATATGATATATTTCTTAAAACATATAAATTGATAAATTGGAATAATTTTTTATATTTTTTCAAAAAATTTGGGTTTTTCACTCCAAGATAGATGTCACAAACAGAAAAATATTGGATTACAAATATAATAAATAAAAAAAAAATATAATAAAAAGTTTTCGTATATTTTAAGGCAAATTCAATTAAGTAAAAAAAAAAAAACTTAACCTGCCCTGAACACGTCCTTGAACATACGAACGCACGCATCATAGCCGGCACGCTCACCACCTGCGCCACTGCTGTATGTACAACAAAAAAGTCAGATACTGTAGTTAACAGCTTTGGGTTTTGGTGAAAACTTTGATGAATTATTACAAATTAATGAAGCATTTTTTGTTAAATATAATATGCCTATGCAAACCTCCTGGCCCATGAAAACATATCAAAATATATAGTAATTGGAGTTATGCATTGTTTTATGAGATACACTCTGGCAATTGATTGTATGGAAAAAATGTTAGCATATTAATATATAGATAATGGTCACATAGAATGATGCCATATCGAACAAAATTGGCCATATGGATTCAAACGAATGAAAGTTCATTTTGAGATTCCGTTAACTTCTTAATATTAGCCGGTTTCCAAATTGTGTTTTTTTTTTTTTGGTGATACAGACTGTTTTCCCAATTTTTCCTTTAGTTGTGGATTTTTTGAAGTCCGTTTAGCGGGAGAATATTACAACTTACACATATGATGGTTTTCTGGTTTCTTTCCTCAAATTCAACTCGGAAATTTTGAAAACACATATCTTAACTGGCCCAATTAGCCTAAATATGTAAGGATTCCGGTTATATGTCGACTCTTTTACAAATTAAAATTTTTAGGAAGAAAATAGTTGATGTCTTTAGGAAAATTAACGCGATTTCAAACTATTTCATGAATATAAAATTGAAGAAGCTACAAACTGTGTTTTTACTTTTTGTATATTAAATATGATATATTTCTTAAAAAATATATGTATATTGATAACTTGAAATAAGTTTTTAGCTTTTTTTTTTTAAAATTTGGTTTTTTCACTCCAAAATAGATGTCATAAACAGAAAAATATTGAAATATTGGGTTATATGTCGACTCTTTTGCAAATAAAAATTTTTAGGAACAAAATAGTTGATGTCTATAGGAAAATTAACGCGATTTCAAACTATTTCATGAATATAAAATTGAAGAAGCTTTTTTACTTTTTGTATATTAAATATGATATATTTCTTAAAAAAATAATTATTTAGCTTTTTTTCAAAAAATCTGGTTTTTTCACTCGAAAATAGATGTCATAAACAGAAAAATATTGAAATATGTATGTATGTCGACTCTTTTACAAATACAAATTTTTAAGAACAAAATAGTTGATGTCTTTAGGAAAATTAACGCGATTTCTAATTATTTCGTAAATATAAAATTGAAGAAGCTTCAAACTGTGTTTTTACTTTTTCCATATTAAATATGATATATTTCTTAAAACATATAAATTAATAAATTGGAATAATTTTTTATATTTTTTCAAAAAATTTGGGTTTTTCACTCCAAGATAGATGTCATAAACAGAAAAATATTGGATTACAAATATAATAAATAAAAAAAAATATAATAAAAAGTTTTCGTATATTTTAAGGCAAATTCAATTTAGTAAAAAAAAAAAACTTAACCTGCCCTGAACACGTCCTTGAACATACGAACGCACGCATCATAGCCGGCACGCTCACCACCTGCGCCACTGCTGTATGTACAACAAAAAAGTCAGATACTGTAGTTAACAGCTTTGGGTTTTGGTGAAAACTTTGATGAATTATTACAAATTAATGAAGCATTTTTTGTTAAATATAATATGCCTATGCAAAGCTCCTGGCCCATGCAAACATATCAAAATATATAATAATTGGAGTTATGCATTGTTTTTATTTATTTTATTTATTTATTTTATTTATTTATTTATTCACTTCAAATCTACAGTACAAAGTACCTTACAGACTAACGATACATTAACAAAAAATGCTTATTGAAAAATAGAATTTAAAATTAACACAAACGTAGATCTTGAAAGGGAAAAGTCAATTAACTTATAAGAAGATAAGTCATTAAATTCACATAAGGCCCGCGTAATAGGAGCATTTCTTTCAAAATTTGTTCTGCAACTTTCAACATAGAAGGGAAAAGAGTTACGGAGACTTCTTATCGGAACATTAAAGTTTATGCGCTCTAGAAGAATTGGGCAATTAATCTTGCCATTGATTATATTGAAAATAAAAGTAAGGGAGAGAATAGACCTTCTTTTATGTAAGGAACAGAGATCAATAAGCATCAACCGCGAATGGTACAAGGGCACATGATCCTCGAATCGCAAGGAATGTAAAGCATATTTTAGAAAAATTTTTTGAACCCTTTCGATCCTTTTTATTGATTGTTGATCGTATGGTCTCCAAATAATAACCGCATATTCTAATTTAGAGCGAACGAGGGACGTGAAAAGAAGCTTAAATGTGTAAGGGTCAGAAAACTCTGTGGAATTACGTCGTATAAAGCCCAATACCGAGTATGCTTTAGAAAGAATGAAATTGATATGGTTATTAAAAGACAACTTTGCCTCAAAAACTACTCCTAAATCTTTAGTTTCAGTAACTTTGTTTAAAACACAATTGGCGATATAGTACAACGAGGGAGTAGGACTCTGACGCCTAGTGTAAGTTAGGTGAAAACACTTATCAATGTTTAAAGATAACCGCGACTTTAAACACCATAAATGGAGATTATTCAAATCACTTTGAAGTCTACTTACATCATCAGCATCCTTCACCACCTTGAACACCTTCAAATCATCAGCATACAGAAGGTAATTCGAAAATGAGAAACAACTGCCAATGTCGTTAATGAAAAGAACGAATAAAAGAGGGCCTAAAATGCTTCCCTGGGGAACACCAGAAGAAGCAACAAAAAATTCTGAAATCACGCCATCAAGCGAGACTACACAACGCCGATTAGACAAATATGAGGTTATCCAATTCAGAAGCGAGGAATGGAATCCGAGACAAGCTAACTTAGTAATCAGAATCCTGTGAGAAACTCTATCGAAGGCTTTAGAAAAGTCAGTATAAATGCAGTCAACTTGCGAACCAGTCGAAAACGAAGATATGCAAAAATCACTGAACACCATTAAATTGGAGACCGTCGAGCGTCCGGAAATAAATCCATGCTGGTTTGGGCTGATTAAAGACTTTACAGTAAAATGTATATTATCTTTAACAATACTTTCAAAAAGTTTGATAGCTTTGAAATAGGCCTGTAGTTACGAACATTACATTTGCTCCCAGAGAGGCGTAGTTGTTGTTATCTTCCAGTCACTCATGAAGATTCCTGACGAAAGGTATTTATTAAAAAGTAATTGTAACGGGTAAGACAGCGCTGGACAGCCCTTAAGTAAAAGAGCTGGCAGTCCGTCTGCTTCTGATTGTGACGAAAGCTTGAGCGATAGAATCGCACTCAAAACTTCGTCAGAAGAAATATGCAAGGTCCCTAGATTAACAGAAGGGTATAATTCAGAACAAAAATCGGGGGAACTCTCGTCATCAATAACAAAATTTGACTTAAAGACTTCCGCGAACAGATTAACGGCCTCAGCGGGACGCTGCTGCCTCCACTGGTGACAATAGTTCTTTGAAATGGTTATTGGTCATCATTTTCCTTATTTGCGGTCCCACATATGTTTCCTTCGTATTTACTGCATGCGCGTTCGGGATAGATGGCTTTTGGTTGCCAATATGCAATAATACGGCCTTTAAACTTAATTTATTGCCGTCTATGACCAATCGGCACTCTTTTGAATCATATGGTTCACCAAATTGTTTGAATAGACCAACAATGTCTTTGCAGTAACAAACACTGTCCTCCTTCGTATAGTACTTGGAAAATTCTTCGTGACGAGTTCTATAATATGTTACCTTAACATCGGATGAAACAAATTTAAATTGTTGCATTCGAGAGGCGTGTAGTTCGGCCTTTTCCTTTGACAAAGAATTTCTTGTGCTTGTGACAAAGAATTTCTTTCGTTTTCCGTTTGAAATTCAGTACAACATGATGCCGCGTAATCAGATAGTGCTGTTGACAATGAAACTGGAGCCGGAACTAAAGTTAAATTTGATTCTGGCAATGTCGCTTCTGTTGAAATTAGTTCTGGTAATGACACTGTAGATACGCTCGCATAGGTTACTTTTCTGGACTTTCCACCCCAAGTACTTTTGTAGTACAAATATAGCAGTCCGTTGAATGGCAAGTTGGTTCCCTTCACTTCATTGGTGTAATAAATTTCACACGTCGCCTAAATAGATAGTTTCAGAAATTAGTCAGCTAAGCATTAAAAGGGAACAAATTCCTAATTTTTACAACGTACCTTTTTGTTCCGGTTTCCGAAGAAATCAATTCGACTCGGCATGTGGTGCACACAGTGTTCGGTGTCCATGGTTTTTAGGCTCAATTCCAAAACACTTATAGTATGTAACTTTCAAAGGATTTTAAAACACACGTCTCATACTTTTAACAATAAATTGACCGCAGATGAAACAGAACATATCTGGATCATTTGTACACTCAAACTCTCGCGCCCTTTTATTCATTTTTTATTTTTAAGTAAATGACGGGTTATAAACTGCAATTATAAACTGAACAGTATCCGGCGAGCCTTGCAGATATTATGAAGGAACAAGGCGCATGTACTCTTATTTATACTTAGATCCAGTAAAAATTCAAGCCTACCTAAACAAAAAGGTTCCCTAGTTCTACAAATAAAACACTACCTGCCTCAAAAATATGCTCTTGTTTAAAATGTACCTATGTTTGAGAAAACGACACTAACAGCTTTTTGTATCTAATAACTTTTCGAAAATCTACCTGCTAACTAACTGATATACGAATACTAACACATATGTACCAGTAGGGTAATTAAGCATTAAATGGATATATTTACTTGAATGCTTATAACTTTTGTATTAGTTCATCGATTTTGTTCATTGATAGCTTATTTTTTTTGTAATAAAACAGAGCTTAGAGGGGGGGAAAAATATCTGCAAAAAAAAAAAAAGTTTTCGAGATTCTTCCTCGCAAAGTACACATTTTTTTATATTTTTACAAAAAAAATTTAAAAAATCCGTAATGATTGTTCACTATGTTTGAATCTGCAGGACCTAGCAAAAAGCGTTGTATGTACTGATTATAGTAAATTTTATAAGCTTTCAAACCGTTTTCGAATAGCTCAATTTGTTCTTGAGATATACACGATTAAGCGGAGCCATCTTTTTTGTTTTTTGAAATAACGGTAAATCGTAAATATCTCAAAAACGGTACCATTCAAGTAAAAATAACTTTGATTTTCGGAATTAGGAGGTGATTTTACATAGGAATTTCACTATGGCGTCCCTGGTGCAGAAAAAAAGTTGGAATTTGTGATCCAGTGTTATTATTGTTTGATCCATATTTTTTTGATTGAGGAATAATTATTATTATAGAGTTTTATTTTTTCGATTGGCAGTAATTATACTGTCTTACAATATTTTAAAACTTATTTGCACCAAAGCTGAGATATTTTTTTTCCTCCTCAAAGCATCGAAAAACATAGAAAAATGTGAAAAATGTGGGGGGTAAATCGGAGAAATTCTGAGATATTTCAATTTGACTGTTTTTTGAAAAATTTGCAAAATTTATCCCTGTTTTCTCACATTCAAACCTAATTATCTTCTTTGGTACATCTACTATATCAACAATCTTTACTTCAAAAGGGAATATTTTGCGCACTTTTTTTGACTTCCCCATTTAAAAGATATCGTCGAAAATGTCAACAATCAAGTTTAACGAAAACCTCATTTTCGTTATATATACCGAACTTTGACGTCAGAAATCTATAGAACCGCTTAAGACACGACCAATTTTATCCCTCCTATCTTGTAGGAAATTTTATAGCAAAAATTTCGGTATATATAGATCTTGAAAAATAGGCAATCTAATTGGCAATTTCGGCCTTTACAAAAAAAGGGCAAGTTCAGAAAAAATGAGAGTTTTTTCTAAAATACAGTTTTATTGTCTTTTCACGTAGTATAACTTCGTATTCTTTTTATCACAAGTTATTTGATCAAATCATACACGCTTTATATTACTCCGACATTTCCTGAAAGTGTATCTTAGATTTCGATTTCAGTGAAAATTTCTCAAGTGGGACCCCAAAAATCGAAAGTCCTTATTTATTGATTTTTTTATTAATTTCAGATAGCTATTATAATAAGATAACTATCTGTAAAGTTTTTCGCCAAAAAAAAAAAAATTACTCGAGATATATTCAATCAATTTTTTATAAAGGGTTTTGCTAAAACTGACTTTATTTGAAAGTGGTTGAAGATAATCGAATGCGTCTTGTACTGAAATTTGCAAAATTAGTCTCGCAAAATAATGGCCTAAATAATTTTGGAAAACATTTTTTTTTATAAATATTAGTAAATATTTTTATAAAAAATATTTTTTTTTTTTCACTTCTGGAGCTCTGATTCTAATCGGACAAAAAAATTGGGTTTACAATTCGTTTGTGTTCAGATAGCGAAAAAAAAATTTTGTTGAGCTCTACTATTATTGTAGCTATTGAATTTTTAGTGAACGGTGCAGGCGGCAGAGACATACAGACTAGCGCGCCGGTACCACTGCGAGTGTTGTGTGATGCACAGCCGATCGACTCCTAGTCGTTAATTACTCTTTTTACTTTTGAAGGGGAAGTAGGGGAGATTCTTAACTTGAAAAATAACAATACACACTATTAGGGTAGTTTACACAAAAATAACAATACATATATGATTAATTTATTTATTTCTTTAGTACAGTTTGCATCGAGTAGTTTAAATCAGCTGAAAAAATCTTACAAATCAATTTCCTATCATGAGTGGGCTTGTAGCAATGGTATTGACGCGTTTGTTTCAATGTTTTTACCATAGAAAATCGTAATTTCAAATTTTCTTCATGCTTAGTGTGATCTTCTTCGGTACAAAAATCAAAGTGGATGTTAGTGAAGTACGCTTGAGCCCAGTCATAGAATTTTCGGGGAGTTGTAATTTGATTTACATTGATACGCTGTAAACTAGCTTTATACGCACTTCTTTTGACACATCCACCGACCCCATCGCAGGCCCCTTTGCCATGGGATGTAGCAAAAAAATGCCATTCAGCTTCGACACCAAAGTCGTTCTTATGCTCAATCAAATTTATAAAATTAAAACGGTTTTTATATTGTGAACCCGCACCGTCCGAAAAGTAGAAAATCTCCCTGACGTTGTTTTCTCCGAATTCTTTTTTCAAGTACAAAATCAATTTTTCATTAAATACATAAGTGCACGCAATTGGCATCGTGTAGTATATGCTCTGACAAAACAACGAAATTTTTGTGCTCCACTTTCCCATTAATTTTGTGATGTATTACGTACACATGTAATGTCATCTGATCTTTGGACCAGTGTTGAGATTGCACCGCGTCTTGAACATGGAAACTATAATTTTCAGAGAAGTCCATTGTCACGACGAACTCCCCATCGCCAAGTTCGTTTTTGAGAGAGTCCAAATAATTAGCTTGAGTTATTGCAATGAAATCATGCCTTAACAAATCGGGTAATTCGGTTTTAATTTTTTCTAAAAATGTTTGCACTGGCTGCGTTTGGCTGAGAAGTTGACATCTGTATTTGAAAGAAAATTTTAATTTTTAGTATATTTCCGTGAATATTATTAGACTTAATATCTCATCCAATATAAAATTATATTTAAACATACCTATCGGTTGTCAACCATTGATTATACGTCACTGTAGTAATTTTATTTGCACTTGTAAACGACCTAATTTTTTCGAGAACTGCTGATGCTCCAGGACATTCTTCGCACAAACTTAATGAGCAGTCCGATGTTGAGGATTCACACTTCATCTCCCGAAGCATATCGTGGTAGGTTGTTTGGTAATTAATGCCTTTATTACTGAGCTCTTGCTTCAGGCCACTTATTTTTAATAGCATATTTTGATGTATTTTGCACACGCAAACATTATGCGTTCCTTTCGAACCAGCCAATATGCAAAAACCTTGGTCTAAATTGTCTAAATGTTGACAAACAAATTTTTTTGTCAGGATATTTGATTAAAAATTTCTGATGAATTTCCTTCAGATTCCCCAATAAAAGTCGTTTCTGAAATTACCGTTCATTAACTTAATAAGTTATAAAAATTTAAATTTATTTTATGCGCCAAAAAAACTTTTACCGTTTTCTGATAACGTTTTCCATCAATTACAATGGACTTATAGTCTTTAGCCCCAGGCATAACTCTGCTTATTTCATCCAACAAATAAAATTGTTTAATCAACCCAACAGTTTCGGGATCTACTGGTCGACCAGACTTTGGATTAGGGTGAGAACCAAAACCTTTATCAGCGCGTAATTTCTTAGCTGTCGAGGCCATTCGACGTGAAACTTCAAATATTTGATGAACTTTCTTAATTCCCCAGTTACTTGGCAACGTTGTTAAGAGGTTCAATTTTTCCGCACGAGTTGCAGCTTTCTTCAAGACCTCTTTCAAGTCATTTACCCATGGATCAAGAGTTGAGCTGTCAGAAAAACTGTCGTTTAGTCTCGGTTTTTTCACAGCCTTGTCGACTGGAGCGCATGCAAACTTCTCATCGTCATGTGACTCCACATCGCTGCATTCTTCGCCACTTTCAAAATCAGGAGCAGGATCCGTTTCCTTGTGAACGACTTGTTTTTCAAAAATAATTGCAGGATTTTTCTTTATCTGCTGATACAATAAAGAATAGCAAGAAGAACACATGTATTGATCCACAAAAATACGAAAAGCTGGATTCCATTGATCAGTCACTAATTTAAGTTTTGCATAAACGTTGTTATGCTTTTTTCTGTTTCGAGGATTACAGCACACGTTTGGCTTTGGCATGGTAATCACTGCTAGTATAAATTGTTGACTTAAACCGAACTCGTTAATAAGAAATATAAACTAACTTCACTGGAGAAATGTACACCATTACCCAAAATCAATAGACAAAGCGATTTTTTAATTAAAATTTTTTATTTTAAACTGCACTTGTTGACGATTACAAATTTAATGTTCTTACTAGCTATGAAAAAATCAACGCAGCAAAATTCATCATAGGAGTTTTTCATGCAAAAGTCCTGTTATTTAATATAGACAAAAATACAGCGGTGAGTATGCAGAATGCTGCTGCAGCAGAAGTGCAGTGGCGAATATGTGGGGATAGCGAATTTTCAGATTTAAGCTGCCATTATACATACTTACATAGCATAGACATTTGACTTTTTTTTACGTATGGACATTTATTTGAAGCTGAGAAAATATATCTGACCTTTTTATAGTTTCGGGAAAAAAGAAATATGGTGCAGGATTCTATGCGTTACGTGAAGTATAATCACGTTCTAGGTTGCCAACTAAAGTCAAGTGAAGTCAAGTCAGTTATCTATATTATTATTCTAAAACAAGGCGCTTAGCTAGACTAAACTACAATACGTACATAAATGAAATGTGTATCAAATGAAAGCTTATCATGAGCATGTTTACACAAAATTACAAAAATTTCAATTGGTTAATTTGTTCATAAGATATTAGCGTTTATAGTTTGCTTTAATTTTTTTTTAAAAAAAACCCACCCGGTTATCGGGAGTTACATACTAGTGTTTGTATAATGGCAGCTTTAGAGCTTTTTCAAAAGAACAAAACCGAAGACGGTGACGTTCGGTTGTACAACAATAGCATGAATGCATGCGATGAGTGAACGTGTATGTTTGTATGTATGCAAATTATTAACTTAGCAAAGCTATGTTGGAAAGACAAGTGCGCCAATAGTGATTAGTGATAAGGGAGCGGGAACATTTACCTTCGGCAAAAGAGTAATTAACGACTAGGAGTCGATCGGCTGTGCATCACACAACACTCGCAGTGGTACCGGCGCGCGAGTCTGTATGTCTCTGCCGCCTGCACCGTTCACTAAAAATGCAATAGCTACAATAATAGTAGAGCTCAACAAAATTTTTTTTTCGCTATCTGAACACAAACGAATTGTAAACCCAATTTTTTTTGTCCGATTAGAATCAGAGCTCCAGAAGTGAAAAAAAAAAAAATATTTTTTATAAAAATATTTACTAATATTTATAAAAAAAATGTTTTCCAAAATTATTTAGGCCATTATTTTGCGAGATTAATTTTGCAAATTTCAGTACAAGACGCATTCGATTATCTTCAACCACTTTCAAATAAAGTCAGTTTTAGCAAAACCCTTTATAAAAAATTGATTGCATATATCTCGAGTAATTTTTTTTTTTTTGACGAAAAACTTTACAGATAGTTATTTTATAATAATAGCTATCTGAAATTAATAAAAAAATCAATAAATAAGGACTTTCGATTTTTGGGGTCCCACTTGAGAAATTTTCACTCTTAGCGCTTTTTCTCCTTGTCATTTTCTGACAGTGCCAAGAACCAGACATACTCCCCCATCATACGACTCGTGCATTTCCTTTTGTATCTGGTCTCGATCACTTTGATATCCTGGTGAAATCGTTCACCTTGCTCGTCGGACATCTCACCAAGGTTTTTTGGAAAAAAATCAAGATGAGAGTGGAGAAAATGAACAATTTGAAAAATCCTTAAGCTCCCAAGAAAGGTATGCATGGAATTGCATCCGAAACGTTGTTGATGGATTTCTTGGAAATAGGCGTTATGACAATTACGAAGCATTAGTGCAAAATATGTTGCAAAGTTATCGAAAAATTGGAGCTAATATGTCATTGAAACTACTTAGACAAGTTCCCAACAAACACAGACAATTTTTTCTCCAACTTTTGATAAAACCTTGATTCTCAAGTGGAGATTCAGCTTTCCTCACAACTTGAGGTTAAACGTTATTTCTCAACTTGCGAATTATTTGAGATGAAGTTGAGAAATTGCCAAATAGGGAATTGCCCTTAAGATGAAGTTGAGATTTAATGCATTCTCAACTTGAGAATCACTGAAATTCCTATATTAAAAAAGTGCTTTGAAGTTGAGAATGCTATAACTAAACTATTGAGGTGCTGTTGAAAATTAACCTTGGAGATTTGAGAAAGGCATTTGACCTAAAATGCATCTCAAGTTGATATCAAACAAAATTGTTTGTTGGGTTACCTTTGTCTTAAAATTATCCTGCACTACATGGTTTGCGTTGAATAAGTTAACTTAGAAGACGCTGCTAAATTGTTAGTAGTTCATTGGACTTACCAACCAAAAGCTTTTATGCATTTCAGCCACACTTTTGCAGTATCTGAACAAAACTATTCAACTTACCCAGGTTTAGTCAGTTAAGAATACCGGCCATGATTTGATGAAAACGCTACGTTAAAGCATCATCACAGAAACATATTGGAAACATTAAAGACAAAATTTTTAAAATCTGTTGAGCCGATACGGAGATCTTACGGGACATACGAACGCCAATTCATTTTTATATACATACTAGCAGACCCGGCAGACGTTGTTCTGCCTGACCAGTGACTTCCCTAGAAATACATTTTCAACTATTTTTCTATTAATTTTTAACATTCCATTTATTGCAGTGCTTTAGTATATGCAATGTTTCCGGTTTTAACGTATTTGGTATAAACAAATAAATTTGTTGGATGTCCAACTCAAAAAACGAATCTTTTGAACTCAATGGCTATGACACAAACCATTATGCGCTGCTGAGCAGATGTGTAGTTAGTATTTATTTAATTATATCCTATATCTACCACTTAACGCCACTATTATGATTTTATGGAAATCCTATAATACTCTGGATATGTATAAACGGCTATAACAAACAAAAAAATTAAGTGCTTTGATTAAGATTTAAGAACGTTAAAATGTCACTAAAGCAAATACATTCAGGGATATAACGAATTGAAATATTACTTAGCTGTGGTCTTAGAACTGACCACTTTTCCAAAAAAATTACAAATGTATGTATGTCGTACCCCACGAAGATTTTCACGTATTGGAAAAGTTTAAAACAGATCAACCATAAACTTTGGACATTATGGAAGTACAAACAAAGTACTGAATACAAAAAATGTGGGCGTGGCACCGCCCACTTTTCCAAAATTACATAAATCTTGAAAATCCGGAAATATTTCCCAAAATTTTCCCTCACACAAACCTTCTCTTATGCTATGTTTCCACCAAACCAAACACCGTGTTTAAAAGGGTTTGGGTTATGTAGAAATGTCAAGTTTTCCACTGATAGTTTGCCGGAAAATGGGTTTACACCCACTAAACAATTTATTATGATCGTCGTTCCGATTTAGTGGGTGTAAACCCATTTTCCGGTAAACTCCCAGTAGAAAAACTTGACATTTTTACATAACCATTTCTACATAACCCAACCCTTTTAAACACGGTGTTTGGTTTGGTGGAAACACCGCGTTACCAATTACGAAGAACTGAAAAAAAACTTGAGTCAAATCTGTCCAGCCGTTCTCATTTTTTTCCTATCATTTTTGAATTGATTAATATGAAATAAGAAATTAATAATATAATTATGTGATAATACTTACATGTACATATGTATATATTTTAATTAAATATTTTTGAACAATGAAGCAATTGTATAAAATACGAATAACGGGGTTTCACAAAATGCGTTCACTACAAAATATGTACATATATGGATTTGATTTTTACTTATCCCTCAGCAACACGAAAACGTACATATGTACATATGAATGTTAATTTTGTTTTTATTTAAAGCGTCATACATACATACATATGTATGTATGTACGAAGCGAAGTACCGCTACCGAGCGCTCGCTTAACTTAAATCGATTCATTTGGTTGACAGCGAACAAACACACAAACAGCTTTTTTTAGAAAAGGTGCTCCTATTGTTTAAACAATTTTGGCTAAATAATATATGAATCAACTATTTTTTTTGATGCAGAACGAAAGTAAATATTTCAAAGTTTAACTTCAAGTAAGTTTCATTCTAATCGGTGGATCCGTTTATGATTTGTGGCTGTGTAAACAAAAAAATTTATGGTTTTTTACCGATTTCCACTCCCCCTTGAGATATAAGGTATCCTATCTTTCAAGTTGGATCAAACTGTAGATGCTGTGCAAATTTCATTAAAATCGGTTGAGTAGTTTAGGAGCTCACCCTGATTGAACATGTGACACGTGATTTTTATATATTAAGATATAGATTCTAAAAAAGGACGGAATAACAACCTATATTCACAACCAAAGCGTTTGGTTGTTGTATTCACTTTTTCTACATTCGCCAAAGTAGCGAAAAGGAATTCACCATTTGGTCAAGTAAATTTTGTATTTAAATATAAAACGGAAAAAATCTGTACGGCATTAAGTTCCTTACAGGAACATTTCAGTTAGAACACCAGTGATCTCAACTGACTACAATTTATATGGTAGCTAAACTTCCTTAGCTAATATATGATTAAATTGAGGATTTAGAAAATGTTTTGTTCTATATAAATAAACACTATGTCCGATAGAATAAAGAAAAGAAAAAATTTTGAAAATCGTTTAAGCCGTTATGAGTATTAGCTTAAAAAATTTTAAATTGAGATTAGAAAAAAAAAATTGATGTGGTAAATGAGACCTGAAACAGATTGGAAACATTAAAGAAAAAATATTTAAAGTCGGTTGAGCCGATACGGAGATCTTACGGGATATACGAACGACATTTCATTTTTATATATATAGATTACAACTTCTTCACCATGATGTAGATTATGAAAAAGGACGGAATAACAACCTATATTCACAATCAACAACCTATATTCACAATCAAAACTTTTTGTTGTTGTATTCACTTATTCAACATTTGCCAAAGTAGCGAAAAGGAATTCACCATTTGTATTGAAATGTAAAACGGAAAAAATCTGTAAGGCATTAAGTTCCCTACAGGAACATTTCAGTTAGAACACCAGTGATCTCAACTGACTACAACTTATATGGTAGCTTAACTTCTTTAGCTAATATATGATGAAATTGAGGATTTAGCAAATGTTTTGTTCTATATAAACAAACACTATGTCCGATAGAATAAAGAAAAGAAAAAATTTTGAAAATCGGTTAAGCCGTTATTGAGTATTAGCTAAAAAAATTTTAAATTGAGATTAGAAAAAAAAGAATTTATGTGGTAAATGAGACATGAAACAGATTGGAAACATTGAAGAAAAAATATTTAAAATCGGTTAAGCCGATACAGAGATCTTACGGGATATACGAACGCCAATTCATTTTTATATATATAGATTACAACTTCTTCACCATGATGAATAACAACCTATATTCACAATCAACAAGCTATGTTTATTCACAATCAAAACTTTTGGTTGTTGTTTTCACTTATTCAACATTCGCCAAAGTAGCGAAAAGGAATTCACCATTTGTATTTAAATATATAACGGAAATAACCTGTACGGCAATTAAGTTCCCTACAGGAACATTTCAGTTAGAATACCAGTGAAATACCAGAAAAATTTTTGAAAATCGGTTAAGCCGTTATTGAGTATTAGCTTAAAAAATTTTAAATTGAGATTAGAAAAAAAATATTTATGTGGTAAATGAGACCTGAAACAGATTGGAAACATTAAAGAAAAAATATTTAAAATCGGTTAAGCCGATACAGAGATCTTACGGGATATACGAACGCCAATTCATTTTTATATATATAGATTACAACTTCTTCACCATGATGAATAACAACCTATATTCACAATCAACAAGCTATGTTTATTCACAATCAAAACTTTTGGTTGTTGTTTTCACTTATTCAACATTCGCCAAAGTAGCGAAAAGGAATTCACCATTTGTATTTAAATATAAAACGGAAATAACCTGTACGGCAATTAAGTTCCCTACAGGAACATTTCAGTTAGAATACCAGTGAAATACCAGAAAAATTTTTGAAAATCGGTTAAGCCGTTATTGAGTATTAGCTTAAAAAATTTTAAATTGAGATTAGAAAAAAAATATTTATGTGGTAAATGAGACCTGAAACAGATTGGAAACATTAAAGAAAAAATATTTAAAATCGGTTAAGCCGATACAGAGATCTTACGGGATATACGAACGCCAATTCATTTTTATATATATAGATTACAACTTCTTCACCATGATGAATAACAACCTATATTCACAATCAACAACCTATGTATATTCACAATCAAAACTTTTGGTTATTGTTTTCACTTATTCAACATTCGCGAAAGTAGCGAAAAGGAATTCACCATTTGTATTTAAATATAAAACGGAAATAATCTGTACGGCAATTAAGTTCCCTACAGGAACATTTCAGTTAGAATACCAGTGATCTCAACTGACTACAATTTATATGGT
The DNA here is from genome assembly GCA_951509765.1 of Sphenella marginata. Classification (NCBI taxonomy): domain Eukaryota; kingdom Metazoa; phylum Arthropoda; class Insecta; order Diptera; family Tephritidae; genus Sphenella; species Sphenella marginata. Next base: position 35,809,811 of record OX608082.1, on the reverse strand, counting down.
AGCTAAACTTCTTTAGCTAATATATGATTAAAATGAGGATTTAGAAAATGTTTTGTTCTATATAAATAAACACTATGTCCGATAGAATAAAGAAAAGAAAACATTTTGAAAATCGGTTAAGCCGTTATTGAGTATTAGCTAAAAAAATTTTAAATTGAGATTAGAAAAAAAAGAATTTATGTGGTAAATGAGACATGAAACAGATTGGAAACATTGAAGAAAAAATATTTAAAATATACGGAGATACGGAGATCTTACTTAATTATATCTCGATTTAAATATTTTTGATCGCGGATAATTATTATATGTAATTTCAATCGATTTTACTCAATCATAATAATTATCTCTTGATTTTTATTATTTTCCTCAGCCGTAACCATTATCCATGATTTTTATAAATTTCCCTTCAATCATAATCATTATCGTCGATTTTTATCTTTTTTCTTAAAGAATAGTCATTACCTTTGATTTTTATCAATTTTCCTCAAACATAATTATTATTTTTGATTTTCAAAATTTTCGCTCACGCATAATAGTTATCTTGTGATTTTTATTTTTAATCCTCATGATAAAACTCAAAACGTCATATCTCCTGAACTATGACGAATTTCGACTCGAAAACTTAAATGTATATACCTCTTTGCCTGAAGTGTTTAATTCTATACATAAATCGTGTATAAAAGGGGGGAAAGGGGTATGAAAATATGCATGTACTATGCTTTCTCATAAGATGAAAGGCACATTTTAAATTCGAACTTCTCACATTTTGATGAAAACTTGCATAAGGGTACATTTTACCTATTAAGAAATTAAAAAAAACATTCCATTTTACCCAATAAACAATGAAGTAAGCTAGTTTATTAAACAATGTTTTCCAAGCGTAAAAAGTAAATGTTTTCCAAACGAAAAGATTACAAAAGTAAGTTTATTGTAAGCTTATAGTAAGCGTATTTTGCTTACTGGGCAATTGCCGCCAAATTTTAAATATTTCAGCAATTTGACACGCCCACAATTGTTAGAAAAAGCAATTTCTAAAAATGAGGCTGTGTCCGAATAGGTAAAATGTACCCTCATGCAAATTTTCATCAAAATGTGAGACGGTCGAATTTTAAATGTGCCTTCCTTCTTATGAGAAAGCATAGTACATGCATACTTTCATACCCATTTTCCCCCCATTAATGAACAATTTTTCAATGATTTATGGATAGCATTAAACACTTCAAGGAAAGGGGTACATATTTTTAAGTTTTCGAGCCGAAATTCCTCTTAGTTCAGGAGATGTGACGTTTTGATTTTTATCATGAGGATTAAAAATAAAAATCACAAGATAATTATTATTCCTGAGCAAAAAAATAAAAATCACAAGATAATTATTATGCGTGAGCGAAAATTTTGAAAATCAAAAATAATAATTATGTTTGAGGAAAATTGATAAAAATCAAAGGTAATGATTATTCTTGAAGAAAAAAGATAAAAATCGACGATAATGATTATGATTGAAGGAAAATTTACAAAAATCAAGGATAATGATTACGGCTGAGGAAAATAATAAAAATCAAGAGATAATTATTATGATTGAGTAAAATCGATTGAAATCAAATATAATAGTTATCCGCTATCAAAAATATTTAAATCGAAATATAATTATTATTCATGATTTAAATAATTTAAATCAAAGTCACAAGTTATATGTCGCTAGCTTAGAGTGCAAAGGTGCCAACTGCATTTTCTGAAAATTTTAAGTAGACACAAAAAACTGTACAAACAAATTTACATTACTTTTTCCAAATTTTTTTGAATGTAATTTTATTTACTTATACAGTGAGCAAAAGAATTAAAAATAAATGATGTATCGGATTTGGAGAAACTTTAGTCATTTAGCACTTTTTCTATTGCTTTTTTTGTTTTGTGATATGACACATCACAAGCGCCACAATTCTCTTCATCATGTTTGGCGGCATCAGCAAAAGCAACTATTACAACATCTTCAGGTGATCATCGTCAGCGCGACGATTGTGTCAACCGCCAGCAGAGCAGCAGCAGCATTATCCAACGTCGTGGGTTAGGTGGACAGTTAGGGTAGCGATTACGAATAAGTTTGAAAAAGTAACTCAATAAAGCACACACGTGCAATAAAAAAAAGGCGCGTGGAGCCTATGGAAGTGGACCCTTTCATATCCCAATTTAAAAGCCCCACCAATAACTCAAATCAGGACCATTACAGTAGGCCACAGGGGAACTTGAAAAAGCGGGCAGCAAACTCAGGACGATATACCGGACCTAAAATACAGCGCGTTAAACGTCTTACAGAGCATCAGGTCCCGGAAAAAGAACCCTCATACAACAATGAAGCGGAGCAGGTGGCCGACGACGTCGAAATAGATGAGGTTAATTTTTTAGGGCAAAATCGCTCCTTCCTTGGATGGTGACAGGTAATAGTGTCACTGGTAATAGTGTCAATTGAAACTATTTCCGTGGTAAATTGGAAATAGTATCAACTGACACTATTGCGCTTTCGAAATGGAATTAGTGTCAACAAGAAAATGGAAAATAAGTCATTGACACTATTTCTAAACTGAAATGGAAATAATGTCAAAAATGCTAAAAACGGATCTACCACATTATCCCCAAAATCAAAATCCCCAAAGGAAAAATCCCTAAAATCAGAATCGCAAACACGAAATCCCCATTTTATGTGTGAAATAAATTCAAATTATGTATTGGATAGGTGATTATGCTACCTTTCATTTGAGGTACCACTGTTGTGGGTGAAAAACCGCGTATGTGCAACATTTTAAATTTAATTTAAAAAACAACCCTGGGCTACATTATGCCAAGTCTTTCTACGTAGTGCACCATTCTGCGTAGGCGGCCTTCGGCCGCGCTTATTATATATAAACCTCGTCTACGCCATGCCAACTCCGGGTGGTTGCCTGAACCGTGGCAACACGGGAGTTTTACGGCTCAGCGAATAAAGGCCTAACGAGCTAAAGCCTAAAAAATATTAAATATTGCCTAAATATTCCATATCGGAATTAGGCGGTTGTTCATAATAAAAGAATATCTAACATCATTTTAATCATTTCTTCTTTAAAATTGTTAGGTGATTCTTCATAATGAAAGAAAGCCTAACAAACAAAAATGAAGAAACGCCTAATTAGGTATTTATTCATTTTTGATTGTTAGGAATTCTTTCATTAACGTTAGGTGCTTTTTCATTTTGCTATAAGTGTGATTTCTATTGCTATTATGCGCTTTTGAGTGATATGAATGCGCTAATAGGGGTGTCAAAATACGCGTTTTAACCTTGGTATCAATGGTCCGAAGTCGAAATTAAATTTTTTTTGTTTTAGTGAAAAGTTATCAACAAAAAACCGAAAATCGACTTAGGTCAAATCCCCAATTCGAGGCGTGATCTATGGTATTTATGTGTAGAACTCCTTTCCGCATTGGCTTCCTTTGGCCGCGCTTCAAAAAATAACCCTGGGCTATGCCATTCCAACTCCGGGTGGTTGCCCTGAACGGTGGCATGTTGCCACCGTTCCCACTCTATGGGCGGGATCCATGGTATTTTTGTGCAGAAGACCTTTCTGAATTGGCAATAAAGGGAATAAAAAATACAGTGTACATGCATATACATATGTAAATAGCTAATAACATAAGATGAAAATTTGAAATAAAAAATCGCGCGATATAATAATCATTAGTTTCACCGTTCAGGGCAACCACCCGGAGTTGGAATGGCGTAGCCCAGGGTTATGTATAATAAGCGCGGCCGAAGGCCGCCTATGCAGAATGGTGTACTACGTAGAAGGACTTGGCATAATGTAGCCCAGGGTTGTTTTTTAAATTAAATTTAAATTTTTGCACATACGCGGTTTTGCACCCACAACAGTGGTACCTCAAAAGAAAGGTAGCATAATTACCTATCCAACACATAATTTCAATTTATTTCACACATAAAATGGGGATTTCGTGTTGGGAATTTTGATTTGGAGGTTTTGATTCGGGGATTTTGATTTTGGGTATAATGTGGTAGACCCCAATCACTAATAGTGCACATTTCGTAAAAGGAGTAACCATAATTTTTTAAATAATCATATAATAAAAATCCGTCTCTTACAACACTGCGCTGCGCAGACAACTGCTGCCAAAAATAGCAATAGTGTCAATTGACACTATTTCCATTTCCAAAAGCGCAATAGTGTCAATTGACACTATTTCCAAGTTTCCCTTGGATTTCAAGAACAATATGAGGGAAAGAGATAAAGTTTCTTGTGGACACCGGGGCATCTAGAAGCTAGATCAAGCTCATCCCAGGACTAAAAGGAATAAAAAAGGTGGAAAATTCATTTTTGGTAAAGTCAATTCATCGGGTGACCTCCATAAAGCACAAATGTAAAGTTAGAATGTTCGGGGTGGTCGCAGAATTTTTTCTGCTACCCAATCTGTCTTCATTTGACGGCGTTGTTGGCCTGGACCTACTAAGGTCCATGCAGCTATCGATTTAAAAACAAATACATTAACGCACGATTACCTGAAGGAAACTATTTTATTTATATCTAGCGAGGATGTTAGTCACTTGCAATTTCAGGCCAAACAGGTCCTGTATTATGATTAAGAGATGAGCATACAGTTATAATGAGCAAGCTATAACGAAGGATGGAATACATAATAGTAGAGAATATGAGAATCATATACAGGGTGCTACAATTATATGCACAAGTTATAAGTTATACATTTCTACATCTCCTTTGTTTTGTTTTTTTTTATAATTGATATTTATACATATACATATGTATGCAGTTACTTGTGACACTTCATTTTGACAGAATTCATGTAGGCTTATTTATTTTTGTGCCAATACTCTTAGCTATATTACTTCAAGTTTTGATTATGTATGATTTTGATCTGGCTGTTTCACATATACAATTTTCATACATTCAAATATGTATAAATATTTACTTCCTTATTAAATTATTGAGATAAAGTGTTTACATTATTGCAGTGACTTAATGATAAAATTATTATTTTACATAGTTTTATAAAATTCATATTATACACGTTTTCTTAAATGAAAGGAGTTTCTACGATACGTTTTTTGATCTTTTTCTACTATGTAGGATCGGGGGCTTCCATGTTTGTGCAGTATTCTAGCTGGAAACCACAATTTTCCATCTTTCATCCACACTTTTTCCCCTTTTACAAAATCTTCCTTTCTTTTCGAATTTTTATCATGGTATTTTTTATTACATGCATTATTATGGCCCAAAATGGGGATTACTTTATTGCTCACTTCGGCATTATTAAAAAATTTTGTTTTTCCAGGAACCAATGCTCTAGTCTGCCTGCCCATAAGTAATTGAGCTGGTGAATATTCTGAGTTTTTTATTGGTGTATTTCTGTACTCTAACACATTTTAGCACTAATTTTTTCGCTACCTGCACCATTCGCCCAGCAAACCCATTCGATTTGGGATACAGTGGGCTCGTTGTTGTTATTTTAATGTCTAAGTCTTTTGCCCATTGCTTAAACTCGTGTGACCCAAATGGAACATTATCAGCCACTATTTCTAGTGGGTATCCATTAGAGTGGGTTGATTTAAAAAGTGAAAAATCGCCATAGCGGAAACTATTCTAGGGGTCATTATAAGCAACTCTGCTGAAGAAACTTTAGGTCTAAAACCGACTTTGACCTACCGGAAATCGCGTTGAAGTTTCATAGTGAGGTAATGAAAATTTTTGTATGCGACCTATCACACTGCGTGACAGCGAGCATTAACTTTTTACGGGACATACCTTAAGTTGTAGTTCTAGTCAAGCACACAAAAACTACACAGCGAGAATTTCAAAAAAATGGTCACCATCTGGAAATATGGGGCAAAAACCCCTTTTTAATTGTTTCAAGGATATATCTGAAACTTTAACAGGTCGATGTCTGTACATTGCAGATATTCCAAAAAAATTGATACGGCCAATCATTATTAAGCCAATAGAATCCAAATCAACCGTTTTTAGAATTTTTGTCAGTCTGTCTGTCTGTTTAAATGTTTGTAATCGCATCACTCAAAAACTGCTGAACGTAATTAAATGAATCTTTCGTCATTTATTAGTAGACGTTCAATTTAAAATTTAAGGTATCCCTTATTTCAATAACTCGACCAGTTTTCGAATTATCGACCAATAAGTGGGCCAGGGGTGACCAAAAATGTGTAAGTACAATATGGGTATGAAACGAAAGGTGCTTACGAGTGATTTCATAATCAATGTGATAAATTTCAATATATCCGCTTGTTTCGGAGATATCCCCAAAAATGTGATGTGATGTATTTTGCCAAGTATAAATGGAAGCCTATGTTACCAAAGACTTTATTTATTTATAGGATTCTAGGGTACCACACGATTCACATATTCCCAAATATGTGAGACGGAGAAACGTAAGGCTCGCGTGGGTCTAATTTAGCACTTCATTTTATATTAATAAATCATATAAATTACTAGATAGCCGGATAAGCAGGCTTACGTAAATACATCATAAAAGTTCTTAGTTGTTTTGAGATCGATTTGGGAAGGCCATTGCGTTGGTTTATATGCCTTTTGCATTTCAATGAACTACCTTTTATTGAAAAGGTACCTCCTCGATAATTCAAAAACTAGCGGACCAAGAACAGCCAGCGGTGCAATAGCTAAGCACATTGCATTTTGTGAAAAAATGGTATGCAATTTAAAATTTTTTTTTTTCAGAAACCAACTCGAAATCGAAGGTTAAGTTACCCTGAACTTCCTTTTTGGGTAGGTATTATTCTAGAGCTATTCTGATGTATGAACAAATTGTTTAATATATATAGTAATAACTTTTCAAAATTGCAATTTTTCGTAAAAGGACCCATAGTCTTTAGTTGTTTTTATAGATAAATAATCCTGGGGTACCCTAGAATCCTATAAATAAAGAAAGTCTTTGGTAACATATCATTCCATTTATACTTGGCAAAATACATCACATCACATTTTTGGGGATATCTCCGAAACAAGCTGAGATATTGAAATTTATCACATTGATTATGAAATCACTCGTAAGCACCTTTCGTTTCATACCCATATTGTACTTACACATTTTTGGTCACCCCTGGCCCACTTATTGGTCGATAACTCGAAAACTGGTCGAGTTATTGAAATAAGGGATACCTTAAAGTTTAAATTGAACGTCTACTAATAAATGACGAAAGAATCATTTAATTATATTCAGCAGTTTTTGAGTGATGCGATTACAAACATTTAAACAGACAGACAGACTGACAAAAATTCTAAAAACGGTTGATTTGGATTCTATTGGCTTAATAATGATTGACCGTATCAATTTTTTTGGAATATCTGCAATGTACAGACATCGACCTGTTAAAGTTTCAGATATATCCTTGAAACAATTAAAAAGGGGTTTTTGCCCCCTATTTCCAGATGGTGACCATTTTTTTGAAATTCTTGCTGTGTAGTTTTTGTGTGCTTGACTAGAGCTACAACTTAAGGTATGTCCCGTAAAAAGTTAATGCTCGCTGTCACGCAGTGGGATAGGTCGCATACAAAAATTTTCATTACCTAACTATGAAACTTCAACGCGATTTCCGGTGGGTCAAAGTCGGTTTTAGACCTAAAGTTTCTTCAGCAGAGTTGCTTATAATGACCCCTAGAATAGTTTCCGCTATGGCGATTTTTCACTTTTTTCCCTCCCCTGCAAATCAACCCACTCTAGTATCCATGCACAGAGAAGACGATATCTAGTTTACCTGATATTGCTTTCGCTGTTTTTGTTGTCAATGGTAGTATCTCTAAATATTTCGAAAAATAGTCTCCAATGACTAAATAATTTTTTCCTAGTACCTCCATGACGTCCATGGCAAGTCTTTCATAAGGAGACTTTGGTATAACATGATTCAAGAGTGGCTCCTTTATGTTTGAGGACCTATATTTTTGGCAAATATTGCATTTTGCAATCATGGATTCTACCTCTTGATTCATGTTAGGCCAAAATACGAGTTGCCTAGCTAGATTTTTTGTTTTTTGGACTGTCAATGATCATAAATTGAAAAAGTGGAAAGAACACCTAGAGTCATGCAATCTCTCCGGCGGTGTCGGCAAACTATGGTCGACAGTCAAGGCCCTATCCAACCCGACCAAATACAATGACAAGGTCGCCATTGCTTTCAGCGATAACGTCAAGTCGGACCCCAGGAAGTGCGAAAGCGCATTCTGCCGGCAATTTATACTGCATTCTCCTGCGGATAGGGCTAAGAGAAAAGCCATCCGACGCGCGCACAAACACAAACACACAGCCGCGCCCATTGTCGTCTCCGCTGCAGAGGTTCAGGAAGCTATAAGGAAGGCTAAACCTTCAAGATCACTCGGACCCGACGGATTTGCCATGAAGATGCTGAAACACCTCGGCCACGAGGGGCACAAGTACTTGGCGGCTCTATTCAACCTCTCACTGACCACCTTCGTTATACCAGACATCTGGAAACACGCGACTATGGTCCCCCTCCTAAAACCTGGGAAGCCGGCGAATCAAGGAGATTCTTATCGTCCGATATCTCTCCTTTCGCCGGTAGTGAAGTTGTTAGAGGCTATTCTGCTCCCATACTATACTGCAAACCTGCAGCTGGCCAATCATCAACATGGCTTCCGTAAAAACCATAGCACAACATCAGCATTGAATGCCATCACGACGCAGATTAACTTCGGTTTGAACCAACACCAACCAAACCGCAGGACGGTTCTCGTGGCACTTGACCTGTCGAAAGCCTTCGACAGAGTCAACCACGCCACACTCCTTAAAGACCTGAAGGAGACACCGCTTCCTGCCGGCCTAAAACGATGGACCGCCAACTACCTAAACGGTCGGCTGGCGTCAGTGCAGTTTCGAAACGAGAGATGTAGACCTAGAAGAATTAGACAAGGGGTTCCGCAGGGTGGTGTCCTTTCACCCATTCTGTTTAACTTCTACATCTCGAGCCTCCCTCCCCCACCAGAGGGGGTCTCCATCGTTTCGTACGCTGACGACTGCACTGTGATAGCCACGGGCAAAGGACCTTACACGGACGAACTCTGTACTAGACTAAACGACTACCTGCGCGATCTTTCCCGCTTCTTCACAGAGCGGAACCTGACTCTGCCCCCGACTAAATCCACGTGGAATGCGCAGATGGGGCAGGAGTTGAATGTCCACGTAGATGCTGTTCCACTACCTACTGTCAACCACCCCAAATTCTAGGGGTTACATTCGACAATAGCCTCACCTTCGCTAATCATGCCATCGCAATAGTTTCAAAGGTACAAAGACGCAACAAGATCCTCAAGTCACTGGCCGGCAGTACTTGGGGCAAAGACAAAGAAACGTTGCTGGTCACCTATAGGGCTATTGGCCGACCGGTTATTGATTATGCTGCGCCCATATGGTCGCCTAACCTTCACGACACCAACTGGAGGAGATAGCAGGTCTGCCAAAACACCGCCATCAGAACTGCGACGGGCTGTTTGCTTATGTCTCCTGAGTCACCATCTTCACCAGGAGGCTCAAATGCTCAACGTTCGCGAGCATGCGGAACTTTTAAGTAGGCAGTTCCTTCTGAACTGTCAACGACCCAGTCATCCAAATCGACAGCTATTGGATGAAACTCCGCCCCCTAGAGACATAAGGAAACATCTCCGAAAGCATTATGATGAGATCCGGCATCACATCTCGTTGCCGTTTGATCTGCGGGACCATAGGTGGGCCCTAAAAGACCTCCACACTGAGTCGGTGGACAGTTCCCTCAGGTCCCGGCCTGTGAACCCCGTTATTGGTGCCCAACCACCCGTTCTTGCTGAGGAAGAACGTGTCCTTCCGAGGGAGACTAGAGTCATGCTGGCACAACTTCGGTCTGGATATTTGTCCAGACTGAACTCCACCATACCGAACACATGCCCTGCATGCGGTATGGCCCCCCATGATACGCAACATCTCTTTTCGTGTTCTTCGGAACATACTCTTCTAACTCCCCTATCACTTTGGTCCAACCCTGTTGAAACAGCGCGTTTTCTTGGACTTCCGTTAGAAGAGCCCGATGACAACTAGGAGTGTTCTGGCCCTTTAGGCAGGGCGAAGCACTGCTAACAACAACAACAACAACATTTTTTGTTTTTTTCAATGCCCATATGGGATTTATGGAGGTGACCTAGTACCATTTTACGTAGAGATTATGGTATAAATATCCTATCATCTAAAAATATTAATTCATCTGCAGTATATAAATTCATTTTATATTTCCAAAAGGCTTTCACCTCATCACTTAATTTTGTTCTTTCATTAGGCCATCCATTTTCTATGAATTCTTTAATGGTCTTTAAAACCGTATCCTTTGCGGTTTCTTCTATGAGTTCTTGTTTCTTTTTTCACTAACATTAACCGTATGTACCATTTCTTCTAAGCCCTTAATTTTATCTTCCTCTTCAATATATTTCGAATAGCTGCGTGACAACCAGTCAGCAACATACAAAAACTTTCATGGTAGATACGTAAAATTTAAGTTATACTTCTCTAACTTTAACTTCATCCGCTGCAATTTCGCAGATGGAATTTTGTTATAGTCTTTTTTCATTACTCCTAACAAAGGCTTGTGATCAGTTATTATTTCAACTTTCTGTCCATAAATGTAGTTATGGAATTTTTGACAAGCAAACACGACAGCCAACATCTCTTTTTCTACTTGAGCGTATCGTGTTTCTGCGTCAGTTAAACTTCTCGAAGCAAAGCAAACTGGCCTTTTGTTTTGTAGAAGCGCACAGCCCAGGCCACTTTTGGACGCATCCGTTTGAACATAAATCTTTTCCCTGATATTGAATGGTTTCAAAATCGGTGCGTCTAAAATTAAATTTTTGATTTTTTCTAAACACTTTTCGTGTGTAGGTAGCCATTCGAACAGCACTGAATTTTTCATCAGTTCTCTTAGGGGGCTGCTTATTTCGGACAGATTTGGTATATATTCTCTTAAATAATTTATAAACCCCATAAGACGTTGCAAGTCTTTTTTGCAATTTGGTGCACCCAAATTGTCAATTCCCTTCAACCTATTTTTGTCACACTCAATCCCTGCTTCTGAGATTCTATGCCCCAGGAATACAACTTCTTTCATTTTCCATTGAACCTTATCTTTATTAAATTTTATGTTCCGCTCACTTGCTCTTTGCAACAACATCTTGACTGCAGTGGCATGTTCTTTTTTTGTCTCTGATGCAATTAAGATGTCATCAATATAGACTTTCACATCCCTTATGTCCCCAAAATTTTCTTCATTCAGTTTTTGAAAGACCTCAGGTGCTATTTTAATACCAAATGGCAGCCTTTTAAAGCTATAGCACCCAAACGGCGTGCTGAAAGTACAAAATTCTTTCGATTTTTCGCTTAACGCGATTTGCCAAAACCCCTCCTTGAGGTCAAAAACAGAAAAGAATTTTTTATTTATTAATTTAGTCTTTATTTGATCAAATGCTGGAATTTCGTAATAGTGGTCTTTAATGGCGATATTAAGCTCTTTTGGGTTAATGCAGATTCGCAGCTTTTTATTTGGCTTCTCTACTATTACGATATTCGATACCAATGAGCTCGGATTTTCGCACTTTTCGATAATGCCTTTCTCGCTAAGACTCAGTAGTTCTAACCTTAGAGGTTCCCTGAGTGCTAGAGGTATACGTGCCGCAGGTTTTGCACACGGAACGACATTACCTTTCAGTTGAATAACAAAATTTTGCTTAAGGCACCCCATACCTTCAAACAGGTTTTTATAGTTATCAAAAATAAATTCTTTTGTTAATTTATTTTCGCAATCAACTCTTTTGATAAGTCCCAAACGAACACATGTTTCGAGTCCCAAAATCGCTACGGAATTTATTTCGCTTCCTACTATAAAAAACTTGATGGTTTCGCATTTGTCTTTCAATTGACATTTTAAGTTAACGAAACCCAAATTTTCTATTTTGCTGCCATTATAAGCGATTAAGTTCTCATTGCCTTTATTTATTTGGACGTTATCCAATCTTTTGAAATAGGTATAGGGCAGAATATTCACCATAGTTCCTGTGTCTAGTTTAAAGTTTATAAGCATATTTTGTATTTTAATTTTCTCATGCCACATTTTAGGGACATATGCATTTACTATAGAATCTAAATACAGGTACGACTCATCTACTTTATTATTTATTAATTTTAACTCTCCTACCGATCTCTTTTTACACACTTCCGCAAAATGGTTTCTACCTTTACAGTTATTACAATTTTTCCCAAATGCGGGACATTTTCCTTTACTGTGGCCCCTGCCACAAAATGTGCAGTTGGAAATTTCTTTCTTTAATTTTGTATCCTTATTAGACATTACCTTTTGGCCGCCTTTTAGCCCGTTCCGATTGAACTTATTACCTTCTTGCTTCTGCTTACAAACCAGGTCCACCGTTGTGTTGTCCTTTTTAATTTTTTTAATTTGTTGATTAGAAGCTTCTGCTGTGCGTGCCATATCTATAGCCATCTCCATCGTTAATTTTGTCGTGTCCAGCAATTTCTTTTGCAGCTTTTTGTCGTTCGTTCCAAGTACGATTCGATCACGAATCATTCGATTTTCAATTTGGAACCTGCATCTTTTTACCATTTTCTTTACGTCTATTAAGAAGTTGTCAAAAGGTTCACCATGTGCTTGGCAACGATTGTGAAAAATGAAACTTTCATAAACTTCGTTGGATTTCGGTTTACAAAACTCTTCAAAAGCTTTTGTTACTTCACTATATTTAGCTTTGTTTTCTTCGCTGATGTTCAAGGATGTGTAAACTTCTATAGCGCCCGCGCCAATTGCGTTCAAGAAAATACCTATGTACCTTCACTGGCTCAGGCTTTTTGTCAAGCTCAACAGCCACAGCAAAAATCTTAAAATTTTGCCAAAATATACGCCAATTTTCTGCGATATTTCCACTCAGCTTGAGTTCGTCTATTTTTTTCACGTAATCCATATTGCTTTTTAGACATATGTATCGCACCTGTTTCGGCGGTCTACCACGCGGTTTTACTTTTGAATATGATGTGTCAAGTTTCGCACGGCCCATTTACTTTTTCACCGACTTCGCCATGTATTATTTAAAAGACGATGTGGATGGCTTCTTGGTCATTTATTGACTGGCTGGTGTTTATACGATTACAATGTGTAGAGCTTAAATTAAGATAATGCTTAAGAGATGAGCATACAGTTATAATGAGCAAGCTATAACGAAGGATGGAATACATAATAGTAGAGAATATGAGAATCATATACAGGGTGCTACAATTATATGCACAAGTTATAAGTTATACATTTCTACAGGTCCCAAAAATTTTAGAGGAAGCTTTCTCCAAAATGATAGGAAATACTAACGGGGTGTTTGCAGACCCAAACTAGGCACAACCATACAATACAAACGTAGTAGCAACGATTAGGACCACTGATGAGGAGCCGATATACTCAAGGTTATACCCATACCCATTAGGTGTTTCCGATTTTGTAAATAAGGAAATTCAAGAGCTGTTGGCGAACGGCATCATACGACCATCAAGGTCCCCATACAATAACCCCATATGGGTAATAAAAAAGAAACCCCTTGACGAGAATGGCCAAGAGAAGAAACGAATGTTTATAGATTTTCGTAAGCTAAACGATAAAACCATCAGTGATAAATACCCGATCCCAGATATTACGGGATCTTGTCAGGGGAAGTACATCTAGGGGGAAGTACATTGTTCACCACTCTGGATCTTAAATCGGGCTTCCATCAGATCAACCTGTCGGAACGGGATAGAGAAAAACCCGAATTTTCCGTAAAAAATGGAAAATATGAATTCTGCAGATTGCCTCTCGGTCTAAAGAATGCCCCCAGCATTTTTCAAAGGGCAATAGACGATGTGCTAAGAGAACACATAGGAAGCAAATGTTTTGTCTATATAGACGACGTCATTGCATTTTCCAAATTTTTACGAAGAACAGCATTTGGAAGATGTGGAAGCAATTCTAAGAAGTTTATTTGACGCCAACATGAGAGTGTCAGCGGAAAAATCGAAATTGTTTTGAACCGAAGTAGAATTCCTGGGTTTTTTAGTTTCACAGGGCGAAATCAAGACGTGTCCAGCCAAATTGGATGCCATCAGGAATTTTCAGTAGCCCACTACTCTAAGGGGGCTAAGATCATTTTTAGGTTTGGCGGGGTATTACCGCTGTTTCATTAAGGATTTCGCTAAAAAAGCGAAGCCACTTTCAAACATAATGAGGGGGGAATATGGCCGAGTTACTGCGTCACAGTCGAAAAAAATCGAAATTGATTTGACTAAGGAACAGGAAAAAGCCTTCACTACCTTAAGGGAACTATTGGCATCACAGGAGGTGACACTTACCTACCCTGATATTAATAAACTACATATTTGATTTAACCACGGATGCGTCGTCACACGCAATAGGTGCTGTCCTGTCTCAGGAAGGGAAACCTATAACAATGATATCCGGTAATTTGACCAGTAGTGAGGAACATTTTGCCACAAACGAAAGAGAGCTGTTGGCCATCGTTTGGGCACTTAAAACCCTCCGAAACTACCTGTACGGCGTAACAGATCTTACGGTTCATACAGATCACCAACCGCTTACCTTTGCGGTTTCAGACAGAAACCCAAACTCAAAAATAAAAAGATGGAAAGCCTTCATAGATGAACGCAACGCGAAACTCATTTACAAACCTGGAAAGGAAAATGTAGTCGCGGATGCATTGTCTAGACAACATATGAATGCCCTGGACAATATGAGTACCGAAACAATTTATAGCGAAGTTTCGTCAACTAACACGATTGAAAGAACTCATAAACCAGTGAACTGCTTTCGAAATCATATACTAGTGGAAGAATTCATAGAAATGGGAAAACTAACATTTATAATTTTTGGGAAAAAAACTAGGCATCTAATCTCGTTCAAGAGTAAAGAAGATTTAATAAGCCTCCTACAGGAAGCGGTAAAAGTGGATGTTGTTAACGCAATATATTGTGACTTACATACACTAGCATAATTTCAGAACAAACTGGTTGAACTTTTTCCAACAGTCAAATTTAGACATACGGAGAAATTTGTCAACGCCATAACAGACCCGAAAGCAGCAGGAAATAATCGCTGCCGACATAATCGGGCAAATCGGGCCCCCCAAGAGAATGTAAAGCAAATATTGGAGGACTATTTTTTCCCCAAAATGGAAAGAAAAGCCAAACAATTTGCCTCTAATTGCCGCACAGGCTCTCGGGCGAAGTACGATCGGCATCCTAAACAGCAACTTATTGCTCAGACGTCCATTCCTACATATTATGGAGGGATCCTCCACATCGAAATATTTTCAACGGGCTCCAAATATTTTTTGACTTGCATCGACAAGTTTTCAAAGTTTGCTAGAGCGATTCCATAGCACATTGATGGAGATATCGTGATGCCTTAAACTCGATACAAATATGGATGACATTGGAGAAATAATTCTTGTGGCCACAATCAAATATAATAGGTCCATTCATACGGCAACAAAAATTAAACCTATTACAATTTTCCAGACAGGCAAGGAGGATGAACTGGTAACCTCTCGCCTGGAAAAAGCGCAGGATAGGGAGCTTGAAACAAATAACAGGAATCGGCAAGACAGTGAGTTTGCTGTGGGAGAGAAAGTACTGGCTAAAACAATAGAAGGCTAGGAAATAAACTGACACATCTCTACACCAAAGAGGAGGTCGAAAAATATATCGGTACTAAAGTGCTTAAAAGAGGAAGGAGGGTCCATAGGGACAACCTTCTCACAAACTAAGTAACCTATGTTGTTACTAACAGACATTTACATATGCGTTCTAAGATTTTCCTGATAGCATCTACATTGTTATCGGCATCGTTGGCAATAGCACGGATAATAGACTTCACTAATGCAAGGTACATTCCAGTGGCAGACGGAGACATTATAATATGGGAAAACTTAGGATACATCAATCATATTACCAACTTAACTCTTTACGAATTACTACCAAATAGATAGACTTCTACGGTTGATAAATACACACCATCGACAGGCGAGAAGTTTAAACGCTCTCGGGACACTATTAAAATATATTACTGGCACTCCTGACAGACTGAGTAACACAGAGGAACAATTAATCAACTCAGAAGACAAGGAGATCATTATATGTACATACAGAGATACAAAAAGAAATTAATAGCCTTACTGCCACAGTGAATAAGATTCTAAAGCAAACAAAGCAAAGAGAGATAGACTCAGGTTACCTTTACGACGTTCTTACAGCATTCCCACAACAGCCGGTTCTACGTACCGGAATGACCCGGGTTTTACCCGGCCAAGGGCTGTTATTTCAGTGTAACCCTGTCCAATTTGTCCAGTCCCACTCCTAAATTGTCATCCTCGGAGCAATCCCTTGCAGCAGTGTTGCTCCAATGTCTCTTGCTACGGGCTGGTATCGAATCCAACCCCGGACCAAGAGACTGGATCTGCTGCGTCTGCTGGATGAAAATATATGTAAAACGTTCACATTCCATTCAATGCAGTAAATGTAAGAGATGGTTGCATAGATCTGGATGCTCAGGGCTTAACCCTGCCATCCCCAGAACCCGTACTTTTTTCAGTACTTTTTAGGCACCATGTTGTTCGCGCACAAGCGCGTCCCGCGGTTTTCGTCGCTCCGGCGCACACACACCGCACCTACCATCATCAAATGGCCACAACAGTGGCACGGTCTTCACGACCTGCAGCCTTGCTGCTCCCGCCTCACCTCAGTCCCCACTCTCGTCCCCCCCTACTTCCAGCATGCACGTGGGTCAGGAACATAACGTCCTCGTACCATTCACCACGTGCACTGTTTGTCGGCAAGGACTATATACGCATCGGTTAAGTGCAATAACTGCCTTGGCCTGTGCCACATCCATATGTGCTCTGGGCTCGCAAACAGGAACCTTTGGACGGATGCATTTATTGCCCCTTGCTGCAGTATTCAGCTGCCCTCCACGCCACACAACATCGGCCAAGGCGCGCTGAACCCTAGACTGCGTCACAGCTTGGGACTATGCCCACCTCCACCTAGGCAACCGCATCCGTCCCTTACCCCCAGCATGCCTCCACCCTCCCTCCCGACACACTTCAAAATCCTACAGCTGAACTGCAACGGGTTAGCTGGAAAGATCGCGGAGATAACAGACTTTATGAAGTCGAACAACATTAAACTGGCCGCCATTCAGGGGACCAAACTGAATGCTAACTCGGACTTACGTACTCGAGATGGGTACAATGTACATAGGAAAGACCGTCCCAGCGGTCATGGGGGCGGCCTCGCATTCATTACACACCATACTGTACAGTATAACCTATTTGCCCCTGACGTTGACCCCAGGGACTCTACCCTTGAATGCCAGGGCATAGCAGTCCGGACAGGCGACGTCGACCTGCGAGTGTTAAATATATACATTCCCCCTGTTACGTGCTGTCCCCGTGATTACCGCCCTGATATTAGTGCGTTGCTAAGGGGCGATAACTGCCTCATCCTAGGTGATTTCAACGCACATCACGATCTCTGGCACTCCAAATTGCCAGCAGATAGCAGAGGGCACGCACTCGCAGAGCAAATAGACAACTCGGCATTCTGTACACTGAATGGAGATGCCCCCACTAGGGTGGCAGGTAATTGCCACAGCTCGCCAGACATCTCCATTTCAAGTTCGGGCCTTATCAACCACGTTAACTGGCAACCAATGCTTACACTGGCATCATACCACCTACCCGTCCTACTAAACATCGAACGACCGTCCGCTTCATAACGACAGAAAAACGAACGTACATCAACTTTAGTAAAGCGGACTGGGACCGCTTCACGGACTTTACAGAGCACTCCTTCGCTGACCTACCCACACCGACGGACGTATGCAAAGGTGAGAAAGAGCTTCGCAAAGTCATCGATTCAGCCTCTGGCCGCTTCATCCCTGCTGGCAGAATCCCGGAAATTCGGCCGAATTTCCCTGCGGAAGCAGCGGCAATGGCAAGAGAACGTGACCAAGTGAGACTCTTGAACCCCGCAGATCCAAGAATAAAGGATCTCAACGCAGAAATCCGTCGGACTGTCAATGATCATAAATTGAAGAAGTGGAAAGAACACCTAGAGTCATGCAACCTCTCCGGCGGGGTCGGCAAATTATGGTCGACAGTCAAGGCCCTATCCAACCCGACCAAATACAATGACAAGGTCGCCATTGCTTTCAGCGATAACGTCAAGTCGGACCCCAGGAAGTGCGCGAGCGCATTCTGCCGGCAATTTATACTGCATTCTCCTGCGGATAGGGCTAAGAGAAAAGCCATCCGACGCGCGCACAAACACACAGCCGCGCCCATTGTCGTCTCCGCTGCAGAGGTCAAGGAAGCTATAAGGAAGGCCAAACCTTCAAGATCACTCGGACCCGACGGAATTGCCATGAAGATGCTGAAACACCTAGGCCACGAGGGGCACAAGTACTTGGCGGCTCTATTCAACCTCTCACTGTCCACCTTCGTTATACCAGATATCTGGAAACATGCGACTGTGGTCCCCCTCCTAAAACCTGGGAAGCCAGGAAAACCAAGAAGACTCTTATCGTCCGATATCTCTCCTTTCGCCGGTAGTGAAGTTGTTAGAGGCTATTCTGCTCCCATATTATACTGCAAACCTGCAGCTGGCCAATCATCAACATGGCTTCCGTAAAAACCATAGCACAACATCAGCTTTGAACGCCATCACGCAGATTAACTTCGGTTTGAACCAACACCAACCAAACCACAGGACGGTTCTAGTGGCACTTGACCTGTCGAAAGCCTTCGACTCAGTCAACCACGCCACACTCCTTGAAGACCTGGAGGAGACACCGCTTCCTGCCGGCCTAAAAAGGTGGACCGCCAACTACTTGAACGGTCGGCTGGCGTCAGTGCAGTTTCGAAACGAGAGATGTAGACCTAGAAGAATTAGACAAGGGGTTCCGCAGGGTGGTGTTCTTTCACCCCTTCTGTTTAACTTCTACATCTCGAGCCTCCCTCCCCCACCAGAGGGGGTCTCCATCGTTTCGTACGCTGACGACTGCACTGTGATGGCCACGGGCAAAGGACCTTCGACGGACGAACTTTGTACTAGACTGAACGACTACCTGCGCGACCTTTCCTGCTTCTTCACAGAGCGGAACCTGACTCTTTCCCCGACTAAATCTACGGCGACGTTGTTCACCACGGGGACTGCGCAGATGGGGCAGGAGTTGAATGTCCACGTATATGGTGTTCCACTACCTATTGTCAACCACCCCAAAATTCTAGGGGTTACATTCGACAATAACCTCACCTTCGCTAATCATGCCACCGCAATAGCTTCAAAGGTACAAAGCCGCAACAAGATCCTCAAGTCACTGGCCGGCAGTACTTTGGGCAAAGACAAAGAAACGTTGCTGGTCACCTATAAGGCTATTGGCCGACCGGTTATTGATTATGCTGCGCCCATATGGTCGCCTAACCTTCACGACACCGTCTGGAGGAAATTGCAGGTCTGCCAAAACACCGCCATCAGAACTGCGACGGGTTGTTTGCTTATGTCTCCTGAGTCTCATCTCCACCAGGAGGCTCAAATGCTCAACGTTCGCGAGCATGCGGAACTTTTAAGTAGGCAGTTCCTTCTGAACTGCCACCGTCCCAGTCATCCAAATCGACAGCTATTGGATGAAACTCCGCCCCCTAGAGACATAAGGAAGCATCTCCGGAAGCATTATGATGAGATCCGGCATCACATCTCGTTGCCGTTTGATCTGCGGGACCATAGGCGGGCCCTAAAGTACCTCCACACTGAGTCGGTGGGCAGATCCCTCAGATCCCGGCCTGTGAACCCCGTTATTGGTGCCCAACCACCCGTTCTTGCTGAGGAAGAACGTGTCCTTCCGAGGGAGACTAGAGTCACCTATAAGGCGAGCTCAACTTCGGTGTGGATATTGCAATAGGCTGAACTCCTATTTGTCCAGACTGAACCCTACCATACCGAACACATGCCCTGCATGCGGTATGGCCCCCCATGACACGCAACATCTCTTTTCGTGTTCTTCGGAACATACTCTTCTAACTCCTTTATCACTTGGGTCCAACCCTGTTGAACGCGCGTTTCCTTGGACTTCCGTTAGAAGAGCCCGATGACAACTAGGAGTGTTCTGGCCCTTTGGGCAGGGCGAAGCACTGCTAACAACAACAACAACAACAACGTTCTTACAGCCAGAAATAGGGCAATGATAACAGAATTGGATAACTTGATCACCTTCATTACTTTCGAAAAAATGGGAACGCTCAATCCTATTCTTCTGGATAATGCGGAGATAAACTCAATAACCAAAACGAAGCACTTCACAAACCTCACGGTAGCCGATATCATACCTTTAGTTAAGATTAAGATAGTCCATTACAATAACGTAATATACTTTTTAACGAAATATCCTATACCTAGATTTAAGTGTAAGAAAATACGAATTTTTCCAGTAGACCACGACCACCAAATTCTACATTTGCAAGAACCTACATGCGACAACCAAATTATAGCGGTAAGAAATTGTAGTAACACAACACCAACATTCTGCCTAGCATTTTCAGCGAAATCGTGCGCTCTCCATCTAATGACACCTATTGAGTGGACCTATTACATCGATAGGTGACGGTATGATTATTATTAATGACCAAACGGCGGTCATAGAAAAAAACGACGAGGTCCCAATTACGGTAAATGGAACTTACCTAGTGGCATTCGAGAATAGGGTGAAAGCTAACGGCACCCTATTTTATAACGAAAACTCCACGGCGCCTTTGAAACCTGAAACGCCATGGTCCCTAGATATCAACTTGACACAGCATATATGTAGAAAGTCTGAGCGCACCTTACCTCCACGTAAAATTACTTACCACGTTTCAAGTTTAAGCCTTGCTGCTGAACGGACGTGTTTCTATCCGTTCTGTTTTTTATTTAAAATTATGTCTCATAAGTACTGTAAGTGAGATATTCCTAATAAAGTGACTTTGACTAATTCTTTGCTGTAAGTTTTCTATTGAAAACATTTGTGAAAAACATTTAATTAAAATATAAACACTATAATTAATGCAAAAAAAATGCCGTGTATTTGTAGTCAAAAATTAAATTGTGAGCAACCAATTTTCAGTGCAGTGGGTGTCAAGAGTTTTTTCACCTTGAATGTGTTGGTTTGCTGCAGAGTGACTTAGACTTTCTGATTACTTCTGAGAGGCCGTTTTTCTGTAAATCTTGCTCGGCTGAGCGACGCTCATCTATTCGACAACAAACTCTGTCCGCTCCCTCAACCGAGTCTAACAATATCAATAATCTTGTCGAATATATTAATATGGAGAACAATCAAACACTCTGTTTGCTAGCGAAATCGCTGCGCTTCGTTTAGAAAATAAAAACATTAGTTTAACTGAACTGTATAGTGAAAAAAAACATTTGTTGCAGAAAACCGACGTTCTTCTGACTGAAGTTCGTTCTTTACGCTCTAAGTTGGACGCTAAAGACTCTGAACTCTCAAAATTATCTAATGAGGTTAAAAATCTTTGTTGTGTTGTTACTAATTTGACTAACAAACTCCTCGTAGGTAATTCAAGTGAAATTGAATTTGTCTCTGCAAATGATGAGAATGCTAAAACAACATCCAATAAAATAAATAAACTTACTGGAAACCCGGTTGCCGATGCGAAAAATAAAAACAAAACTGCTTTGCATTCTCCCTTTTCTCATGCTGTTGCTGAGAAACATCTGTCAACTCTCGTGCTGCGCTTAGCTCAACATCAACACCCTCAGCAATAAATAGCAATACTTATAATTCTAATGTCAACTCAAAAGAGATAGAGAATGATGTTGCTGTAATTAACACAACTGCAGCTAACAATGTAGTCTCTTTCGCCGCTGTCGCTAAGTCTGCTGCTGCTACTGCAGCAAAAACAACTGAGATCAGTGTGAGCAAAGTAACCCAGCGCGAAAATGTGGTCAAACTCACTCGTAAAAAGCAGAGTAAGCCAATTGTAATTGGTAGCAACATAAATAAGGAATTGAAAGTAGTTCCTGTTTTTAAGTATTTTCATGTGTCCTCATTTTCGCCCAGTGTAAAGGAAGCTGACTTGTTAATGTACGTGTCTACTCATGCTAAAATCGAAACTGATCTATTGATGTGTCATACTCTCCTTAAAAAGAATATTTCCCTAAGTGAAGTTCGCAGAGTTAACATCAAATTAGGCGTTTCCGAATGTTCATCTGAAAAGGTGCTTAATCCAGCGTTGTGGCCTGAATACGTGGAAATTCGTCCATTTCGTTTTTTTCCCCCACGAAAGTCCATCACCGCATAAGTAATAACTAACGCCGTTGTCGCTCACATTCGGACTATGACATCTGTGTGCTTATTGAGACGTGGCTGAATGAGAGTTTTTATGACAGTGAATATTTTGATCCTAATATCTTTAATGGTCTCAGTAGAGGTGGTGGTGTCTTGATAGCAGTTCATCGTAAATATCGCTCGTCGCTTGTACAACTGAAGAACGATGATACAATGTTGGATCAGTTATGCGTGCTGATAAAGGGCCTTAACGATATTTCTATTTGCGCATCCTACATTCCTCCGACAAGCAGTGATATATTATATAAGGCTTACGTAGATAATATTGTAGCTTTAGCATCTGTTACTGATAATATCTGTATCCTAGGTGACTTCAACTTGGGTAATATTGAGTGGTCTAATATTGATGGTAGCAATGCGCTTTTTCCTAACAATATTAATAGCACATCTGAATCATATTTGATTGATAATCTGCTCAGTTGTGGTTTTTCTCAGATACGTTCTTAAATAGTCTGTCTCGTATTCTGGATCTTATTTTTGTTAGGGACAATGTACATTTTTCCCTGTCGGACTGCCTTGACCCTTTTTAAACTCCGAGTATACATCATATACCACTAATACTTATGTTTGAATTTTATAATTATAATGTGTTATGCGCCGGTAATGAACCTTTAAATTATCGGTTTAAAAGTATGGATGCTGTCATGGTCAATTTTGAAATTGACTCAGTAGATTGGAACTCAATATTTTCCAATGTTGAAGCTGCTGACTGCTATGAAATTTTTAAACAAATGATAGGTGAAATATGTAATAGGCATATCCCTTTAGTAAAAAAAAAACTAGATACAAAATACTGTGGCATACTAAGGAGCTGTCTAAGCTTAAAAATTTAAGAAATAAGTATTTCAACAAGTTTAAAATTTCAAAGTCTGTTTCTCATAAAGACAAATATCTGTATTTTTCAAAGAAATTTAAGTCTCTAGACAAGGTTTTAAAGCGTAATTATATTCTTAGTTTGAGTCGGACATAAAACTAAATCACAAAGCATTTTGGCGATATGTAAAAGCCAGAAAATCCTGTTCCAGTATTCCTTCGGATGTATATCTCAATGAGACTCAAGCTCACTCTTCTGCTGAAGCAGCTAATCTCTTTGCTGATTTTTTTAGCTGAAATTTTGATGCTGTCACGGATCTAGATCATGAGGATCATATGATCGTTAAGACCCCAATAAATTTTGGATCCCTAACCTTAACGCATACTGATGTCATCGAAGGAATTCTACAACCTAAAACATCTACAAATACTGTTGTTGATGGATTCTCGTCTTATCTGATCAAAAACTGCTCTGCATTCGTTTCTCCTTTGTTGGTCTTGTTTAATAAATCACTTGAACAAGCGGAATTTATTGATGCCAGGAAAGTAAGTTCCATAACCCCGGTCTTTAAAAGTGGTAATGAAAACAATGTCGCCAATTATCGACCAATATATAAACTGTCTTCAATTTCCAAACTGTTTGAAAGTATAGTTAAAAATAAAATTGACTTCGCAGTAAAACGTTTGATTGCCATTGATCAACATGGTTTCGTAAAAGGTAGATCAACTGTCTCCAATCTCGCAGCCTTCTCTGAATACTGTATCTCTGCATTTCAGAATCGTTCTCAAGTTGATACTGTATACACAGATTTCTCCAAATAATTTGATAAAGTAAATCACTCTATTCTTATTTCGAAATTGAGAGTTTTGGGACTCCATTCCACTCTTTTAAAATGGATTGAGTCCTATCTATCGACTCGCAAATGGACTGTGAAAGTGGATGGAGTTTCGTCTAAAACCTTTTTTGCAACGTCAGGTGTCTCGCAAGGAAG
Source organism: Sphenella marginata (assembly GCA_951509765.1). Lineage (NCBI taxonomy): Eukaryota > Metazoa > Arthropoda > Insecta > Diptera > Tephritidae > Sphenella > Sphenella marginata. The sequence continues at coordinate 35,785,508 of OX608082.1, read as the reverse complement.
CATTTTGGGTCCACTTCTCTCAAGTTGCTTCAAGCATTTTTCTTTTATGTGCTGATGATCTTAAAGTATACTCGGCTATTACGAGCAGTGCTGATGTTGAAAATATTCAATCTGATTTGGATAATGTTGCAGTATGCTGATGATCTTAAAGTATACTCGGCTATTACGAGCAGTGCTGATGTTGAAAATATTCAATCTGATTTGGATAATGTTGCAGTATGGTGTCAAAGGAATAAGTTACCTTTGAACATAAATAAGTGCTCATATGTAACCTCTAAGTCCCGTTGCTTACTTCATATAAAATAGGCGGGTCTCAGTTAGCCACCCGTAGTGAAATTATCGATCTCGGTGTAGTTTTCGATTCTAATTTTACTTTTCAAAGCCATTTAAACTATATAATCGCGAAGGCTTATGCGGCACTTGCTTTCATTAGACGTTTCAGCTCCGATTTCTCTGACCCGTATACTTTGAAATTATTATATACGTCGCTTGTGCGGTCTAAGCTAGAATATGCGGTTTGTATTTGGAGACCTTGCTATGAATGTCAGATTGCTAGACTTGAGAGAGTGCAAAGGTTTTTTGTCCGCTACTCGCTGAGGTCATTGAACTTCACTGAACCAACTCCTTCGTATAGAAGTCGATGTATGCTTATTAATTTAAAGTCCCTGGATGGTAGGAGGGCGATTTTGTCCCTGACCTTTGTCTGTGAATTAATAAATGGCGCGATTGACTCCTCATTTCTACTTGGTAAAATTAGCTTCAATATTACACAGAGGATTTTGAGGAGTCATGGGTTTTTCTGGTTGGACATGGTTCGAACTAATTACGCTTCTAATGCTCCAATTTTTAGAGCTTTCAATGAATTTAATTCGCTTTCCAACCCTGCGAGCCTGGATTTTTCCGTCACCAAATATTCCTTTAAAATGTTATTTAATGAGTTATTTACATAATTAGTTGATAAGGTTATACACATATTTAGAAGCTTGTTATATGTAATCTGTGTGAAAATTGTCATATTTTCCAGATAAAAGTTTAATAAATAAATAAATCAGCAAAACCTTCCTACAGCGAAGCGTCAAACGCAATAGCCTTGCGAATTTCGCCGCTTTGGGATTCCTACTTATAATGGGAATGCTCGCATACGCACTTAAGCGAACAGCGGCGAACAGAAAGAAAGAGGCATTAGCCTTAAAAGCCGTTATAGCAAACGGCACAACAAGGTCAGCGGACGCCCCTCACTTAGAAGGGGAATAGTTATCCAGGGTTCGAATTTGCACGCACGCACACAGCAAATACACGCGTGCAAAAAAATGCTCACAAAACTTATTGCTCATGCACATGAGCTGTGCTTTAAAAAAAAATATTAAGCACACCGCACGCGTGTGTGCAGTTTGAAATAAAGCACTTGCACAAGTGTGTGTTTTGTATTGAAAATATAAAAGCACATACTCATGCGTGTGTTTTTTTATTTTATTTGCTCTCAAATTTTTCTATTGATTTTTTATATGGCAGAAAAAAATGTGTGTGTTTTGTTTTTGAAATACACAAGTGCGTGTTGAAGTGAAAGTTTTTTCTACACACAGCACGAGAGTTCGTGCATAGATATTTTATATAAAAGCACACACGTGTGCATGTGCCTAACTCACATGAGCTGTGTGCTAAAAAATATTTCTGGTAGCACATAGCACATGTGTAAGAGCGAAAAATATGCAAGTGTGCTGCACACGTGCGTGCAAATTCGAACCCTGGAGTTATCGTAAGTTTCTTCCCACAGATGTCATTAACCATATGACACTGCTGTCTTCCCAGCCTTCGCTCAGGTCAATCACATTCGGCCAAATCACAATAGCATGCCTCTTCATGCAACTAGCTGGATCAGCAGATATGCGATCACACAACATGTCGCTGTGTCAGCAAAACAGTAGCTTACTATCGACTGTGGTCATTGCGCTATGACAACATCACAAGCGCTACAATTCTCTTCATCATGTTTGACCGCATCAGCAAAAGCAACTATTACAACATCTTCAGGTAATCATCGTCAGCGCGACGATTGTGTCAACATCGCTAACCGCCAGCAGAGCAGCGTGGGTTAGGTGGACAGTTCAGGTAGCGATTAAGAATCAGTTTGAAAAAGTAACTCAATAAAGCACACACGTGCAATAAATCAAAACTTACACATGGGCCTTACGCTGTGAGGAAGTTTAAATGTTGATAAAAGAATTCCTGGTTAAAGACAAAACTTATTGTGTCAACATCGCTAACCGCCAGCAGAGCAGCGTGGGTTAAGTGGACAGTTCAAGTAGCGATTAAGAATCAGTTTGAAAAAGTAACTCAATAAAGCACACACGTGCAATAAATCAAAACTTACACATGGGCCTTACGCTGTGAGGAAGTTTAAATGTTGATAAAAGAATTCCTGGTTAAAGACAAAACTTATTGCGCATACTTATTATGTACTTCCGTATTCTCATTTTAAAGATGGGCTAGACATTTTTCACATACAAATTATGAGTTTAGTAACTACTTAAAGACTTTTTATCAAATATGTTCAACATCTTGGCATTTATGTGTAATTGATTTTGTAATTTAACAGGGTGAATCTATCACATTCCGAGCAACCGCTTCAGGAGTATTGACAACGTTGCAGTATTGTGTAGACATTATTGCCGAAAGTGATGATCTGTGGCAAAAAAAATTAGACCGAGAAATAGATAGACGAAAACGTACTCAAGAACAAAATCGGTGTGTATGTTTTTTCATATCATTGAATGTATAGTGATGATTGTATTACTTGCTTTTGTCCTACAGCAAATACAAAGAGGAGATTGAAAAACTAAAGCGCATATCCTATCCAGGACCAGATTTAGAGGTAAGTTTTCGCCATTTTGCAAATGCTGAGACTATATTTTTGCAGTACTCGTAATAAGGTTCTTCGTGAATTTAATGTATTCAGTATAAATTGGAGATATCTTTGCCCTCGGGTTTCGCGTGATAAAAATTTACTGAGCTGTGCATCAACCAGAACTTAAACTTCTATGTATGCTCGATGTACGACCATCGTGGTGTTGGCCCAACTTCGCTCTGGATATTTCAATATGTTAAACTCCTACTTATCCAGAGTGAACCCTGACTTGCCGAATGTTTGTCCGGCATGCGGCTTGCCCCCACACGATACAAACTTTTTTTTGTCTGCTCAACAGAGCCTACTCTTCTAACACCCAAACCCCCAAAACCTTCGGGGAGTGATTTCGTTGCTAAAACAACAACAACAACGTATATGGTTGCGAGTATTTGTTATTACCTTGCTCTGCTGCTTGCACATTAATAACCACGACCTCAGTCTCATACGCCAACAACTGCACGATACTGGCAACAGGCGCCTCCAAATATGAGCTCTGCTCGAAATTGATTTGACTTTCCTTTTAAGTTGGACTTTGTGGTTGAATAAAGTGCATTCTCACCACATGTATTCGTGTTAACAAATTTAAGAGTGTTTTTATGCCATCCGCTAATACATGTGAACGAAATTTGTCTGGTAGTCACGCCATTGATTGATTGATTGATTGTTTATTTAACAATTCCTGACACATTAACGATGCGGTAAGCTCGCTGGCACTTTGCACTTTAAGTGACGTCATCACTACCGAATTTACGTACCTCGAAATTAGAAAGTTTAAGTGATACGTAATTAAAAAGTTAACACTGCACTAGTTGCTTCACTTTTCGCGTAAGAACGCTGTCTTCGCATTCGGAAAATACTCTTTTCCATGTAAGATGAGTGGTTGTAGCCATTGCAATATGTGAAAAGTTATTTAACTCTATCGTCAGGGTTATTTCAGCTAGTCTACTTAATCGCTGTCTTTGTCTGAAGGTTCTGCGGGTAGATATGTTCCAACTTTCTTCAGACTGGAAGTAAGTACACCTTTATTCAGTAGAAAAGTCTATACATTGGAAGGATTGCATTAAATGGTTCAAAGTGTCTTTTTTTTACATTTCAATAATATGTAAAAGATTGACCATAAAAAAAATAAGAGGAAATAACAAGCAAAATCTTAATAAATCTTTCAGTTCTTGCTCCACCCTACTCTACTCTTGTTTCATATGTTGGGGATCTCTAGTGGACGCGATAGGATTTAGGACATTAGGGCAGGTTGATTTGTGGGGAGGCAAAAAAATCGCCCATTGCTCTGTGAAAACCATATTCTAGGGATCAAAATAAGAAACTTTGCCGAAGGAACCATACCTTAAACGAATTCTGATGTCCCCCACCACACACAGCAGGTATAATTAAAATTACCATTTCATTCTTATTACCCCGTCTCTAAGACCACATACATATAACGCAACAGTTTTTGTGAATGCATTAAGTCGTTGTGAAGAACTCAAAGTGTGAAGTGCTAATTTCCGATAAAAAAATATTTCAAAAAAAATAATAAGTGAAGTGACCATTCCAAATCAAAAAGTTTACAAGATGAAGCAACTACATCAACAACTATCGAAAATCAAATGAGTCATATACCCAAGCATGATGCTACTGTTTTTGGTATGTCTACTGATTTAACTGATCTTAATTTACCAACCCATCTGGATATCTTGAGATATTATTTTTACTTAAACGAACGTGCAAAAACAGAACAAAAAAAGTTTTCTCATAAATCATTCACTATACAAGTACAAGATAAGTTGATTGGAATTTGAGAAAAACTTGCTATGGAAATAATACTGAAAAAAAGTGTTAATAAATGGAATAAATTGTTTGACAAGTATGAAGAGCAAATCAATAGAAGAAACAACACCCAACAATTTAAAGAGTATGTAAAATCTCTGGAAATAATTTTTACATTGGAACATGTACATAAATGCGATTTGAAGGCAGCTCCATGTGCATGCGGCTGGGTTCCCGAACGCCTCATGCACGACTTACATAATCAGAGAAGACTAACAACGGATGCCAGCATACCAAGATCCCGATGATTCAACATACGCACCGCCACCGGTTCAAGAAGATATGGATAGAAGCACAAGTTCACAATACACAGAGAGATACGATTGTTTTAACTTTGCCTTGGTTTAAGACAGATTTGGTGTGCCTGACAGAGTAGCATCAGCATTGGGAACCGGTCTTTCAAGATTTTAAAATTAAAGATAAGCATTGAAAACCTCTCATCATGGAGAAATCGGAAGTTCGCAGAGAAAAAGAGAAATGCAGACAAGAAGTGCTTCGTAAACGGTTAGATGATACCAATTTGTTAGCGTTTTCATTCGATGGCAGAAAAGATGATACTTTAAAGATAGATAAAATTGATGAGAAGTATCATACCAGGATGGTAAAGAACCTCATCTTGTTATTTTGAACATGAATACAAAACAACCAAATTAAATGGGTTTTTCAACGATAAAAATATATCACTGGATGCATTAATTGGAATATGCACTGACGGTGAGCCAACAAACACTGGCCCACACGGTGGAATTATACGATTCGAAATACTGTTAAAAAGATCATTGCATTGCCACAGTCGGCCAGAAAGCGGTCAAATCTGGCGATCGAATTAGCTTACAAATTGCTAACTTTAAATTTTTAAATTTTTCGGTTTCAATGTTCTTAAGTTTTGAATTAAAAAATTTTTTTTTTCCTAATTATTTTAATTGTATTATTTTTTAATTTATTTTTTTTAATTTTGAGTCAACAAAAAATTTGCTTGCTTGTATCTTTTATTATTGAATTTTTTTTTCTTTTGCTAACTTCAGATTTTTATTTTTTTGAAATTTTGATTAAAAAAATTTTTTTTTTGTATATATTTTGGTAAATTATTTTTTTTTTGTTTGTTTTTTGCTAACTTAAGATTTTTAATTTTTTGGTTTTAATTTTTTTAAATTTTGAGTTAACAAATTCTTTTTCTTTGTAACTTTTTTTTATAAATTTTTTTTGTTTTTTCTACTTCTTTTTATTAAACTTTTTTTGTTTTTGCTAGCTTCAGAGGTTTAGTTTGTGTGGTTTAACAAAGCTTGTAGTGACACCTCAATTCTGTTCTCAGAAATAGATATGTATTCTTTAGATGGTCTACATTGAGACTTCATTTCCCTTACATCATTATATGGTGGTCAGATATCGGCACCACTTGATTTGGATTCTAAACAGATATTTGTGTATACGCTCTTAGTAAGATTATTGTTAAACAAAAAGACTAAAGCTTCTTCAGAGGTTTTTGCTTGGATTGAACTTTCAAACAATTTTCGAACTTTTCTTGGTTGCTCAATATTTTTTAAAACAAAACTTATGACTGTATAAAAATCTTTGTTTCCACTTCTACTTGCTGACTGGCGACATGGTATTAACAACGATTCTGGGCTATTTTTTTGATGCGAGTTAATTTTTGAAACTTCACGCGTTTAGATCGAGACGATTTGTCATCAAATTTAAGACTCGGACGGCCAGGGGGAGGGCGAGAAGCCTGCTCATGTATTATACATTCTTCAGTTTCCAGTTCAGGGATACTAAAATTGGAATTCAACCATTCTGCATGCTTTTCCACTTTGGAAATATCTACATTTTTTTTCTGAAAAATATAGTTCATGACTAAATTAATATCTTTTAAATCATCTAACTGCTGAAGAATTTCCCTTTTAGGAAATTCTGCCAGATTTACGTAAATGTACTTAATCTAAAGAAACAAAGACACGAATATTTAAAAAACATATGCTAAAAAGACAGACATTTGAATCGACTCGACCAAAATTGCTCACACGGGAGTTAAAAAAAAATTTACAAAAACGAGCAAAAATGAGCAAGATCAGCGTAAAGTATATTAAATGTAGAATATATTTTATGCTAAGCGTTTGTGATAGGAGGTAGTACGTAGGAGTATAGGCAAACGACATGCAGCACGCCTCATAAAAAATGAACATTTTAATCAATAAAATACACCCCAGCAAATTTTAAATCCAACGCTTTTAATCAGATTGAAATTGTGACCTTAATAATCAAGCAACTGCTATAATATTTTACACTAACAGTTGCGTTAGTTATTATATATTTTGGCTAATAACACGAAAAATTAAAATTTCAACATGGACTTTTGGCCGTTTTTGACCCCTTCCTGGCCCACACAATGCATTGGTTCGTTTGCCTTCTACACTTCAACGAACTTCCGTTACGGCATTTGTTTGAAGCTTTGGATAAATCAACCAGCACTGCACCAAGATCGGCAACCAGAAAACTGAGCCGACAAATCGAAACTTGTGAAACTCTTCCGGTAAGTTATTGCTATTACTCTTTTATTAAAATAATAATAACTAGGATCGCCCGTGGTCGAAATTCTACTAACTTAAGTATATGTATGTATGTAAAATGAGTTTTAAAATCTTTGAGATTACAGGATTGCCTATATGCGTGAGCATGTAAGTTAAAGCCATGAGTAGTGAAGCTAGATTTCTTAGGCTTCAAATGATGTTATAACTACAGGATTTAGCACAATTTTTTTGGCACACGAATCTGTGTCGTTTTATTATAACAACTTAAGTCGACTGAAGAAATTAGGCCAGTCAAAACTTTTTCTGTCGTTCTCAAATAACCAAAATGCTTCACAACTTAGCCGTGCCAGTTAGATTCAATCGTTTATATACAAAATAATATAAGACCGATAAATGTCTTGGAAATTTGCACGATTTTCTTATCTTAGAACTGGTGACTGTTCACAACGTTTTTGTATAGAAATTTCTGGTCTACAACTTTGTCTCAGGTAGTTTTAAGATCAAACTTAACGTTTTCCAGAAAAATGCAAAAAATCTCAAAATTTGGTATTTTACATTTTTGAAATGAGTTTTTTAAAAGAGAGCTCGGGGAAAAATGCTAAAAATCAACATATCTTATTTTAATGCATATTTGAGAATTCAAAAGAAAAAATGGAGGGGCATGAACCTTTTAATAAAACATGCTTAAAACCCACCGTGCAACTGAAATGATTAGATTTCGGCTTGTGGTAAGGCTATAGATTATTTTCAACATTTACATTTCTTTGCATGGATTTTGATATTTTTCTTTTTTCTTTTCTATTTTTGAAAATTTCTCTTCTGGTGTTGCGATCAAAATTTTTTATTCTATATAACTAACTTCGAAAAATACATTTTCTGCTTAGAAAATATACTTTTACAATATTTTATTCTGGTAGACTACTACTTTTTTAGTCCCTTTTAGATGGAATAAATTGGCCAAAATGGGTATAAATGTATACTACTTGCAGGACACCTGACTTCGATTCTCAGGTTCTCGGTTTTTTAATTCTTTTAAAGCAAGGCAAATTATTTAAAATGACGCCAGCAACTACTTATACTTTCCAGCGTCTAGTTACAGCTTTGCTCTAAATGAGACAATTGGTAATATTTTTCTGGCCAATCTTCAACTGTATGAAAAATATATGTATATGAAAAATTTTTCTATTTAACCCCCTAAAAATTTCATAGGTATATTAAACTTTTAAAAAATCGAGAAAAGCTTAGAATATAAAATAATCAAAGTAAAAATGTGTTTTTCGTAAAAAAAGTAAAGTTACCGGCCGATTCTGTGTTATTGATACATTTGTCAATCTTGATAAATAATAAAGAAGAAATATTTGTATCAAGTGTTTTTGAATTTTGCGTAAAAAACAATTTGTTTTTTAATCGTTGTAGTCTATTTCTCGCGGAATTCAAAACAGGTGATAAAAATATTTTTCCCAGATTATTTATCAAGGTTGACAAATTTATCAAGAACACAGAATCGGGCTGTTCGTGTCATTTGAAATTGTTCTTTAGTTAAAGTCCGTACGTTATTTAACATTACAAATTTCGATCTTAACATTGTGGAATTTTGCTTATAAAATCATATCGTTAAAAAAATAGACTCTTCTAATAGGCAAAAAGTTAAATACATAAAGCCAAAAAATTAAGCTGGATTTATAAGCTTACAAATGGTATTTAGATGCCGAGGAGGATATGTTACATAGGTTTTGGTACATTTCGTTGTTTTTTTTGGCACAAAAGTAAAAGCAAGTGGCAGCTGCTGGATCATTGCATAAATTTATACGTGTGTATGTAGGGAAATGAGAGAACAGTGCTGAATAGTGCTGGTGGATATTACAAAATAGCTGGACAGTTTATAGATTCCTTTGGTAATGAAAACATGTACTAATTGAAGCCAATATACATATATCAGCTAATAAATCCCGCTTTACATTAATTCGCATATATTTGAATGGTTTTTTTAAACAAATTTTTTAAAACGAAATTTTTTGAAAAGTACAATTCTGTTGTTACCATAAAAATTTTTAATTTAAAATAACAGCATCCGGTTCTTCAAGAAAATAGTTGATGTCTTTAGCGATTTCTAACTACTTCGTAAATATAAAATTGAAGAAACTACAAACTGTGTTTTTACTTTTTGTATTTTAAATATGATATATTTCTTAAAAAAAAATAAAAAGAGAAATATTGATAAATTGGAATAACTTTTTAGTTTTTTTTGTTTTTAAATTTGATTTTTTCACTCCAAGATAGAGGTCGTAAACAGAAAAATATTGAAATATTGGGTTACAAATATAATAAATTAAAAAAAAAAAAAATATTATGATGAAAGGTTTTCATATGTTATATGTTTCAAGGCAAATTCAATTTAGTAAAAAAAAAAAAAGTTACCTGCCCTGAACCCGTGCTTGAACCTGCAAACGCACGCATCATAGCCGGCACGCTTACCACCTGCACCACTGCTGTGTGTACAGTAAAACAGTCAGATATTGTAGTTAACAGCTTTGGCTTTTGGTGAAAACTTTTATGAATGTTGGTTGTGCTGTTGGAGATTACAAAATAGCTGGAGAGTTTGTAGACTTCTTTTTTGTTTAATAACAAATAAACAAAGCATAATTTTCGCGAGACATCAGAAATAGTCCATACCTAGATGGCAACATAACTTTTATAAGGATCTATTTATAAATACTATATGAAGTTGGGTTGAGAAAGTTACTATGAGGAGACTGTTAGCCTATTAATATATAAATAATAATTCTCAACGGATTACCCACCATATCCCGTCCGACCGGGGCGCATCCGCATGACGCGCGCATTATTCTTTCGTGCCGAGTCTTTGTTTGTTAATCGTCGAGATCTAAAACTGCTCAGCTACAGAGAAAACCTCATCAGCTAAGTAAGGTAGACATAAGATAGATTACACAATTAATAAATAATTAGTTGACAGCTGATATTTATTGTTGAGAATAAAGGTAAGAATAAAATGATAAGAAAGCAATTTGTTGCTACGTATTTAGGATAGAAAGAATGGACTTTTTATGCTGCAGAGTGAGTCCGAAATATCAAACGTACCAGAATGAGAGTTAAAATCTTGACACAAACAAAGAATAGGCTCATTTAATTCAAAATGGGTTCGGCACTGTTTCAAGATAAGTGGTTTAAAATGTATTGATGGAGGAGAAGGTACATTGAAGTTCACTTTGCTCAAAAGAAACGGGCTTGTGATTGAACCATTCAGTAATTTAATCATGAAAACAATTCCAAGCAGGCTGTGAAGATTAATTAGTTTCAAGCGACTCGAACAAGATGTCAAATTATACAAGGGATCCCAGTGAAGATCTCTTAAGGCAAATAGTAAACATTGTTTCTGAACAGATTCTAAGCGATCCACGTGGACCTGGTAACGCGGGTTCCAAATTATAGAACCGTATTCAAGTATCGGTCTGACTAATATAGATAGTAAAGAGAGTTTTAGTTACATAAGCGTAGCTAAATTCTTTAGACCATCGTTTAACAAATGCTAGAACGCCTCTGGTTTTATTGACTGTTACGTTAATGTGGCAGTTGAAACTGAGTTTGTAATCCATAGTAACCCCAAGGTCAACAAAATCATTCATTTGGTCAAGACTATGTATAGGAAGCTGGCTGTGAAATTCCTCTCGAGAAACGCATGTATGTATTTACATTTCTCTAGATTACCGCATATAATTTAAATCGCACCAAGTAACTAGTGTATCTAGATCTGATTGAAGCTTATTGCTATCTTCGAATGATGCGAATGACATGAAAAGCTTTACTGTAGAAATATCATTTATAAACAACAAGAACAAAATCGGGCCCAGACGGATTGACAATTTTTAAACACTAAGGTAAGGGTTCTGTCACTAAGGTAAGAAGAGATCCAGCGATTGAGACCCGGATGGAAACCCAACTGATCCAGTTTATAAATAAGTAAAGACTGACACACTTTATCGAAAGCTTTGCTGAAATCAGTATAAATAACGTCGGTGTGCAGATTTTTTCTAAAGCCATTTGAGACATGATTTGTAAACTCAAGTAAATTTGTAACGGTGGGCTTTCCCTTACAAAACCCGTTTTGACAGTCAAAAATCAAGGTAGAGATAGGATTCGTAAGCTGATTGGTAACAATAGCTTCAAACACTTTTGGGATGGCAGAAAGCTATGCTTCCGCTTTTATGAAGCGGTAGAAGAAACGACTCCTTCCATGCTGTTGCAAAAACACTTTAGTGACAGATTGAACAAATTTATTTATTTATTTAAGAAGCATGTAGGAATCCTATCAGGACCGCATTTAAAAGATTCTTTCAAAGTTTGCAGATAAATAAGAACATCATTGGCGCATATAGTTGGACAATTAATGTAGCTCATAGGGATAATTTAGAAAGTCAGAATTGGTGACGCCAGCATACTTAGAAGTGAAAAATTTCGCAAAGAAATGTGCGATATCTTGATTATCGCTAGTTAAAATGTCTTTATATTTCATGGCTGAGGGAAATCCCACTACTTTTCGTTTAGAATTTATGAAATCATAAAATGACTTCGGATTGCGAATAATGTCTCTTTTTGTTTTAGAGATATAGGCTTTATAGCACTTTTTATTCAAGTCGATGTACTTCTTACGTAGAACAGAATACAATAAGTAATGTGTTCAACCCCGATTTCTTAAATAATTTGAAAGAACGCGTTTTTTTATTTTTCAGCATCATAAGCTCTTTAGTAAACCAAGCTTGCGTTGAATGATCATAGGTTAATTTACGTTTAGGATCCAACTTCTCAAATAAGTAGTAAATAGTTTGATTTAAATTTAAAACCTTTGAATCGATATCGCCACAAAGCTCAGGCTAAGTTAATTAAGACAGTTCTCTATTTAATTTCTTATAGTTGGCTTTTGAGAAGTTTAAATCAAAGCTACTACTTGAGCAGCATTGTGTACATTGGCCACTACTTATGGTTTCGTGGAATATTTCAATAGAAGGGTGGTAGACGTCTTCTAGAAAAGCCAATGAGAGATGTAGACCTAGATGAATTAGAGAAGGGGTTCCGCAGGGTGGTGTCCTTTCACCTCTTCTGTTTAACGTCTACATTTCGAGCCTCCCTCCCCCACCAGAGGGGGTCTCTATCGTTTCGTACGCTGACGACGGCACCGTGATGGCCACAAGACTGAACAACTACTTGCGCGATCTTTCCAGCTTCTTCAACGAGCGGGACCTGACACTGTCCCCGACTAAATCGACAGCGACCCTGTTCACCACGTGGAATGGTGCAGGAGTTGAAAGTCCACGTAGATGGTCTTCCACTACCTACAGTCAACCAACCCAAAATCCTAGGGATTACATTCGACAATAGCCTCACCTTCGCTAATCATGCCACCGCAATAGCTTCAAAAGTACAAAGCCGCAACAAGATCCTCAAGTCACTGGCCGGCAGTACTTGGTGCAAAGACAAAAAAACGTTGCCCGCCACCTATAAGGCTATTGGCCGACCGGTTATTGACTATGCTGAGCCCATATACTCGCCAAACCTTCACGACACCAACTGGAGGAAATTACAGGTTTGTCAAAACACCGCCATCAGAACTGCAACTGGCTGTTTGCTTATGTTACCTGCGTCCCAGGAGGCTAAAATGCTCAACGTTCGCGAGCATGCGGGACTTTTAAGTAGGCAGCTCCTTCTGAACTGTCATAGACCCAGCCATCCAAATCGACAACTATTGGGTGAAACTCCGCCCCCCAGAGATATAAGGAAATATCTCAGAAAGCATTATGATGAGATCCGGCATCACATCTCGTTGTCGTTTGATCTGCGGGACCACAGGCGGGCCGTTAAGGACCTCCACACTGAGTCGGTGGACAGATCCCGGCCTGTGAACTCTGTTTTTGACACCCAACCACCTGTTCTTGCTGAGGAAGAACGTGTCCTTCCGAGGGAAACTAGAGTCATGCTGGCGCAACTCCGGTCTGAATGCTGCAATAGGCTGAACTCCTATTTTTTCAGACTGAACCCCACCATACCGAACACATGCCCTGCATGCGGTATGGCCCCTCATGACACAAAACATCTCTTTTCCTGTTCTACTGAACACACCCCTCTAACACCTTTATCACTCTGGTCCAACCCTGTCGAAACTGCGCGTTTCCTTGGACTTCCGTTAGAAGAGCCTGATGACAATTAAGAGTGTACTGAAGTGCGGATCGGTTCCCATCCAAAAAAAAAAGTGTTTCCAGTCCACCCCTAGGATTAAAGATATTTTGAAGGCGATCCCAAAAAATTTTTTTTTTTTTGCCACGCCCCCCCGATGGGCTATTTACTTTTTTTGACACTTCGTAGCCATTTTAAGTCCGCTTTTAATGAGCCGTACACCGTTGTTCATGGCTTGGAAGCCGCCACAATTCCTCCCTTAATCATTTTTTATTCTGAGTTCAAATTCTAGTAGTGACTGTCGGTATCTCGTTTCACATCATACCTAAATTCCATTTTTTTAGTCTGTCGAAAAGGCCTTTAAATTCCGTGAAACTTTTTCTTTAACAGTTACTACTTTTGTTCATAACTAAAAAAGTTATAAAGGTATCAAATAGCCAAATATAACCCTGTGTTAAATTTGGCAACTATGCCAAATTTTTTTTTTACTAGAATTGGCAACACTGGTTACTATTACTTTTAGTTAAATGTTTTTTGTTTATGATTACTCAATTTTCTCTATGAAATGCCAAACAAAAGTAAATCAAAAAATAAACAAAGAAAAATGTTCGTATTTGTTGTTGTGTGAGAAATGTTTGTGAGCTACTGAGAATTTAGGATTTTGTGAAAAATTGTCATAGATGTCATATACGGTTCTACCTTATAAGTATTTGTATCATGGTCTTCTCTATGACAAATTCTTGCTTTTTCCTCTATTTATGTAAAAATTATAGTTCCGTGCATTTTAATGCATTTTTTATAGCAAGCTTGAGTCCAGACAAAATTTAATATAATTAATATATAATATAAAAAAGCAAAAAAAATGTTTAAAATTATAGCCTGTACAATTAAAAAAAAATTAGTGAGGAGAGAGAAAAAAAATAAAAAACTGAAATATTATCATAGAGAAAATTGAGTAAGCATAAACAAAAAACATTTAACTAAAAGTAATAGTAACCAGTGTTGCCAATTCTAGTAAAAAAAAATTTGGCATAGTTGCCAAATTTAACACAGGGTTATATTTGGGATTTTTGAAACCTTTATAACTTTTTTAGTTATGAACAAAAGTAGTAACTGTTAAAGAAAAAGTTTCACAGAATTTAAAGCCCTTTTCGACAGACTAAAAAAAAAATGGAATTTAGGTATGATGTGAATCGAGATACCGACAGTCACTACTAGAATTTGAACTCAGAATAAAAAATGATTAAGGGAGGAATTGTGGCGGCTTCCAAGCCATGAACAACGGTGTACGGCTCATTAAAAGAAGACTTAAAATGGCGACGTAGTGTCAAAAAAGTAAATAGCCCATCGGGGGGGGCGTGGCAAAAAAAAAAAGTTTTTTTGGGATCGCCTTCAAAATATCTTTAATCCTAGGGGTGGACTGGAACACTTTTTTCGTCGACCCACCTTAGTGTACTGGCCCTTTGGGCAGGGCAAAGCACTGCTAACAACAACAAAAACGTTATCTGGCAAAGCCAACGGATCAGAACGATTTACAGAAAATTTGTTTTAATGATCAACTTAATTAAATCTAATATTTTGACAAACTTGTTAGTGGTAACATTTATTTGACTAAGGCAGAGATCGGAAATTCCATCCAAAAAGTCATTGAGGCCCAGTTTGGATGGATTTGGAATAATGTTTCCATCAGATATGTTCCCCGATATATGTGGTAGGTTGAAATCACCTAAAACAATCATCGAGTCAGAAGCTTTAGTCAATAATTTAACAGTTTTGAGCAGAGACATGTTGCATGTAGATTGGAAGATTCGATGCTGGAGGGTTTTAGCAAACAGATAAGTACATATACACGTTCTCTAGCTGAATGCGCATGCATTTAACCTCAATGGAATCTGTGTTAGGTACATTAACCTCCTCTGAAGTGATGGAGGAATGAACGGCAAGTAGAACACCACCTCCGATTCTGTTCAAGCGATGATGTCTATAAACTTGATTCGCTACATAAACACTCGGAATTGAAAGCATGCGGTTTTAGCCAAGTTTCGGTAAAAGCAATAACGTTATAAGTGCAATGGAAAGATTTTAAATACAGGTAATTTAATTTGGTATTTAAACCTCTCACATTTTGGTAGAAGATATTCACGGACTTAGTACTCAGTTTTTTGACTCAACATTTCTAGTCGGTCTGTACTTAAACTCCCGCACAAGAGACCCGGGAGGCCAAAAAGAACTGTACGTCAATTTTAAACAAAGGCAAATTCCCTTGGTAAGTGAAATTATATTTTCTTACAGTTAAGGTTTTATCTTTAATCTTAGGAGAAATATGGTACCTCAAATCCTTTTCAGTAGTGTCTGGATGGAACCAGTTGGATGTTCCAGGGTTTTTTTATTTGTTTCCCAAACATTCGTACTAGGTATTGGAAATGCCAAATCTATAAGTTCAAGCTGGCGGCAGGTTCGACGCCGTTGAAGTAGTAGGCAGATCGTCCGTACGTCTGCGCGTGTTTTCGCGATTGTCTTCGCGATTTTCAGGGCATTCCAAGTTAGGCGATTTATCTACAGGTTTTAAAGTTTTGAAAATATTTTCGTACTTTTTGAACAAAGGTTTTTGCATAGCTCAACTTCCGTCGATCGACATTTAGTACATGACCAGCGCAGGCCTTAAGTCAGCTATTCTACCACTTAACCCGGCGCATTTTGCGTGGACAAGTCCGTCGCACAGTCAGCACTCTACAAAGCGTTCGGACGACATTTTTTAAAAAAGTAATTAAAAGAATTTTTAAGAAATTAAGAGATAAAAAATTAAATTTTATGAACATGAAAGAAAATTTGTAAGTTTTGAGTAAGCTCGAGACCAGTTAACAGTAATTCTAAGCGAATTAATAATTAGGATTACATGTTTCAGAGTTTCCAGGCTCATCATCAGATCCCTTTTCGGACACTGGGATATGAACCAGTGTCTGCACCAAAGCCGCTGTTAGAAAATTCTAACACTAAACTATGATGCCCTGTGACGTCACAATGTATTCGTCTCCACTTCAATTAACTCCCTTTTGTTTGTTTGTTCTTCTGTATGTTATTATGTATGGAAAGAACAAACAAACAAAAGGGAATTAATTGAAGTGGAGACGAATACATTGAGACGTCACAGGACATCATAGTTTAGTGTTAGAATTATCCCAGTGTCCGAAAAGGGATCTGATGATGAGCCTGGAAACTCTGAAACATGTAATCCCATCCATCGCTGTAGATTTATCTTTGTAATTTTTCTCCAATTATCAATTTTTCCCAAAAACTGACAATATTAATTCGCTTAGAATTATTGTTAACTGTAGCGCGATTCACTAACTTTTATCACATCCACAAACGACACTTTTAACCTTATCACAAATGATTTGCATTGTCACATATGCGATTCACTAACTTCGTTTTAAACATGATAGTTAAGTATTTATCCATAGTAAGAAAATATGGCATCTCTTGTACTGAAATGTCAAAATATGCGAAAAGCACAAAGAGGAATTCAACAAAAACAAATTGAAATTGATTCGATTCTACATTAGAAGTGTGATATTAAAATAATATTAATAAAATAAATGGCTTCTAACGTAAAAGCATTGGCAAAACGGAGTCGGGCATCAGCCGAGCAGCTCAGGGTGATGGTGGACATCCTGTCCGAAACGGAGGGATTAGCTTCTGGGAGATTCCAGCGCCTCCATGGCAAGCTGGAACACCAGAAAAAGTGGAGGGAGATGGCGGAGAAGCTGAACACAGTTGGTGGCCCTTCGAAGACCGTGGAGCAATGGAATACGGTAAGTAGATATTTACTAAAACACGCATTTCGATTTGGTAATTGTCCCGTTCAGGAGCAACTTCCAAAACACATCCAAAAATATTGGGGGTGGTATCAAAAGATGCGTATTGACCTAGGTATCAATGATCCGAAAGCGGATTTTGGATTTTTACTTTTTGTGAAAAGTTATTGGCTAAAAAATTACACAAGCCGATAATGATTGATAGCTGCTGATATATTTTACGTGTTTTAGCAGTTGCCTTCTAAAGGACACAATTACCGGAACAAATGCAGAATAGCTTCTGACCCTCCATAACTCTTGTTGTTATTGTTTTCCCCGAAAAAATTATCTTTGATTTAATATATATATAATTTTTTTCTTTTACCAATTCCTCAATAGGTATGGCGAGATTTGAAACGGCGGACCAGCAACCATGTTCGGGACCTGAACAATGAGAGGGCCCTAACTGGTAATAGGCCCATATCTATGCCGCCCTTGACAGATATGGAGCTGCGGATAGTGGGCTTAATTGGGGATACCTACGTGGAGGGCGCAGATACTTGCGACGATAGTATCCCAAGGGAAGAGGTACGGTGAAATTATTATATTTGTCATATACATTATTTCATCCTCATGGTTTTATTAACGTATATTTCTAGGAATTCCAATTGGTAGTGGAGGAGGATGAGGAGATCCCCTGGTCCGAGTCCAACGGGACTATTGTTATCCCGCTGACACCTCCACCAGCAACACCAACACCTGCTGCAGCAACACCCAGCGCAGCTACAGCTAGAGCAGCAACACCGAGAGCAGCTACATCTAGGGCAGCAAGTGCAACACCTCGCAGGGGCACGAAAAGAAGGTGTGAAAATGGATGTTGCGACGATGACCGCCAAAGGTTTTTGGATATTGCTGACAAGCAAGCAGAAACCATGGGGTAAACGAATAATTCAAAACAAATGAAACATTTATTTAATATTTTCCCTTTTATTAACAGATCCTAGCCGACAACCAAACCAAGCAGACAGATGCCATTGTGCGCTTGGGCGATATTTTGGAGGAACTGGTCCGGGCTATCCGGAATTAATTATATCAAAAATTAAAACAGTATGATTATGTTTAAGTTTTGCATTGTACCACAAAAGCATTCGTACGGTCAAGTTTCTTCACTAATCATAATGTTTGTATACGTATAGTTTTATTTTATTCAAGTATGTATTTTATTTCATTCAAGTAGGTATTTTATTGTATTCAAGTATGTATTTTATTTTATCTAAGTACTAGCAGACCCGGCAGACGTTGTTCTGCCTGACCAGTGACTTCCCTAGAAATACATTTTCAACTATTTTTCTATTAATTTTTAACATTCCATTTATTGCAGTGCTTTAGTATATGCAATGTTTCCGGTTTTAACGTATTTGGTATAAACAAATAAATTTGTTGGATGTCCAACTCAAAAAACGAATCTTTTGAACTCAATGGCTATGACACAAACCATTATGCGCTGCTGAGCAGATGTGTAGTTAGTATTTATTTAATTATATCCTATATCTACCACTTAACGCCACTATTATGATTTTATGGAAATCCTATAATACTCTGGATATGTATAAACGGCTATAACAAACAAAAAAATTAAGTGCTTTGATTAAGATTTAAGAACGTTAAAATGTCACTAAAGCAAATACATTCAGGGATATAACGAATTGAAATATTACTTAGCTGTGGTCTTAGAACTGACCACTTTTCCAAAAAAATTACAAATGTATGTATGTCGTACCCCACGAAGATTTTCACGTATTGGAAAAGTTTAAAACAGATCAACCATAAACTTTGGACATTATGGAAGTACAAACAAAGTACTGAATACAAAAAATGTGGGCGTGGCACCGCCCACTTTTCCAAAATTACATAAATCTTGAAAATCCGGAAATATTTCCCAAAATTTTCCCTCACACAAACCTTCTCTTATGCTATGTTTCCACCAAACCAAACACCGTGTTTAAAAGGGTTTGGGTTATGTAGAAATGTCAAGTTTTCCACTGATAGTTTGCCGGAAAATGGGTTTACACCCACTAAACAATTTATTATGATCGTCGTTCCGATTTAGTGGGTGTAAACCCATTTTCCGGTAAACTCCCAGTAGAAAAACTTGACATTTCTACATAACCATTTCTACATAACCCAACCCTTTTAAACACGGTGTTTGGTTTGGTGGAAACACCGCGTTACCAATTACGAAGAACTGAAAAAAAACTTGAGTCAAATCTGTCCAGCCGTTCTCATTTTTTTCCTATCATTTTTGAATTGATTAATATGAAATAAGAAATTAATAATATAATTATGTGATAATACTTACATGTACATATGTATATATTTTAATTAAATATTTTTGAACAATGAAGCAATTGTATAAAATACGAATAACGGGGTTTCACAAAATGCGTTCACTACAAAATATGTACATATATGGATTTGATTTTTACTTATCCCTCAGCAACACGAAAACGTACATATGTACATATGAATGTTAATTTTGTTTTTATTTAAAGCGTCATACATACATACATATGTAGCGAAGCGAAGTACCGCTACCGAGCGCTCGCTTAACTTAAATCGATTCATTTGGTTGACAGCGAACAAACACACAAACAGCTTTTTTTAGAAAAGGTGCTCCTATTGTTTAAACAATTTTGGCTAAATAATATATGAATCAACTATTTTTTTTGATGCAGAACGAAAGTAAATATTTCAAAGTTTAACTTCAAGTAAGTTTCATTCTAATCGGTGGATCCGTTTATGATTTGTGGCTGTGTAAACAAAAAAATTTATGGTTTTTTACCGATTTCCACTCCCCCTTGAGATATAAGGTATCCTATCTTTCAAGTTGGATCAAACTGTAGATGCTGTGCAAATTTCATTAAAATCGGTTGAGTAGTTTAGGAGCTCACCCTGATTGAACATGTGACACGTGATTTTTATATATTAAGATGTATTTTATTTTATTCTTACATGATTTGGGAAAAAACTTTACTGTACGAATTCTTTTGTGGCACAATGCAAAACATGAACATAATCATACTCTTTTAATTTTTGCTTAGTTTATGTACATACTAGTATGTAACACCCGATAATCGGGTGGGTTTTTTTTAGAAACAAATTACATAAATAAGCAATCTTTAAACGCTAAGATCTTATAAACAAATTAACCAATTGAAATTTTTGTAATTTTGTGCAAACATGCTCATGATAAGCTTTCATTTGATACACATTTCATTTATGTACGCATTGTAGTTTAGTCTAGCTAAGCGCCTTGTTTTAGAATAATATTATAGATTATAGTTTTTACTGAATAACTTTTTATATTACTTTTAGCTTTAATTTATTTAACTAATGGACTTTTTTAGTACATAATAAATGAATTAAAACAAACTAGAAGTTTTTATTATTATTTAATCCATTGAATCTTCTAGCCTTAGTGTAATTGGTATGACTTTATCTACACCCATGTATTTAAGAGAAAAAATTGTTTATTAGTCTATCTTGGACACGTTTTCCAGCTGAAGACACTGACTTGAGCTATCAGAGGTATCATCTGTCTGTGTGTCCAAGACTACGTTGAGGTTGTCAACCTCGTTTGCGTGGTCACCTAAATGAATATTATGCAAGGTAGCACACGCGTTGACAAAATTTTTTGATAAATGTTACCACTACAGAAACAAATGAAAAAATACCTATGCATATTTTTGGATTATTTTTTACCCTTTTATGTCCACTAGTAGGAAAGTTAGATAAACCAAAAAAACCTATGGAAGTTACATGAACACTGTCGCCTGGACTATCAAAAGAAATACCTATCAAAAATGTATTTCTGCATCCATTTGCATGGGCTCTCTGCATGACTCGCCGCACTGCACAGGAGCTCCATATGTAGGCATCATGACGTGCTCCTGGAAACTTCGCATTAATATTTAATATTTTCAGATTTGGGTCACATATCTGCAAAAAAGTTTACAAATAATTTAGTATATGAATACACTAGCTTTTTATACCTAGTAGTGCTTCGCACACAAGGTATATTAACTTCATTCGCCTAACGGTAGTATGTAACGGCATAAACGAATCGAGATAGATATTGACTTATATATATCAAAATGTTCAGGAGGAAAAGAGAAATTGATTGAGCCATGTCCGTCCGTCCGTCCGTCCGTCCGTCCGTCTGTCCGTCCGTCCGTCTGTGAACACGATAACTTGAGTAAATCTTGAGATATCTCAATGAAATTTGGTATGCAGGTTCCTTTTCACTTATCTCGGAGCGCTATTGAAAATAGGCAAAATCGGTTAAAAGCCACGCCCACTTTCTATATATATAATTTTTTCGAAAATACAAAAAGAGTGATTATTCAGTACATAATACACCTATAAGGATAATATTTGGTGTGCACTTTAGCGTTAAGGCAAAAAATACATTTTTGAAGAAATTTTTAAAACGGCGCGTGGTACCGCCCACTTTTGATTAAGTCAAATTTGGAAATATTATTAATCATAAATCAAAAACCGCTCAAGATAGCAAAGTGAAATTCAGCACACATATTTATATTAATACAGGCAATATTTCGAAAAAAAATTATCGAAATCGGGTTAGGTCCACTCCCAATTTTATACGAAAGATTTTGAAAAGGATCATAGATATATTGAATATGCTATAACTTTGCTTAAACTAGATGTATATCATTTCTATTTCACCTCTAAAGTGTTCGTGAGCAAAGAAAGTCGAAAACACAAAATTTTTGGAAAATGGGAGTGGCCCCGCCCCTTTATGGGGGATTATTCCATAAAACTTTCCATGCCATAACTCCGGTAAAAATTGACTTATTGAAACGATATTTACAGAAAGTGTTCAACATATAAAGCTTACTCTTTGCTGTAAAAATAAACAAAATCGGTGAACGGACACGCCCACTTTTTGAACACAGTTCTAAAAAATTTCTTCGTAAAATTAAAATCGCGATATTTCCATAACTGTATAAGTTATATATATAAGATTTTACACACTTAATAAGCTTTTTAAGAAAAACTAAACTGCAAAAAAATTGTGTGGATTTTGTTGAAGTAGGCGTGGCGCCGCCCACTTTTCAGCAAAAAAGGTCTGTTATTTTCAAAAGCGATTGCTTGAAATTTCAAGAAGGTATTCCAATGAAAGTTAGTGGGATGCTTCCCAATAGTATGTAGTATACTCCTGCCAAAAATTATGCAAATCGAATGACAAACAAGCAAGATTTACGGGAAAGTAGTTAACTCCCTATTGCCTTTTTTTTATTAATTTTTTTTATTTTCATACCTTTCATAAGCCCCATGCAAAACTATTTATATTTTGTTATTTAGTGATAATTTAATTTACCACTTACAACAGAAGTGTTTTTAATCGAAAACAATCAGTTGTTTTATACCACCTTTTCAGGTATTAAAATAGACCTGAGTTAATTGGGATAACGCAAAAGATCACTACTAGGTATTTAATGTTCGGTTACACCCGAACTTAGACTTCCTTACTAGTTTTTTGATAAAGTTACCATTTGAACATTTATGGAGTGATATCCATGATGAAAATGGATATGTGGGTGCAATCAATCGCCCCTATTGTGCCCCCCACAAATGGTGCAGGCGCCGAAAAAAAACTTCCTTTGCAGCGTCATAGGAAATTTAATTTCCTCAAAAAATATTCGGCTATTTATGGCATCAGTTACTCGATGGATGCACCGGCTTATAGAGGATTGGCTCATTGATATGCCCCACTGTTCCCCTACAGGCCTTTGGTAGCATCCTGTGGCATAGAACCGGAGTGTACACAGCACCTTTAAGGGAAAAAAATATTTGAAGAAAACGCATAAATTCTGTAAACAATTACATATCTACCTGTTTTTCTGACGAAATTGCTGTAACCCTTTGACCTCTTATGCAATCATCTAGGCGTTCTGCAACGCCTGTCGCTTTTGCGGGACTAACCTGGACAACTTCCGGAACTCACATGGCGCAAGCTCGAAGGGATTGTCCATTTCCCTGAGCAAACGCCGATCTACTTTTATGCTATGCGCAGCTGTATTTTGGGACAAATTATATGCCACGAACTCAAATGCCATATTTATTCCACTTTTTAAGTTAAAACTCTTTAATATTTAAGTAAACAAGCGTTAATAATATATTAACCACACCAAATGAAACCGCGTTAAATTATCACATTTCAAGACGACAACAATAACAGCTGATTATGTTTTATCGTATTCCGTGATAAAAAACGTGACAAAAGTTAGTGAATAGCAAAGCTGTTAAAATTGTGTGATAAGTTAGTCACCGTCAGAAGATGCTGTTAAAAAAGTTAGTGAATCGCGCTACTGGTCGCGAGCTTGCTCAAAACTTACAAATTTGTAAACCAAATAGACCGCAAATCCAACAACAAAATGAAAGAAAATATTTAATGTTATCAAATCATAAGAAAAAACAACCCTGACAGTTTGAAGGGCACAGAACTGAGCGAGCAGTTTTAGACACACCGTAATTGAAGTTTAACAAACCACACAAACAGCTGTAACAAAAGAGAGATCAACAATTGCAATGTAAAGTATGAGCATTGCAAATGCAACAAATAAAATCTGCAAAAAAAAAACTCGGCACACACAAAATCAGTAGAATGAATTTAGATAATTTACCACTATTCAAAGCCTTAGTTAATTTTTTCACACCAAGTTGTGAAGCACATTAAGTATTTAACTCTTTTTTAACTTTAAATGCAACTTTTGATTTTTAGAATATCAAGTTCATTCCCACGACAGCCGGTTCTACGTACCGGAATGACTCGGGGTTTCCCCGACCAAGGGCTGTTACTTCGCTACCCCCCTGCCTAAACCGTCATGTCATCCTCCGAGCAGCTCCTTGCAGCTGGACTGCTCAAGACTCTCTTGCTCCGGGCTGGTATTGAATCCAACCCGGGACCAAGAGAATGGATCTGCTGTATATGCTGGAAGAAAATTTATGTGAAACGTTCACATTCCGTACAATGCTCTAATTGTAATAGATGGTTGCATCTAACTAGTTGATCCGGACTAAATCCCGCTACGCATAAACCCGCTCGTTTTTATAGAACTTTTGCGGCCCCCTGCTGTTCAAGTCCTTCGTCGTCCTGCGGCCGTCGTCGATCAAGTATCGCTCCGCCACATATGTGTGACTCTGTCACATCAGTCTCCACGACTAGCATTACCAATGCACATCAGCAAGTACACTTTCCTAGCGGCCGCTCACGCCCCCAGGCGTCAACATCTTGCTGTGCTCACAGGCACTCCCTACGTAGCACTTCCCAAGTGGATTTGAGCAATGCTGAGCGTCCGCTCTCTCCCACCCCCTCAGTCAGCCCCTCTTCTTCCAGCATCCACACGAGTGTAAGTCACAACCATCAGCTCCTGGTCCCTTATACTACGTGCACTGTTTGTCGGTTAAGATTATACACGGCCTAACCGGTAAAATTGTTGAAGGAATAAACTTAATGAGGCGATATAAAATCAAAATCGCGGCGATTCAGGAGACAAAGCTCGGTGGAAGGTCATCTCTTCAGACCTGCAATGGGTACAATGTACACCGTTCTGATCGTGCGAGAGGGCCTGGCATTCATCACGCATCAATCTGTGCAGTATCGTCTATGTGAGCCTGACATCGACCCGAGGGACTCCACCTTAGAACGTCAAGGTATGGTTGTCCGGTTAGGCGATATCGACCTTGAAATCATAAACATATACATTCCTCCTGTCACCTGCTGTCCCAGGGATTACCACCCCGACATTCGTGCGTTACTCAGGGGCGAGAATCGCGTCATCCTTGGTGACTTCAACGCACACCATGACCAGTGGCACTCTAAACTACAGGCCGATGGTAGGGGACAGGAGCTGGCTGATCAAGTAGACGATTCGACCCTTTGCACCGTAAATGGGGATGCCCCCACTAGAGTGGCGGTAAACTGCTCTAGCTCTCCAGACATCGCCATAGTCAGCGCAGGCGTTATAAATTGCGTTGACTGGCGACCGATGCTGACGCTTGCTTCAGACCACCTACCCATAGTGCTCTCTATCGATCGCCCCACCGACTTTGTCACCGCTGAAAATCGCACTTACATTAATTTCAATAAAGCCGACTGGGAGGGTTTTGTAACCACCAAAGAGAGCGCCTGCGCTGCTCTCCCCACCCCATCTGACGTACGAGAAGGGGAAAAGGCGTTTCGTATGGCCCTAATTTCAGCCTACCATCAACACATTTCGTCAGGTAGAATAAAGGAAGTGCGTCCATTCTTCCCCGCAGAGGCAGCGGCCCTGGCAAATGAACGTGACCATATTAGACCCCTGGACCCTACGGATCCTCAAATAAAGGATCTTAATGCGGAAATAAGACGCTTAGTAGATAAACACAAACGCGCTAAGTGGGAAGAGCACCTAAGGTCTTGCAACCTCTCGGCTGGAGTTGGCAAATTAAGGTCGACGTGAAATCTTTGTCCAACCCGACTAAGCCCAATGACAGTCGAAGCCTAAAAGATGCGTTGGCGCTTTCTGCCGACAATTTGTAATGCATCCTCCGTTGGACAAAGAGATTCACCGAGCCACCAGAGAATCGCATAAACACAAAAACAGCGATGCGCCCATTTATCTTATTACCGCGCTGAACGCCATCACTACTCAGATAGGGGACGGACTAAACCAAAAGCGTCCAAACCACAGGACAGTGCTAGTTGCGCTTGACTGGGCCAAAGCTTTTGACACGGTCAACCATGCACAACTAATGAAAGACCTGGAAGACTCGTCCCTTCCTCCCTGTCTTAAACGTTGGACTGATAACTACCTGAGTGGCCGTCAATCGTCGGTTGAATTCAGAGGCGCCAGATCAAAACCCAGAATAGTTAAGCAAGGGGTGCCACAGAGTGGTGTCCTATCCCCGTTTCTGTTTAACCCCCCAAAGGGTGTCTCGATCGTCTCTTACGCCGACGATTGTACGATACTGGCAACAGGCCCCTCCGTTGAAGAGTTCTGCTCCCGCATTAATGCATACCTCCTAGCCGTGTCCGAATTTTTCGCTGGGAGAAACCTGGCATTGTCACCGAATAAGTCCTCGGGCACCCTATTCACGACGTGGACAACACAGGAGACATGGAATTAGACGTCTACCTTGATAGTGTCAAGCTACCAACTGTCTCACACCAAAAAATCTTAGGGGTGACGTTTGATAACATGTTCAAATACGGCGCTCATGTAAACGCAATTGCCAATAAAGTCCAAAGACAAAGAAACGTTACTAGCTAAATACAAAGCAATTGGTCCGGTACTGAGCTACGCGACGCCAATATGGTCGCCGGGGCTAGCTGACACACACTGGACGAGGCTTCAGGTCTGCCAGAACACCGCCACTGGGTGTCTTCTTATGTCTCCTGAGCACCATCTCCATAATGAAGCGGAAATGCTCGGCGTTAAAGAGCATAGTGAGATGTTGACCAGGCAATGCCTGTTCAACTGCTGCAAACCACAGCATCCGAACAGACGCCTGGTCAACGAGAATCCGCCCCCCAGGAGCATAAGGAGCCATCTACGCAAACACTTCGATGAGATACGGCACCTGATTTCCACGCCGTTTGATCCTAAGGTGCACCGGCAGGTCCTCACCCTCATCCACACAAATTCGGTAAATTCGTTTGTCGGCTCTCTCCCAGCGAACGCCGTTCTTCAGGCAACAACACCACCCGTTGCCGAAGAGGAGCGCAAGCTGCCTAGGGAGACTAGGGTGATGCTGGCCCAACTCCGGTCTGGATATTGTATTAGGTTAAACTCTTACTTATCCAGATTGAACCCCGACTTGGCTAATGTTTGTCCGGCATGCGGTTGTCCCCCCATAATACTAACCATATTTTTGTCTGGTAAACTAGCCTACTCTTCTAACACCCATATCTCTCTGGTCCACCCCTGTCGAAGCCGCTAGGTTTCTAGGACTTCCGTTAGAAGAGTTTGATGATATTACTGGGTAAGATACTGACTACCTAGGTGGGGCTAAGTAGCGCTACAACAGCAACAACAACGAACATGTATATAAATGCCTTTTGAATTATTTCTATGTGCTACGTCACCTGTGCCTGAATTAATATAATCGAACTAAAGTCTGAATAAAAAAAACCATTCAAATGTTATCATAAATTTAGCTTGTTATGAAATTGTGAGATTTTGGTAAGTTTTTAATGATAAATTGTTTGCTGGCTGCCTTCTTCAGGGAAATCTTTATTTTTTATTTAAAACAATAAACATGAATTACACTAGGTTTTAATAATAATAATTGTTCTTTCGTGCCGAGTCGTTGAAAGGCTGAAAAGCTACAGAGAAAACCTCATCAGCTAAGTAAGGTAGACATAAGATAGATTACACAATTAATAAATAATTAGTTCACAGCTGATATTTATTGTTAAGAATAAAGGTAAGAATCAAAGGATGTGAAAGCAATTTGTTGCTATGCATTTAGGATAGAAAGAATTGACTTTTTATTCTGCAGAGTGAGTCCGAAATATCAAACGTACCAGAATGAGAGTTATAATCTTGACACAAACAACGAAAAGGCTCATTTAAATCAAAATTGGTTCGGTACTGTTTCAAGGTAAGTGGTTTAAAATGCCTTGATGGACAGTAAGGTAAATGGAAGGTCACTTCGCCACCATTTAGTAATTTAATCATGAAATCAATTCCAAGAATTTCCCTCCGACTAGAAACGCTGTGAAGATTAAGATTAAGATCTCTTATGGCAAATAGTGAAAATTGTTTTTGAACTGATTCTACGCGATCCACGTGGACCTGGTAACGCGGGTTCCAAATTATAGAACCGTATTCAAGTGTCGGTCTGACTAATGTAGTAAAGAAAGCTTTAGTTGCATAAGGGTCACTAAATTCTTTAGACCAACGTTTAATGGTTCAATTATGCTTGCATAGCATGGCAATAAATTGCATGGGTTCGGTCATTTTCGATATCTGTTAAATTGGTTTTACATGTATTCGATTATACAACGCATGGCAACCCAGAGCATGGCATAGAAGTCTGTTGAAGTTTGATCTCTATGTAACTTAACATACCTGCTGTCAAAACTGTGCATTGTGCGCAGTATAATAAAAATTTTCTTTTACGTGCTGTGTATTGGCATGCTATGCCCTGCTATGCAAGCATAACTGAGCCATAACGAAAGACTGTTGCGTTAATGTGGCAGTTGAAACTGAGTCTGTAATCCGTAGTAACCCCAAGGTCAGCAAAATCATACATTTGCTCAAGACTATAATTGTTAATTGCGTATTTACATTTCTTTAGATTGTGCGGCATATAATTTAAATCGCATCAAGTAACTAGTGTATTTAGATCTGATTGAAGCTTATTTCTATCTTCGAACGATGCGAATGGCATGAAAAGCTTTACATCGTCGGCATATATTAACATTTTCGAAAATTCTATTACTGTAGAAATATCATTTATAAACAACAAGAACAGAATCGGGCTCAGACGGCTTCCTTGAGGAACTCCTGAAGATACATAAATAACATCGGATTCACAATTTTTAAACACTACTTTTTGTGTTCTGTCACTAAGGTAAGAAGAGATCCAGCGATTGAGACCCGGCCAAGGTTTATAAATACAGGTTGCGTCGTCAGAAGCTTGGTGTGTTTGCTATTGTTGTTGAAATTTGTTTCAGATGTCAAATGACTATCAAATCGCTTTGGTTTGTTTACAAATAAACACGAGCAAAACAGAAAAAATTCCAAAATGAAAAAATTTCAAAAGGAAAAAAGTTTTATTTTTAATTGGTATGCGTCCAACTTCTGTTTCTTACTTATTTTTTTGCCAATTTTACATAAAATTTCGAGAAAACTTTCAAAACAAATCCAAATTAAGTTTTTGCACGACTTTGAATGTTTGGAATCAAAATGGCTGTTGGCTTTGACAACAATTTGACACCTGGAAATCAATAAAAAACAGAAAAAGCAGAAAAAAAATTAAACAGGTGTTCAATTGCTGTCACCTTTCTTACTTCACGATGGACCCGGCTGAAAACCCAATTGATCCAGTTTATGAATGAGTGACACACTTTATCGAAATCTTTGCTGAAATCAGTATAAATAACGTCGGGGTGCAGACTTTTTCTAAAGACATTTGAGACATGATTTGTAAACTCAAGTAAATTTGTAACGGTGGACTTTCCCTTACAGAACGGTGGCGCGAACTAAAGTCAGTGGAATTAACGTCAGTGACGTTAATTCGCACCCCACACTGAAAAAAAAATCTACAGTAAACGGCCGTCAAATTGATAGTAAACCCTGTAATTTTTCGTCCAACAGTGGGTAATATAAATTTTGAAAGTGAGCCCCTATCATTCTTCGAATATACTATCATATTGACATGAATTACTGTAAATTTTAAAGTGGACTCATATCATTATGCAAAAATCACATGTTTTTACTGCCAATTTTACAGTAAATACTGTAATATTTACAGTATTACCATCAATCGCTTGAAAGTGGTTTTGATATGTTACTTTCAATGTGCACTTTCAACTTTTTTATTTCAGTGCAAAAGCGAATTAATGTCAATGACATTAAGACGCATGCCAAAAGCGAACTAAGGTCAATATTTTTAGCGAACTAACGTCATTGACATTAATTCGCATTAAGAAAGCGAACTAAAGTCAGTGCATTTTTTTTATGTTCCAAATTTTCATTTTTCACTATCACCTTCGACTTATGATCATTATATCATGAATCTGGGATTTAAAAAATGAATCTGGGATTGACTTAGGTCAGATCCCCAATTCGGGGTGTAATCCATGGTATTTATGTGCAGAACTCCTTTCCGCATTGGCGGCCTTCGGCCGCACTTCAAAAAATAACCCTGGGCTACGCCATTCCAACTGCGGGTGTGTGCCATAGCCGTGGCTACCGCCACGGTGATGTCCTTCCGCGTGCCACTCTTTTCTCACAGGGTAATGTGATTATAACAACCACATGAAAATGACAGAAAATTCTGAACTTGCAAATATAAACTACTAAAAATATTGGTTCAGCGGAGTTATATTCATGCTCCTGGGACCAAAGCGCGTCTCCTGATACATATCTCAACATTTTTGGTTGTGTATTAGCGCTCGGTACCCCACGTAAACGACAACCCACGTCTAGATTTAGAATCTGAAATGAGATTTCTTTCAACCGTTCAAAAGTTATTTGCAGTTAAAGTTAAAAATTTTCTGCCATTTTCATGTGGTTGTTGTAATGGCACATTAGGCTCAGCCAAAAAAGTGAAAAAGTGGGAAACGTGGCACGCGGAAGGACATCACCGTGGCGGTAGCCACGGCTATGGCACACACCCGGAGTTGGAGTGGCGTAGCCCAGGGTTATTTTGTGAAGCGCGGCCGAAGGCCGCCAATGCGGAAAGGAGTTCTGCACATAAATACCGTGGATCACGCCCCGAATTGGGGATCTGACCTAAGTCAAATTTTCGCCTGCGGCGCTACTTCGTCGAATCTCAAACCCAAATGCCTCAATGACATTAATTCGCTTGTCCAAAGCGAACTAAAGTCAAAATATTGTACGAATTAACGGCACTGACTTTAATTCGTTTTGGGTCATGCGTCTTAATGTCACTGACATTAATTCGCTTTTTGGGTGCGAATTAACGTCACTGACGTTAATTCCACTGACGTTAGTTCGCGCCACCTACAGAACCCGTGTTGAAAGTCAGAAATCAAGGTAGAGATAGGATTCGTAAGCTGATTGGTAACTATAGCTCCAAACACTTTTGGAATGGCAGAAAGCTTTGCTATGCCACGATAGTTCTCTATAGAAGCCTTGCTTCCGCTTTTATGAAGCGGTAGAAGAAACGACTCTTTCCATGTTGTTGGAAAAACACCACACTTAAGTGATAGACTGAACAAATTGGTAAGGGGTTTGCAAATATTGTGAGCGCATTTCTTCAAGAAACATGTAGGAATCCTATCAGGACAACATTTAAAAGATTCTTTCAAGGTTTTCAGATAAATAAGAACATCATTGGCGCATATAGTTGGACAATTAATTAAATTGTTCCCGTGTAGCTCATAGGGATAATTTAGAAAGTCATAATTGGTGACGGCTGAGGGAAATCCCACTACTTTTCGTTTAGAATTTATGAAATCATAAAATGACTTCGGATTGCAAATAATGTCTCTTTTTATTTTAGAGATATAGGCTTTATAACACTTTTTATTCAAGTCGATGTACTTCTTACGTAAATCAGAATACAATAAGTAATGTTTGTTTGACCCCGATTTCTTAAATAATTTAAAAGAACGCTTTTTTTATTTTTCAGCATCATAAGCTCTTTAGTAAACCAAGCTTGCGTTGGATGATCATAGGTTAATTTACGTTTAGGATCCAACTTCCCAAATAAGTAGTAAATAGTTTGATTAAAATGTAAAACGTTAATTTAGACAGTTCTCTATTTAATTTCTTATAGGTGGCTTTTGAGAAGTTAAAATCAAAGCTACTACTTGAGCAGCATTGTGTACATTGTCCATTACTTATGGTTTCGTGGAATATTTCCATAGAAAGATGGTAGACGTCTTCTGGTAAAGCCAACGGATCACAAAGATTTACAGAAAATTTGTTTTCATCATCAACATAAATTAAGTTTAATATTTTGCCAAACTTGTTAGCGGTAACATTTATTTGACTAAGGCAGACATTGGAAATTCCATCCAAGAAGTCATTGAGGCCCAGTTTGGATGGATTTGGAATAACGTTTCCATCAGATATGTTCCGCGATATATGCGGTAGGTTGAAATCACCTAAAACAATCATCGAGTTAGAAACTTTAGTCAATAAGTTAACACTTTTGAGCAGAGAGACATGTTGCATGTAGATTGAAAGATTCGATGCTGGAGGGTTGCAGCAAACAGATAAGTACATATACACGTTCTCTGGCTGAATGCGGATGCATTTAACCTCAATGGAATCTGTGTTAGGTACATTAACCTCCTCTGAAGTGATGGAGGAATGAACGGCAAGTAGAACACCACCTCCGACTCTGTTCAAGCGATCATGTCTATAAACTTGATTCGCTACATAAACACTCGGAATTGAAAGCATGCGGTTTTAGCCAAGTTTCGGTAAAAGCAATAACGTTATAACTGCAATGGAAAGATTTCAAACACAGGTAATTTAATTTGGTATTTAAACCTTTGACACTTTGTTAGAAGATATTCACGGACTTAGTACTCAGTTTTTTGACTCAACATTATTACTAGTGATTTTAGCTACGTTTATAACATTTCTAGTCGGTCCGTACTTAAACCCCCTCACAAGAGCCCCGTTTGAGCAAAAAGAACTGTCAAAAGAGAGTTAAAATTAACAACCATTACATTAACTTACATTTAGTACGGGCTTATTTACATTAAAAATCACACAATTGTTTCTTTTATGACAAACATGTCAACGTTGGTTGTCAACATTAAGGCGTGTTTTTCCCCACGCATATACATCTGTCTCAGCGACTAAAATAAAACGGTTGCTGCAATTGTGCTTATTCCATTTAGAACGTGCATACATATGATGCATTCCATATGAAAAGATAGGTCGACCTCTCAGATTTTCTTCAAATTCGGAAGACATGTAGTATTTGACGTCTAGAATAGTGGGTCAAAATAATTTTTTTTTATTTTGAATATTTTGGATTTTATTGACAGTTGAAAATTTTTGAAAGCTTTTCTTTGAGTTAAAATATCTTTTAAACTATTAATTTTAGAAAAAAATATTTTACTACAAAAAGTCTTTAAAATAATTGAAGTTTATAAAAAAAAATTTATGTTCTCAAAATTTTGAAAAATAATATGATTGAAAAATAAAATAAAATTTTTTTTCAGTGTAAAGTAATGAAGGATAGCACCGATTCTCTTTAAAAAAATCTGAAAGAAACTTGAATATGTTCTTAACCTACCCTTCAAATTTAGAAGAATGGTTTTTTTTTGTTTTCGAGAAAAAAAATTTGAAAATTCTATGTTGAATAAATCTCTGATTTTTACGCACAGTAAGTTTGTGACAAAAAAAATTGTACACTATATAACACTTCGAAATGGCATCCATACTGTTAACAGGTGTTTTCTACATATATATGTATTTACCCTCTTATTCATAGAAAATAAAAAAGATTGGTCAAACCTATTTTATTTTCTATAAATAAGGCCGTTGAATAATATATAATGCAAAGTTGGGGTAATTCTATCAAAATTACGGCACACATGCAAACATACGTGTTTAAAATTCTCCGCAGTTTGACAAACATCACATTTTATAACTAATTTAAATAAAAAAATGAACAAATCAGCTGTTTAATAGCGCCATCTGTGATGAATTCCACCTATTAATAACGGGAACAATCACTTCAGTTATTTTTTGTTTATTCTATCGCAGTAGTCATTGATTTTGTAAACTTCTTTTATTTATTACCTTATGAAAATTGTTTGCATTTCATAGTCATTTGCAATTTGATTCATACAAGAAAAGGTTCTTCTCCAAAGCTGTTCGCTGTATTTCTTACAAACCATCGTACATATATACATATTTTGATACCCAAAAATGGCAAATAAAAAGTTTTGTTGTAATCCATTTGATTTGCCAAATCACAACTGGGCTAAAAAAATGTAGGTAAATCAACGCCAGAAGTATTAAAAAAAACTACCCAATTTGGGGGAATATGTCTGCTTTTACTGCAGGATTAAAATTCTAAAAGATGCTGTACCATCTAAAGAGGTTAGCATTATTATTATTAAAAGTCCATTGAATGAAACTAAAATTTTTCAATGTTAAGTCAGGTTCCGAAAGAAATCCATCGCCAAATATAAGTTCTGATGAAGATAGTGAAGTGTATACAGGAGGAGATGACGGCTTGGAAATGCTTTTATCTGTAAAGAAAAAGTTTCAAACCATTTCGAATTATTCAGAAAAGATTTTTTGGTTGAAAATTTCTCCACCAAGTTGGACAGCATACAAACTCCAAAAAGAATTTAATACAACTTATAAGTTAGCTTCTCATGCGAAAAAAACCCAAAATATGTTTGGATTTGGTTCCCACCCAACTCAAAAAATATCAGGAAGGAAGATTTCTGAAAATGATATTTCGGTAGTCCAAAATTTTTGCCGATGCTGCTGGAACTCACACAGTATGTGTTAGTAAAATTCATCAAAATTTCAAATTAATGATGGATGCTTTAAAAGATATTTCCAACCAAATTTCTATTCAAACATATGAAGATGTCTTACGTGAGATGACTTGTGAGAAATTCGAACATAATTGTCAACTTAGAAAGTGTAATTCTTGTCCAGGTTTTGAAGGAATAAGTATTGAACTTCGAAAAGCATTTGAAGTAAATAATATAAAAAGTTTGGAATTTTTACAATGGACCAATACAGACCGTTCTTCTATAGAAACAGTTAATAAAGATACTCGTACGTTTATTGAAATGCTGAAAGCCGATGCATCAGTACTTTTAACACACAATTTTATATCCAAAAGCCAAAACAAATTCTTCAAAGAACTGAAACTTCAATTAAAGGAAGGCGAATTTATAGTAGTTGGTGACTTTTCTGAAAATTTCACTTTTCTGGTACAGAATGCCATTCAGGATTACCACTGGAATAGCAATCAGGTTACAGTTCACCCCTTTGTTGTTTATCGCGCAGAAAAGGATAATAATAAGAGCTTCACATTTGAGAGCTTTGTACTCATCTCAGAGTATAACATCCATGATACCACTGCTTTTTATTTATTTCAAAAGAAAATGATCAATTGGCTTGTATCAAAATATAATAACGACAATGTTAAAAAAATGTACTACTTTTCAGATAGCGCAGTTTCACAATATAAAAATAAATACAATTTTATTAATTTAATGTATCACTTTCAGGATTTTAATATAAAAGCGGAATGGCACTTGTTGGAATCGGTGGTTCTGTTAAAAGATTTGTTCGACGAGAAAGTTTACGCCGTCCTGACTCCACGCCAATTACTACCCCAACTGAATTTTTTAATACTGTCAAAAATGAATTTAAAACAATGCAATTTGGTTTCTGTTCCAAAGCTGATTACCAAAAAGAAAAAGATTTCCTAAAGGATCGTTTCGCTACAGCTGTTCGAATCATTGGCACTCGGTCATTCCACAGCTTTATACCCTTTTCAAGCAACGAAATTAAATGTAAAGTAGTATCGACTTGTAATGAGAGCGAATGTAAAATTTTTAAAGTAATAAAAAAACTGACCTCATTTAAAATATAAAACTACATTTTCATAATATTTATGCCATTTCGAAGTGTTATATAGTGTAAAATTTTTTGTATCACAAAGTTACTGTGCGTAAAAATCAAAATCTCGAAAACAAAAAAAAAACATTCTTCTAAATTTTAACCTAAGAACATATTCAAGTTTCTTTCAGATTTTTTTAAAGAGAATCGGTGCTATCCTTCATTACTTTACACTGAAAAAAAATTTAATATTATTTTTCAATCATATTATTTTTCAAAAATTTGAGAACATAAAATTTTTTTTATAAACTTCAATAATTTTAAAGACTTTTTGTAGTAAAATATTTTTTTCTAAAATTAATAGTTTAAAAGATATTTTAACTCAAAGAAAAGCTTTCAAAAATTTTCAACTGTCAATAAAATCCAAAATATTCAAAATTTTAAAAAAAATTTTTGACACTATTCTAGACGTCAAATACTACATGTCTTCCGAATTTGAAGAAAATCGGAGAGGTCGACCTATCTTTTCATATGGAATGCATCATATGTATATACATACATATCCTCTGTTGACATTTCGCTTAATTATAAGGGATGATAAAACAGATTGCTTGAAGTTGGTAAGGCAGTTTGCAAAATAAATGGAAACTTCTTGTAAGTACTGATTTTAACAGCCACTATTGTATTGTTGCAGGTGAAGTTGTGCGGTTAGCGGTTCATACAAATATTAAGCGCAAACGCATATACGGATAAAAAAACAAGGCTACTACTGCGTTTTATTTTTTCTATATGCAATCCCCAACTAGCACAATAAGCAGCAGAAACGTAAGGCCCTTTTTTTTGGTAGACTCAACTTTAATATATTTTTCTAAACCATTTAAGTTTTTGTTTGATGTGCATGTGGATATTTCCGTAGAAGGAAACAAAAAACACAGCTGAAAAAAGCCAACACCAAACAAAAAATACTTTATTTCCTACCTTCTTTGAAAAAACCCCAATGTCAAGTATTTTTAATCATGCCACCAAACATAGTAATTATAACTGATATCTCGCCAAAAAATTTTACTAAATTTCGTCAACAATTCCAAAGGTATTCCAACAACAATAATTCCAAAGGTATTCACAAAAATATGAAATAATTTCCGGTATGTGACTCGAACGATGAAAATGCATATTTCCTCTTAAAATCAAAGATTTTCATGAGAATTATACGAGAAATCCATTTGATCCATGATCCTGTCGTCTCCTTGTTATATTTTTACTAGTTACAGCCAATTAGGTTACATTTTTATAAGCGATTTTTGTGTGCAACGCGAGTTACGTTTTTTAATCAAGTGTTCTAAAATTAAAAACTTTTCATTAATACTTCCCCAATTTATGCCAAAAAGATAAAAACCCCTTTGTGGTCCATAATGTATATAGTAGGCATATATATATATACAAATTGCATGTTCAAACGCAATTTGTACGGATAGAGATCTGTGTCTGAAGGTTATAATTAACTAATATAAATTAATGCGGCTTTCAATCTTTGATAAAAATGGGGTTCTTTCTAAAATAGTGTAAAACAGTTCAAAATATTAAATGTAATTTTATGTAAAAATATTAGAAATTCGTATAAATTAGACGACAATTTAAAATGCTTTATAACTCGAAATTATTTCAAAAGCCCTGTAAGTAGAATTTTTTTATTAATCTTTTAATAACATATTTAAGGGATCGCTGCTACTGCTGCATACAAATTTAACCGCAGTTACTCAAACAAGTTTATTTATTTAAAAACTAAACTCTTACTACACCATTTCCAGTTGTATTTTAGAAAGCGTAAGTTAGATTTTAAAATAGTAAATTGGATTTTGGAATTGTCGTCTGCATTCCAGAAAGCTTCAAATGGAAAAACCAATTGACGTTTTCTAAAATCCAACTGGCAATTAAAAAATCCATTTTACGCTTTCTAAAATACAACTGGAAATAGTGTAGTAACAGTTTTAATAATAGGTTAGGTTTATATTTGGAGAAAGTGTTCAACATATAAACGTTACTCTTTGCTGTAAAAATAAACAAAATTAGTTAACGGACACGCCCAATTTTTGAACACAGTTTTGAAAAATTTCTTTGTAAAATTAAAATCGCGATATTTCCATAATTGTATAAGTTATGTATATAAATAAGATTTTGCACACATAACAAGCTTTTTAAGCAAAACTTAACTGTAAAAAAATGTTGTGGACTTTGGTAAAGTAGGCGTGGTGCCGCCCACTTTTCATCAAAAAAGGTCTGCTATTTTCAAAAGCAATTGCTTGCAATTTCAAGAAGGTATAGCAATGGAAGTGAGTGAGATGGTTC
This sequence comes from Sphenella marginata, assembly GCA_951509765.1. Lineage (NCBI taxonomy): Eukaryota > Metazoa > Arthropoda > Insecta > Diptera > Tephritidae > Sphenella > Sphenella marginata. The sequence continues at coordinate 35,747,608 of OX608082.1, read as the reverse complement.
CCAATAATATGTAGTATGCTCCTGCAAAAAATTACGCAAATCGAATAAGAAACAAGATGTACGGTCAAGTAGTTAACACCCTACTGCCTTTTTTATACCTAGTAGTGCTTCGCACACAAGATATATTAACTTCATTCGCCTAACGGTAGTATGTAACGTCATAAACTAATCGAGAAAGATTTTGACTTATATATATTAAAATGTTCAGGAGGAAAAGAGAAATTGATTGAGCCATGCCAGTCCGTCCGATGAACACGATAACTAGAGTAAATCTTGAGATATCTCAATGAAATTTGGTAAGATTTTTGCTTTATGCGGATGACCTTAAAATGTACTCTGTAATAAATAGCTTTCAGGACTCTGCCTTGATGCAACTAGATCTCGATAGATTGAGTAACTGGTGTAGTAACAATCGGTTAACACTCAACATAAGAAAGTGTTTTCATATTATTTTTTCGAAACGCTTAAACACCATTGAAACTTCGTATCACTTATCTAACACGACTCTGGCTAAGGTAAGTGAGTTTAAAGATTTGGGAGTAATTTTTGATTCGAAATTTGCTTTTACAAGTCATATTAATCTATGTATTTCGAAATCTTATGCCATGCTTGCTTTTGTTAGGCGTCATAGTGGAGATTTCACTGATCCTTATACGCTAAAGCTCTTATTATCAGCGTTTGTGCGTTCTAAGCTTGAGTACGCTTGTTTCATTTGGTCGCCATATCACAAGGGCCACATAGCAAGAATTGCGCCACTTATGCTTTTCGTATCCTGTACCTACTTACGAAGCACGGTGTCTATTAATAAACCTAAAGTCATTGCAGAGCAGGAGAACAATTTTTTCGCTGTCGTTCGTTTTTGACTTGTTCCGAGGCTCTGTTGGTTGCCCTGTGCTTCTTCGAAAAATTTTGATAAACATTCCGCGTAGAGCTCTTCGTAATTCCGAGTTTTTCATGTTGGATTGTGTAGAGCTCTTTATGCTAAAAACGCTCCAATTACTAGAGTGTTGATTGAGTTCAACAGAATTTTCAAATTCATCGAGATAGATTTTTCAATTTCGAAAAATCACTTCATGAGCTCTTTAATAAATTTTTATAAGTAAGGTATTTTTATATTTAATTAACTTAATTGCTGTAGCCTATAAGATCTTTGGTCCCAGGAGCATGAATATAAATCCGCTGAACCAATATTTTTAGTAGTTTCCGAGATATTTGCAGTTAAAGTTCAGAATTTTCTGTCATTTTCATGTGGTTGTTGTAATCACATTACCCTGTGAGAAAAGAGTGGCACGCGGAAGGACATCACCGTGGCGGTAGCCACGGCTATGGCAACCACCCGGAGTTGGAATGGCGTAGCCCAGGGTTATTTTTTGAAGCGCGGCCGAAGGCCGCCAATGCGGAAAGAAGTTCTGCACATAAATACCATGGATCACACCCCGAATTGGGGATCTGACCTAAGTCAATCCCAGATTCATGATATAATGATCATAAGTCGAAGGTGATAACGAAAAATGAAAATTTGGAATATAAAAAAAATGTACTGACTTTAGTTCGCTTTCTTAATGCGAATTAATGTCAATGACGTTAGTTCGCTAAAAATATTGACCTTAGTTCGCTTTTGGCATGCGTCTTAATGTCACTGACATTAATTCGCTTTTGGGGTGCGAATTAACGTCACTGACGTTAATTCCGTTGACTTTAGTTCGCGCCACCTAACTTATGCACAAATCGTTCACGAAAAATGACCAAGAACAGTTGTTCATAATCCATGCACAGTTGTCCATAACTTAAGTTCAGCACTATGAGCATGTTTTATGAACACGCCCAATTTTATACGAAAGATTTTAAAAAGGATATGGTGGATTATTCCACAAAACTTTTCATGCCATAACTCCGGTAAAAATCAATTGGTTAACGGACACGCCCACTTTTTGAGCACAGTTTTGAAAAATTTCTTTGTAAAATTAAAATCGCGATATTTCCATAATTATATAAGTTATATAAATAAGATTTTGCACACATAATAAGCTTTTTTAGCAAAACTAAACTGTAAAAAAATGTTGTGGTTTTTGGTAAAGTAAGCGTAGTGCCGCCCACTTTTCATCAAAAAGGGTCTGCTATTTTCAAAAGCAATTGCTTGCAATTTCAAGAAGGTATAGCAATGAAAGTGAGTGAGATGGTTCCCAATAATATGTAGTATGCTCCTGCAAAAAATTACGCAAATCGAATAAGAAACAAGATGTACGGTCAAGTAGTTAACACCCTACTGCCTTTTTTATACCTAGTAGTGCTTCGCACACAAGATATATTAACTTCATTCGCCTAACGGTAGTATGTAACGGCATAAACGAATCGATATATCAGGAGCAAAAGAGAGAAATGATTGAGCCATGTCCGTCCGTCTGTGAACACGATAACTTGAGTAAATCTTGAAACAATGAAATTTGGTATGCAGGTTCCCTTTCACTTATCTCGGAGCGCTATTGAAACTAGGCAAAATCGGTTAAAAGCCCTCGCCGAGTAAAATATAGGCTGGGTTCTTCACTTCCGTTTGGTGAGCTGAGCAGTGTAGTACAAGCAGATCAATTTCCTGAATAAACTTTTGTATCCTGACACATCAAGTGCATCTGAGATTTATTTTGTATAACAGGCCCCCAGGCTTGTGACAACCTTAAATCGAATTTTGGCACAACCGGAAGTAAATTACAAAAAAAAAAAAATGTTTGAACACGTTCCGCCAGAGCTGGACTGCCCAAACTTGGCCACAGAGTGGCCGAACTCGAAACGTAATTTTCTGGTTTATTTGATTGCCAGCGGCAAATCGTAAGAGCCGGAGGCAACACAAATTGCAACCTTCATTTGGCTACTGGGCACACAAAGTGGCAATATCTATAATACCTTGTTCCCTAGCGATGGGACACAAGACTCATTGCTTGGAAAAACCAACGTGCAACGGTCAATACGAGCGGTGGTGGTTGGCGGGGTGGAGCAGCAACCAGCACACAATGAAAATCTGGGAAAGACTGGGAAAGACTATGAACAACTGGGATAGACTATGAACAACTGGGCATACGTTCTGAACAACTGGGAAAGACTATGAACAACTGGGCATACGTTCTGAACAACTGGACATAGGTTATGAACTACATTTTCATTGATTGTGAACAAATAGGAACAATTTTCACACCTCCTGCCGTTGAGGACAATTGCTGCGGTTGAAAAAATTCAATATATTTTACTATAATTCATATAAAATATGCTTTGTCACATTTGCAAGCCGCCACTCATTGACTAGACCACGGAGCTATATGCCAGTGCCAATTTCATCATTAAAAATCTCTTTTATGTCATAATTTTGACCTTTGACCCCGAATAACTTCTTTACCACACATGTGATCGATGAGAACTTTTGAAGACTCTCCCGAATTATTCACAACTTATGAACAATAAGTGTTTATAGTCAAATATTATGCACAATGTTCACATATTATGATCAATTGTGTTAAATTTTCAAATAATTAAACTATGAACAATGTTCACAAACTGCACATTTTTTGTGTATAACTTATGCACAATTTCATTAGATTGTGCAGAATTCATGATTATTGGTCTAAATTTATGCGCAAAGTTGCATATTCAAAAATGTACCTAAACATTTTATAATTATGAACAGCGTGTACATAAATAATGCACAACAGTTTTCTCCGTGTGGTATCAAAAAGTTTGGCCTAGGAGTATTTTAAATTTTTTCTCTTTGGTTGACGCTTTTGGGAAACTTTTTTATGTTTACGTTTTGTACTCCAGCTAATTCATCATCTCAGGTGGTTTTTATTAAGAAATATTTCATCATACTCCTTTTATACAAAAAAAGGAAAAAGCTCCAGTAAATCTTAATATTTTTTCGAAATATTTTGACCAATTTCGTAGAATACATTGATGTTTTTAATTGCGATGGAAACAGGGTGTCCATTTTTTTTGTATGGAGGGTGAGGCGCCTTAATATACAGGGTGGCGCAAAAGTAATCTACCGATGTTTTTTGGCTGTAATTAAAAAAAAAAATGAAAAACTTTGATTGTTCTTGTGGATTATTTTTATTTGGTCTTTTAATTTTTTTTACATCAAGTCGAGAATATGATGTCATGTAAATGGCCGCCGCCACAGTTGATTGTCATTTGAGCCCTTTTTATGGCATTTTCCATCACTTTGGCCGCGATAGGTCCTCACATTCTTGACGGATATTGTCTTTAAGAGCTGCAAGAGTCTGAGGCTTGTTGACATAGACCTGCGACTTCAAAAAACCCCACAAAAAGAAGTCTGGAGCGGTCAAATCAGGCGATCTTGCTGGCCAATGCAAATCGCCAAAACGGGAGATTAGGCGCCCGGGAAATGCATCCTTCAGCATATCGGTTGTGGCACGTGCAGTGTGTGCTGTTGCACCGTCTTGTTGGAACCACATGTTTTCCAATCCCAATTCATCAAGTTGCGGAAAAAAGAACTCGTTGATCATTGCTCTGTAGCGCTCACCATTCACAGTAACCGTTTGGCCCGCGACCGAAGGTCCGATGAATCCTCCAGCGAAAACAGCACACCATACAGTGACTTTGAGCGGGTGTAATGGCTCTTCGTGGGTTACACGCGGATTTTCAGTGCCCCAGAAGCGAGAATTTTGCTTATTTACGTCCCCGCTAAGATGGAAATGGGCCTCATCACTCATGATTATTTTTGATGAAAAATCATCTTCCTCTTCAAGTCAGCAATATTCCGCGTTCTGGAGCAGTGTAGCGTAACATTGTTTATTAAGGTGTATTTTGCATGTGTTTACTACACAAATGTCAAAACAGAATTGATTTTAGGGGCCAATCGCAAAATTTATAGCATTTTCTGATAGGAAGATTACTTTTGCGCCACCTTGTACATATGCAAATTTTTTTGGAAAAGTGGGCAGTTACAAGTCTACAACCTAAGTAATATATCGCTCAAAATAGCAAAATCTAATTCAGCACACATATTTATACTAATACCGGCGATGTCCCGAAAAAAAAAGTGCGATATCGGGTAAGATCCACGCCCAATTTTATACGAAAGATTTTGAAAAGGATATGGTGGATTATTCCACAAAACTTTTCATGCCATAACTCCGGTAAAAATTAATTGGTTAACGGACACGCCCACTTTTTGAGCACAGTTTTGAAAAATTTCTTTGTAAAATTAAAATCGCGATATTTCCATAATTATATAAGTTATATAAATAAGATTTTGCACACATAATAAGCTTTTTTAGCAAAACTAAACTGTAAAAAAATGTTGTGGTTTTTGGTAAAGTAAGCGTGGTGCCGCCCACTTTTCATCAAAAAGGGTCTGCTATTTTCAAAAGCAATTGCTTGCAATTTCAAGAAGGTATAGCAATGAAAGTGAGTGAGATGGTTCCCAATAATATGTAGTATGCTCCTGCAAAAAATTACGCAAATCGAATAAGAAACAAGATGTACGGTCAAGTAGTTAACACCCTACTGCCTTTTTTATACCTAGTAGTGCTTCGCACACAAGATATATTAACTTCATTCGCCTAACGGTAGTATGTAACGTCATAAACTAATCGAGAAAGATTTTGACTTATATATATTAAAATGTTCAGGAGGAAAAGAGAAATTGATTGAGCCATGCCAGTCCGTCCGATGAACACGATAACTAGAGTAAATCTTGAGATATCTCAATGAAATTTGGTAAGATTTTTGCTTTATGCGGATGACCTTAAAATGTACTCTGTAATAAATAGCTTTCAGGACTCTGCCTTGATGCAACTAGATCTCGATAGATTGAGTAACTGGTGTAGTAACAATCGGTTAACACTCAACATAAGAAAGTGTTTTCATATTATTTTTTCGAAACGCTTAAACACCATTGAAACTTCGTATCACTTATCTAACACGACTCTGGCTAAGGTAAGTGAGTTTAAAGATTTGGGAGTAATTTTTGATTCGAAATTTGCTTTTACAAGTCATATTAATCTATGTATTTCGAAATCTTATGCCATGCTTGCTTTTGTTAGGCGTCATAGTGGAGATTTCACTGATCCTTATACGCTAAAGCTCTTATTCTCAGCGTTTGTGCGTTCCAAGCTTGAGTACGCTTGTTTCATTTGGTCGCCATATCACAAGGGCCACATAGCAAGAATTGCGCCACTTATGCTTTTCGTATCCTGTACCTACTTACGAAGCACGGTGTCTATTAATAAACCTAAAGTCATTGCAGAGCAGGAGAACAATTTTGTCGTTGTCGTTCGTTTTTGACTTGTTCCGAGGCTCTGTTGGTTGCCCTGTGCTTCTTCGAAAAATTTTGATAAACATTCCGCGTAGAGCTCTTCGTAATTCCGAGTTTTTCATGTTGGTTTGTGTAGAGCTCTCTATGCTAAAAACGCTCCAATTACTAGAGTGTTGATTGAGTTCAACAGAATTTTCAAATTCATCGAGATAGATTTTTCAATTTCGAAAAATCACTTCATGAGCTCTTTAATAAATTTTTATCAGTAAGGTATTTTTATATTTAATTAACTTAATTGCTGTAGCCTATAAGATCTTGTATACTGTTTGGCTAAATAAATAAATAAATACACTAAACTTATTAACTCAAATTAAGAATAGTTGCACATTTATGCTTCAGACTAGAGGGCGGAGTTTTTTAATAATAAGGACGAACTGAATTCTTTTCAGGGCATAAAGACAACATGACTTACTCTACCAAGTGTATAATAAAGTGAAAAGCTTTAATGAGATGAGATTGGCTCCTATTTGTTCACTCACAGTTGGCACAGAAGTTGACTTAAAACTGTTTCTTTATATATAATCTAAGCCAAAACTGATTATCAAAGCTGAATAATACTAACCAAGTTTTGTCAAAAATAACAGAAATTTAATCACAGCACTTGCTAAATAACGGAACCATTAGATCTCCCAAAAGTCGATCTAAATAATAGCGTGAATGAAAACATTTTCTGAAACCAACCTTTTTAAAATTTTTGTAACATAATACATTTTTAGCTGCTATTTTTGAATAATTCCTATAAAAGGCGACCCAGAATGTAAATGACAATTTTTCAGGGAGCAAGATGGCGCCAATTGTCAAAATCTGTCACTACAGAGCTAACCTCTAGTAATTAAATCATGTGTTAGTACTTTTCGTTAATTACTTTGTACCGTTTGCACCGTTTACTTGAAATAAACTTGTCACATTTTATTTAACAAATTAAATATGATAAAGGTTATTTAAAATACAATTAAACAATTTTTAGATAGAGCTATGATCGTATTGCCACGATTTTGCTTAAATTTTCTGTTTTCAAAATCACATTTGTCATAGTTAGAATATTTTAAATTTTATTACTGTCATGGGGCGTTATCTACCACTTGAATTTTTATAAGTATTAAATAAATTTTTACAAACAACCAAAGGCTAAAATTCACCCAAACATGTAGATATCGGTTGCAAAAATCAGAATCCACCTACGTGGAACACCTATTTTATTATTTAGGAAAGCATTTTTAAAAGTTTTTCGCCATTTTGCTGCTTTTTTTTAAACAGTTTCACAACCTAAAACTCACTCAGCCATCAATTTTACATATAAGTGTTTCCAGCGTTACGGACGTTCTATGCTGGCGTACTTTTTTCAGTATAAAACCCATAGTATGCTTTGGATCACATATTTGTAATATATAATCTTTGTACAAGTTAAATAAAACACTTAAGTTAATTTACTTAATTCATTTATTAAATAAGCCGCTATCTCTTATTGTACGACCTTCGTAATCCAGTTGCAACGCAGAAGTAATTAGAAGACAATCCAATAAGACTGGTCATACCACTTACTCAACCTTTGGAATTCAGCGCAACTGTTATCTTTATTCAATTCCAATTAGAATGCAGTTATCGTATGTTTAGTCTATTAGAGAACTTACAAGTTAAGTTCTCTGACTCTGCTCTACCACATACCAGACAAACCACTCTCAGAAGTCAATGGATTTGTGCAGCGCTTTGTCTTCTCTTATCATACAGACAAATCGCTCTCCCAGCAATCAATGCGCTCTTGAACTGCAAGTGTTGGTGGTGCTGTTAATGAATGTAACATAAATTACGTGGGTGGCCACTGTGACTATTGTGGCTTAACTCCTCCCCTTCTTAATGGGGGACGTCCTCGGTCCTGGACATCTTGTGTGTTGATTTGTCCTTATATGAAACATATTTATTATGGTGTAGTTAAATTAAAACCCACAATCTGACACATTGGCTTTAATGCGTCTGCTAGGCTAGCAGAAGAATGTGGTGAATGAAACTGAATGCAGAGCAACATTAAAATTTACGTCGTGAGATCTCTTAATGGTATACCCGTATCATATTGCTTTATACCAAAGGAAGTGGAGTAAGCGGCAGAGATTTCATACATTTTTCCTTACTTACTAGATTACATATCGCTTACAATATTTGTTGAAAAATTGAATTGTTGAGTACAAAATAAGTGTTAAATTGTTTTTCTTAAGCTAATTACAAAATGATATATTTAAATAAAAATAAAAATGTGAAATGCTCAGTTTAGAATCGCAATTTTACGTTATGGTTTTAGACCGGATATAACGCAATTTTATTTACCATTCAATAATAAAAAGTATTATGTTTGTGTTCAAGATGAAATATACTATATTTCTATTTCAGATTATCTTTGTGAACGAATAAGAACCGTAGTTCCCAAGTCCTTTTCTATTATTTGTTCTTCGTAAAGGGGGGTTAATTTATTACCAAGTCTGGTGTTTCTTTTTATCAACACCTTGTCGCCTGCCTGAAATTTGCGTTCTATTCTGTTTTTGTTATGAATATTTAGTTGTAGTTGTTGAGCGCGCTTTAAACGTGTCGGTATTTCTGTGCTTATATTTGTATTGTTGATTGCAGGACGAAATATATCGGTTGGCTTTTTGTTGGTTACTGAATGAATTGTTTTATTGTATTCGATAGTCGCCAATAAAATTAGGTCCTGGGTGTCCTCAATACTCCTTTCCAACTTAATTCATCTAGCAATCTCAACTAATGTACTGTGGAACCGTTCCACCTGGCCGTTAGATGTGCTGTGGAGGGGTGGAGCATTGACAATTTCAATACCGAAAGTGTTGGCAAGAAGAAATCTGATGGTATTGGAATTAAATGACTTCTCACTATCGCAATAAATAATTTTAGCATTAGGAAATATGTTTAAGAGTTGCATGAGTTGTGGCTTTATATCCACAATAGTTCTAGATTGTATGGTTTGCACAACTGCAAACTTGGAAAATTTGTCCAAACATGTTAAAAAAAATTTTGAATCTGTTGAAAATATATCAATATGCAATATTTCTCCTAAATATGAGGGAATTGGTGTTTCAGCTATTTTATGCCGTTGATGATGTCTATTATATTTTGATTTTGAACAGATTTTGCAGTTTCCTACCGCTTCTTTTGCTTTCTTTTCCAGTTTTGGAAAAAAGTAATCGTTTAAAATTTGTTTCACATTTTCTTGTGCTGCGCGGTGAGCGCGATTATGTTCTGTTATTATTATTTCCATCTGATCATTTGGATCAAAGATATCAGTCACAAATTTCTTAGCATATTTAAACTTGGTATTTGGAAATTATCGTACAAGATCATGTTGGATATGGGCTAGAAGCAAGCTGCAATGAAATGCATTCACTACGTTTGTGTTTACAAGGTCTTGAATAGTTCCTAACAGAGTGTTTTTATCACGAAAATGAATAACATGTCTTGTCCTATTTCCAAATATAATAAAAGTTCATTTAGATGGGTTCTCAGCTTCTTCAATAATAATCTGGTTTTTGAAACAATTTATGGGTTTTTCGACTGCCTGTATGGTATACGTCAAAGACCGTTCACTATGAATTGTTGCACAATCGGAACTCGAATCCTGTTCCACCAAGTTAACCTTCTGTCGCGACAAAGCATCTGCGACATTGTTCTCCTTTCCCGGTGCAATTTTGCGTTATGCTCATCAATAAATGCCTTCCAACGCTTGAGTTTTGCATTCGAGTTTCTATCGGAAACTGCAAATGTTAGTGGTTGATGGTCTGTGAATATGTTCAAGTGCTTTACCCCATATAGATAGTTTCTGAGATTTTTCAATGCCCATACTATGGCAAGGAGCTCCCTTTCATTTGTTGCAAAATTAAGCTCATTACCTTTCAAGGTTCTAGATATCATGGTGATTGGCCTGCCCTCCTGAGACAAAACAGCACCCAGGCCATGGTTAAAGGCATCGGTTGTCAAGTCAAAAGGTTTTTTGAAATCAGGGTAGGCGAGCATTACATCTTCGGATATTAAAATACGTTTCAAAGTATCAAAAGCTTGATATTGCTTTGAATCTAATATTATTTTCACTTTCTTCGACTGATTAGCGCTGACTTTTTCATTCTCACCTTTTAGAATGTCGGTCAAAGGTTTGGCTATGCTGGCAAAGTCTTTGATGAAACATCTATAATAGCTTGCCAGTCCCAAAAATGATCTAAGAGAGCATAAATTTTCGGGGGCTGGGAAGTTCATCATTGTATGTACCTTGTCTGGGCACGTTTTAATACCTCCTCTTGAGACAATAAACCCGAGGTACTCGATCTCGTTCTTAAAGAACTGAGATTTTTCTACTGATACCCTCATATTGGCATCATATAAGCTTTTTAAAACCCAGTTTACATCCTCAATATGTTGCTCTTTTGTTTGCGAAAATATTATGACGTCGTCTATGGCTCTCTGGAATATGCTAGGAGCGTTTTTTAAACCGAATGGCAGTCTGCAAAATTCATATTTGCCATTGCTTACGGAAAACGCTGTTTTCTCCCTATCTAAGCCCGATTTCAAGTCAAGAGTTGAAAAATATTGCGACTGACCCATGTTAGACAATATCGACGTTACATTAGGTATTGGATATTTGTCATCAATGGTGACTTCATTTAATTTTCGGAAGTCCACAACCAAACGTTTCTTCCTGTTTCCTAATTCGTCGATCCCCTTCTTGTCTACTACCCAAATGGGATTGTTATAGGGAGATTTAGAGGGTCTAATAATGCCATTATGCAGAAGTTCTTTTATTTCATTTTTCACGAAATCTGATACGCCTAATGGATAAGGGTATAGCTTAGAGTATATGGGCTCTTCATGTTTTGTGTCTAGGTTCCATCCTGACACTACAGAAGAAGATTTAATGTACCATATTTCGACTAAAGTAAAAGATCGTAACTTGACTATTAAAAAGTTTAATTTCACGTATCAGAGAAATATGTCTTCATTTAGAATTGATGTCGCTGAAAAAGATTTCGACGCTCTTTTGAATAGTTCTTTTTGGCCCCCCGGTGCTCTTGTGCGGGAGTTTGAATACAGACCAAATAGAAATGTTCAAAATGTAGCAACAATCTCTCGTGATAACGTTGAGCCAAAAAACTGAGTACTAAAACCATGACTATCTTTTATCAAAATGTCAGAGGTTTAAATACCAAACTAACCGATCTTTATTTGAAATCTTTTTGTTGTAACTATAACGTAATTGCTTTTACCGAAACTTGGCTAAAACCTCATGTTTTCAACTCTGAATTTTTTTGTAACGAATATCAAGTTTATAGAAATGATCGCTTGAACAGGGTCGGGGGTGGAGTTTTACTTGCAGTTCATTCCTCAATACCTTCAGAGGAGGTTGATTTACCTAGCATTGATTCCATTGAGTTCAAATGCATCCGCATTCAGCTAGCAAATGCCTCCATGTACTTATTTGTTTGTTATATCCCTCCAGCATCAGATTTTGCTTTGTACTTACAAGTTATCTCTTTGCTCAAAACGGTTTACTTTTTGACTAAAGATTCTGACTCGATGATTGTTCTGGGTGATTTTAACCTACCTCATATATCGTGGAAAATAGTCGATGGAAATATTATTCCAAATCCATCCAGACCGGGCTTCAATGACTTTTTGAATGGAATTTCCGATCTCTGTCTTAATCAAATAAACGTTACAGCAAACAAGTTTGGCAAAGTCTTAGATTTAGTTCTTGTCGATGATAAAAATAAATTTTCTGTAAGTCGTTGCGATCCGCTGGTTTTACCAGAAGACGTCTACCACCCTTCTATGGAAATATTTCATGAGACCTTAAGTAATGCTCAATGTACACAAGGCTGCTCAAGTTGTAACTTTGATTTTAACTTCTCAAAAGCCAACTATAAGAAATTAAATAAAGAACTGTCTAAAGTAACTTGGCCTGAGGTGTGTGGCGATATCGATTCAAACGTTTTACATTTTAATCAAACTATTTACAACATATTTGAGAAGATTGTTCCTAAACGTAAAATAACATATGATCATCCAACGCAGGCTTGGTTTACTAAAGAGCTTATGATGCTGAAAAATAGAAAAACGCGTTCTTTCAAATTATTTAAGAAATCGGGATTAAACAAACACTACTTGTTGTATTCTGGTCTACGTAAGAGGTACATCGACTTAAATAAAAAGTGCTATAAAGCCTATATCTCTAAAACAAAAAGGGACATTATTCGCAATCCGAAGTCATTTTATGATTTCGTAAATTCTAAACGAAAAGTAGTGGGATTTCCCTCAGCCATGAAATATAAAGACATTTTATCTAGCGATAATCAAGATATCGCAAATTTCTTTGCGCAATTTTTCACTTCTAACTATTCTGCCGTCACCAATTCTGACTTTCTAAATTATCCCTATGAGCTACATGGGAACAATTTAATTAATTCTCCAACTATATGCGCCAATGATGTTCTTGTTTGTCTGAAAACCTTGAAAGAATCTTTTAAATGTGGTCCTGATAAGATTCCTACATGCTTCTTGAAGAAGTGCGCTAACAATATTTACAAACCCCTTACCAATTTGTTCAATCTGTCACTAAAGTGTGGTGTTTTTCCAACAGCATGGAAAGAGTCGTTTCTTCTACCGCTTCATAAAGCGGAAGCAAGGCTTCTATTGAGAACTATCGTGGCATAGCAAAGCTGTCTGCCATCCCAAAAGTGTTTGAAGCTATTGTTACTAATCAGCTTACGAATCCTATCTCTACCTTGATTTCTGACTGTCAACACGGGTTCTGTAAGGGAAAGTCCACCGTTACAAACTTACTTGAATTTACAAATCATGTCTCAAATGGCTTTAGAAAAAATCTGCACACCGACGTTATTTATACTGATTTCAGCAAAGCTTTCGATAAAGTGTGTCACTCGTTACTTATTCATAAACTAGATCAGCTGGGTTTCCAGCCGGGTCTCAATCGCTGGATCTCTTCTTACCTTAGTGACAGAACACAAAAAGTAGTGTTTAAAAACTGTGAATCCGATGTTATTAATGTCTCCTCTGGAGTTCCTCAAGGAAGCCATCTGGGCCCGATTCTGTTCTTGTTGTTTATAAATGACATTTCTACAGTAATAGAATTTTCGAAAATGTTAATGTATGCCGACGATGTAAAGCTTTTCATGTCATTCGCATCATCCGAAGATAGCAATAAGCTTCAATCAGATCTAAATACACTAGTTACTTGGTGCGATTTAAATTATATGCCGCTTAATCTAAAGAAATGTAAATACATGCGTTTTTCGAGAGGAATTTCACAGCCAGCTTCCTATACAATCAACAATTATAGTCTTGAGCAAATGTATGATTTTGTTGACCTTGGGGTTACTATGGATTACAAACTCAGTTTCAACTGCCACATTAACGTAACAGTCAATAAAGCTAGAGGCGTTCTAGCATTTGTTAAACGATGGTCTAAAGAATTTAGCGACCCTTATGTAACTAAAACTCTCTTTACTACTTTAGTCAGACCGATACTTGAATACGGCTCTATAATTTGGAACCCGCGTTACCAGGTCCACGTGGATCGCTTAGAATCAGTTCAAAAACAATTTTTACTATTTGCCTTAAGAGATCTTCACTGGGATCCCTTGTATAATTTGCCATCGTATACGAGTCGCTTAAAACTAATTAATCTTCACAGCCTTTCTAGTCGGAGGGAAATGCTTGGAATTGTCTTCATGATTAAATTAATAAATGGTTCAATCGTAAGCCCGTTTCTTTTGAGCGAAGTGAACTTCAATGTACCTTCTCGTCCATCAAGACATTTTAAACCACTTATCTTGAAACAGTGCCGGACTAATTTTGAATTAAATGAGCCTTTTCGTTGTTTGTGTCAAGATTATAATTCTCATTCTGGTACGTTTGATATTTCAGACTCACTATACAGCATAAAAAAGTCAATTATTTCTATCCTAAATACATAGCAACAATTTTTTTTCCTATCCTTTGTTTCTTATCTTTATTCTTAACAATTAACTTTTCGCTGTCAACTAATGATTTATTAATTGTGTAATCTTTTTTACTTAGCTGATGAGGTTTTCTCTGTAGCTGAGCAGTTTTAGATCTCGACGATTAACAAACCAAAGCCTTTCAAAGACTCGGCACGAAAGAACAATCCGCGCGTCATGCGGATGCGCCCCTCGCGCCGGTCGGGCGGGATATGGTGGGTAATCCGTTGGGCATTAAACGTTTGGTACGAATTGTTGCAACTATATTAGTATTAAATGGTAAAGACTCATTTGCATCGGCAAATCCTTTACTGCGATTTGTATAATATGTATGTTTTCACATTCAGTAAATAGTAACATTTCTGTCCCAAAGTCGTGGGTAACAATACCCTTTTTTAAATCCACAATGGCATTAACCTGCGTTAGTAGGTCAAGCCCAATTATTGCATCAAAATTCATTAAAGTAGGTAAAATAACAAAATCAGAAGTTATTCCAAATAAATGTATTTTACATCTTTTACTTACTTTAGTCTCGCCATGAATTGACTTAACTAAAAATGGTTTAGCTAATGGTACGATTCCATTTAGCTCCTTAAGGGGTCTTATATAACTTTTCGAAGCCCCGGTATCTATTAACATTTTTATAATCTTCCTATTATCTCCTATTGTTCTGCTAACCCAAGGCAGCAGTGACCTTTCCCTAAAAAATTTATCTCTTCCTCGATATCCTCAACTTCATTCTTTACCATGTCAGAATAAGAAATTTCATCACCCTTATCTTGCGTAATGTGATTTATTCGTTGTACTTTAGGCCCGGTATTCCTTTCAAAATCCGAGCGACGCTTAGTTTGTTGTCCTAAAATACCAGTGTTTTGAGAAAATATTCTTTGCTTAGAACCTTGAAAATTATTGGCTTTAGTTTGATCTAAGGTATCGCTTGATGAATTTTTGAGTTCATAGTTCGATGAGCGACGGAAGCGAGACGTTGATGGATCTATTTCCATCGGTTCAGATCTCTCCTGCGCACCGTTTTGAGTGAAACTACGTTTTTGTTGCCTATTGTAGTTATGCTGGAAATGTGGATTCTTTTGAGTATTTAAGTATTCTAATTGGTTATTGTTGTTTTCAGGAGGCCTTCTATCCGAAGATAGGCTTCTATTATTGTCATCAAAACGCTTTGAAAAAAGTGTTGCAAAGGAATAGCGTTCATGATTCGCTTCTAGTTCCTGAGCAAGCGCCAAAGCAGACGGTAAGTCAGTTGGCCTTGTAGAAAATAATATGTCACAAAAAGGTTTTTTGAGACCGGAAATAAAAACGCGTAACGCATCTGTTCTATATTTTTCATTTATTGAGTTTGCTAAATTGTACCCGTAAGTCATTAAAGTTTTATTCGTGAGAAGTGTGAGCTTTCTAACAACTTCATCATAAAATTGCAATACCGTCAGATTCCCCTGCCTTAAAGTACTGAGTTCCTGCTCAATCAAATAAATTGGTCGCTTATCCGCGTACGTAAAATCTAGCCTAGCTATTATGGCCTTAAAATTTAACACAGTATTAAAGGAAGCTAAAACACTATCTGCAGGGCCTCTTATTTTATTCCTAATTATTGCAACCGCTTGGTAGTGCTTCGCGCTTCTGCATACTTCTCATATAATTTGTAGGCCGTGTGCGCAGCCTGTCTCCATGAAACATAATGCCCTTGTTTGCCATCAAACTCGGGCAACGATTTGGCAAGGTCAAGGGTTTCATCACATTGTACGTTTCCTAAAATTTTCACCTCCTCAAAAGGTTCTACGTCTTCAGATAGTGGATTAGCAAACTTTTTGGTGATTTGATCTAGTTTTTTATCAAAATCTTCTTTCTGCGATTTTAATGCAGCCGATATCGCTGCCGAGACAATAGCCGTCAACTCGTTTGAGTTCATACTTACATTGTTTTCTTGTAAAACTAATGTGTCAAAAAGACTAACTAATTCGGAGTCGCACATCAACTTCAAGTATAACAGGGTATTTTTAAAAGGTTTTCCTTCATATGAACAAACGTTTAAGACGTTTAATAAAAAAGCTTGAGAAACGGTTCGAGAAAAAGAAGTCACGAAAAAAATCACAAAGATATTGAGGGGGTTTTAAAGAGTTTTTCTTTATATGAACAATTTTTTAAGACGTTTAATAGAAAAAACTTGAGAAACGGCTAGAAAAATGAGGTCACGATAAATTCACAAAGATATTGAAACAGGATTATGGTTTTGAATATAAAATAAATGTGAAATATTTATTGCTGAGCATGTCACTTACATATTCTTTTGCTTTACTTTATTCTTTTTAACGTAGTACTCTATTAAACATGGTCGTTTTTAGGTTTATAAGTTTGCACAAAAATGTGTAGTATGTAATCAGCTTCCGTTACGTAAGGTTTTTCCTGCTTCGATATTGTGGTTGTAGACGTGTGGATTTATTAAAAACCGTTGCCAGGTGATCTTCTTTGGTCCCTTTTTTCCGATGTCATCAAAGGTCGGGTGCTAGTATTTCACTTAAATATTTGCAGCATGCGGTATAATTTAAATAATTCTTAAAGATTTTCTTCGACAATAATATGGATGATATGGATTTCAAACTTCCCGAGCCCCACGTTGGGCGCCAGTTAAATAAAAAACTTAAGTTAATTTACTTAATTCATTTATTAAATAAGCCGCTATCTCTTATTGTACGACCTTCGTAATCCAGTTGCAACGCAGAAGTAATTAGAAGACAATCCAATAAGACTGGTCATACCACTTACTCAACCTTTGAAATTCAGCGCAACTGTTATCTTTATTCAATTCCATATAGAATGCAGTTATCGTATGTTTAGTCTATTAGAGAACTTACAAGTTAAGTTCTCTGACTCTGCTCTACCACATACCAGACAACCCACTCTCTCAGAAGTCAATGGATTTGTGCAGCGCTTTGTCTTCTCTTATCATACAGACACATCGCTCTCCCAGCAATCAATGCGCTCTTGCACTGCAAGTGTTGGTGGTGCTGTTAATAAATGTAACATAAATAATTACGTGGGTGGCCACTGTGACTATTGTAGCTTAACTTACACATCTAACATGATCAAACAAAATTTCTAAAGATGACACGTGACCACTGTAGAAGAGTTTAAAGTTTTAATAAACAAGGAGTGGTAATGCATCAAATGTATCTACCTAAAGGCGTGGTTTGTTGGACCTTTGAATTCCTTTTATGTTATCTTTGGCACAAATAGAAAAATCGAATGCGTTTTTCAATATTTCATTTTGTCCTTTGAGCCGCACTTTTAGCTTCATTGTAGATATTTTTTAACGAAATGCAATTATGTAAAGAAAAATAAGTTTTCCGTTCGGGCGTACCAATGATTAAAATACATTACATTCCGGAGTCCTTCTCAATATGAAAAACAATTTTAAGTGTCTCACAAGACCACCAAAAGCTGAGTTTTGTGAAGAAAAAAATTTGAAAAAAATTACTAAGGTGTTTTTTTACAACAACGTATATTTTGAGTTCGAACGCTTGCTGACTTTGGCCTTTACACTCGTACTCACCATTTTTCTCCATGCGGTTTTGTAGCAAATTGGCAGATGTATTTCTGAAGTCACAATTACTCAGCTAAACAAATGTTTTCAGATGGTAGTCGGAATCACGCCAGTGTTGTAAGAACCGGTGTTCCAATGACTATAAAATTTTGCATGGTGATAGAGAAAACATATGTACCTTTATAATGCACGGAGAGAATTGTGTGCAGATGTTATGCGGTATAAGCATAACTTATGCACAAATCGTTCACGAAAAATGACCAAGAACAGTTGTTCATAATCCATGCACAGTTCTCCATAACTTAAGTTCAGCACTATGAGCATGTTTTATGAACAAGGGCATAGATTATGAACAACTGGGCATACGTTCTGAACAACTCAATTGTGTTAAATTTTCAAATAATTAAGCTATGAACAATGTTCACAAACTGCACATTTTTTGTGTATACAGTGCACTCGCGAAAACTCGAACTAATGAAAACCAGCCCTGTCCCAGTTATCGAAATGTTCGAGATTTCGAACGTTATGTATTTTTAATCGATAAATGTATTCTTTTTAACAGTTTTTATACCCTGTCCAATTTTATGGTATTATTAATCAAAGAGATTCTCTGGTTTGATGTTTTGTAGCTCATTGCCAGTTTATTTAATAAAAAATGCTAGCAAATATGAATGTTGTTTACAAATTATGTATTAGAAAAAAAGCAGTGATTTTGGTTTGATGTTTCTTATTTTCTACCGCATTAAATACAGCCTTTTTTGCTAAACTTAAAACATTTAGTTTTCGTCCCATTATAACACGCAAATAAATTTGATCCTAACCGCGCAAAATCCCGTGTATCACTGACAAATATCAATCAACTTAAAAGAAAAGTTCGGTAATTAGCACGAAACCTAGCCAGTGCGGCGCCTTAGAATGAAACAAAAGACTCACATAACGACAAAAATTTGAATATCGGCCGTTACAGCACATGCAAAACGACAGTTTCTAACATGTTTTTCCATGAAAAAAAGAAAATAATTGTTCGAGTTTTAGAGTAGCTACATTTTGTTCGAGTTTTAAAGTAGTCAATGGAGAAAAAAAAATGTTCAAGTTTCCGAATGTTCGAGTTATCGTGTGTTCGAGTTTTCGCGAGTGCACTGTACTTTAAAAGTAGATTGGAAACACGTCCTTTTCACTCCTCTTTAATCTCTTGGATGGTTTGGAGACTCGGCCTCTCGAACCATCCAGTCCTGATTAAAAAAAAATGGCAATAAGCCTTAAATACATAACCAGAAATATTCATCTATACTTCGATTGGAACACGTCCTGCCATACTATGGGCAGATTATATCCTAGGCACTACATATCAGAGCTTATTCTACAGAGCCCTTCCCGGCTTATGCGCCCCCTTCTGGGCACTACGCATCTGCTCCCTACTGAGCTAATAATACGTCGATTGGAACATGTCCTGTCATGCTAGTGGCAGATTATAATCTGGGCACTACATATAAATACTTATCCTACAGAGTCCTTCCAGGCTCATGCGCCCCCTTCTGGGCACTACGCATCTGCTCCCTACTGAGCTAATATTGTTAACTATACTATAGGATTCCTGAGCATATATTTGAATGATCACATGGACCGAATGGCAGGGGGAACGGAGACTCGGCCTCTCCAACCATCCATTTGTGGAATATGTTAGACTTAAGATTATGTTAAGTTTTCTTTTGTAACACTTTGTATTTTATAATAGAATGTTATACATTCGCCATCAGTCGACCGCTTTATGTTAGTGTCGACTTAAAATAAAATAAAATAAAAAAAAAATAAAATAAAATAACTTATGCACAATTTCAATAGATTGTGCAGAATTCATGATTATTGGTCTAAATTTATGCGCAAAGTTGCATATTCAAAAATGTACCTAAACATTTTATAATTATGAACAGCGTGTACATAAATAATGCACAACAGTTTTCTCCGTGTGGTATCAAAAAGTTTGGCCTAGGAGTATTTTAAATTTTTTCTCTTTGGTTGACGCTTTTGGGAAACTTTTTTATGTTTACCTTTTGTACTCCAGCTAATTCATCATCTCAGGTGGTTTTTATTAAGAAATATTTCATCGTACTCCTTTTATACAAAAAAAGGAAAAAGCTCCAGTAAATCTTAATATTTTTTTGAAATATTTTGACCAATTTCTTAGAATACATTGATGTTTTTAATTGCGATGGAAACAGGGTGTCCATTTTTTTGTATGGAGGGTGAGGCGCCTTAATATACAGGGTGGCGCAAAAGTAATCTACCGATGTTTTTTGGCTGTAATTAAAAAAAAAAATGAAAAACTTTGATTCTTCTTGTGGATTATTTTTATTTGGTCTTTTAATTTTTTTTACATCAAGTCGAGAATATGATGTCATGTAAATGGCCGCCGCCACAGTTGATTGTCATTTGAGCCCTTTTTATGGCATTTTCCATCACTTTGGCCGCGATAGGTCCTCACATTCTTGACGGATATTGTCTTTAAGAGCTGCAAGAGTCTGAGGCTTGTTGACATAGACCTGCGACTTCAAAAAACCCAACAAAAAGAAGTATGGAGCGGTCAAATCAGGCGATCTTGCTGGCCAATGCAAATCGCCAAAACGGGAGATTAGGCGCCCGGGAAATGCATCCTTCAGCATATCGGTTGTGGCACGTGCAGTGTGTGCTGTTGCACCGTCTTGTTGGAACCACATGTTTTCCAATCCCAATTCATCAAGTTGCGGAAAAAAGAACTCGTTGATCATTGCTCTGTAGCGCTCACCATTCACAGTAACCGTTTGGCCCGCGACCGAAGGTCCGATGAATCCTCCAGCGAAAACAGCACACCATACAGTGACTTTGAGCGGGTGTAATGGCTCTTCGTGGGTTACACGCGGATTTTCAGTGCCCCAGAAGCGAGAATTTTGCTTATTTACGTCCCCGCTAAGATGGAAATGGGCCTCATCACTCATGATTATTTTTGATGAAAAATCATCTTCCTCTTCAAGTCAGCAATATTCCGCGTTCTGGAGCAGTGTAGCGTAACATTGTTTATTAAGGTGTATTTTGCATGTGTTTACTACACAAATGTCAAAACAGAATTGATTTTAGGGGCCAATCGCAAAATTTATAGCATTTTCTGATAGGAAGATTACTTTTGCGCCACCTTGTACATATGCAAATTTTTTTGGAAAAGTGGGCAGTTACAAGTCTACAACCTAAGTAATATATCGCTCAAAATAGCAAAATCTAATTCAGCACACATATTTATACTAATACCGGCGATGTCCCGAAAAAAAAAGTGCGATATCGGGTAAGATCCACGCCCAATTTTATACGAAAGATTTTGAAAAGGATATGGTGGATTATTCCACAAAACTTTTCATGCCATAACTCCGGTAAAAATTAATTGGTTAACGGACACGCCCACTTTTTGAGCACAGTTTTGAAAAATTTCTTTGTAAAATTAAAATCGCGATATTTCCATAATTATATAAGTTATATAAATAAGATTTTTCACACATAATAAGCTTTTTTAGCAAAACTAAACTGTAAAAAAATGTTGTGGTTTTTGGTAAAGTAAGCGTGGTGCCGCCCACTTTTCATCAAAAAGGGTCTGCTATTTTCAAAAGCAATTGCTTGCAATTTCAAGAAGGTATAGCAATGAAAGTGAGTGAGATGGTTCCCAATAATATGTAGTATGCTCCTGCAAAACATTACGCAAATCGAATAACAAACAAGATGTACGGTCAAGTAGTTAACACCCTACTGCCTTTTTTATACCTAGTAGTGCCTCGCACACAAGATATATTAACTTCATTCGCCTAACGGTAGTATGTAACGGCATAAACTAATCGAGAAAGATATTGACTTATATATATTAAAATGTTCAGGAGGAAAAGAGAAATAGATTGAGCCATGCCAGTCCGTCCGATGAACACGATAACTAGAGTAAATCTTGAGATATCTCAATGAAATTTGGTATGCAGGTTACTTTTCACTTATCTCGGAGCGCTATTGAAAATAGGCTAAATCGGTTAAAATCCACGCCTATTTTCTATACATATAATATTTTCGAAAATACAAAAAAAAGTGATTATTCAGTACATAATACACCTATAAGAATAAAATTTGATGTGTACTTTGGCAACAAATAAATTTTTCAAGTAATTTTTAAAAAAAGGGCGTTGTACCGCCCACTTTTGATTAAGTCAAATTTGGAAATATTATTACTCATAAATCAAAAAACGCTCAAAATAGCAAAATCAAACCCAGCACACATATATATATTAATACTGGCAATGTCCCGCGAAATCGGGATCCACGCCTACGAGATCCACGCCCAATTTTATTCGAAATATTTTGAAAAGGATCATAGATATATTGAATGTGCGATAATGAAATACGAGCTGTATATCATATATATTTTACCTTTAAAGTGTTAATGGGCAACAAAATTTTTCAAAAATGGGCGTGTCCCCGCCCCTTTATGGTGGGTTATTCCACAAAACTTCTCATGCCATAACTCCGGTAAAAATTAGCGCCTCTTAGCCCTACCTAGGTAGTCAGTATGTTACCCAGTAGTATCGTCAAACTCTTATAACGGAAGTCCTAGAAACCTAGCGGCTTCGACAGGGGTGGACCAGAGGGAAATGGGTGTTAGAAGAGTAGGCTCGGTTGAGCAGACAAAAATATGATTAGTGTTGTGGGGGACAAGCCGCAAGCCGGACAAACATTCGGCAAGTCGGGGTTCAGTCTGGATAAGTAAGAGTTTACCCTATTACAGTATCCAGAGCGGAGTTGGGCCAGCATCACTCTTGTCTCGGGTGAAGTTGTTGCCTGAAGAACGGCGTTCGCGGGAGAGAGCTGACATAGGAATTTACCGAATCGGTGTGGATGAGGTAAGGGCCTGTCGGTGCACCTTAGGGTCAAACGGGAGGAAATCAGGTGCCGGATCTCATCAGTCGACATATAATAGTTAAACAGAAACGGGGAAAGGACACTACCCCGCGGCACCCCTTGTTTAACTATTCTGGGTTTTGATCTACCGCCTCTGAATTCAACCGACGATTAACGGTCACTCAGGTAGTTTGCAGTCCAACGTTTAAGACAGGGGGAAAGGGACGAATCTTCCAGGTCTTTCAATAGTTGCGCATGGTTGACCATGTCAAAAGCTTTGGCCAAGTCAACTGCAAGCACTGTCCTGTGGTTTGGGCGCTTTTGGTTTAGTCCGTCCCCTATCTGAGTGGTGATGGCGTTCATCGCGGTGGTTTGCGACCATGCTGATGTTCGGGGAGCCGTGAGGTGAAATGCGGTAGTAAGACAGACTCCAACACTTTCACTACTGGCGAGAGAAGTGATATCGGGCGATGTGACTTCCCGACGGCAGCTGCCTTGCCAGGCTTTAGTAGTGGGACCACCTTTGCCTGTCTCCATCTTTCAGGAATGACAAAGGTGGTCAGGGAAAGGTTGAAAATGTGTGTTAGGTATCTTATACCTTCATCGCCGAGATGTTTCAGTATCAGCATGGAAATGCCATCGGGGCCTATAGTGTTTTTTGATCTCCGAATTGCCTTTTGAACCTCTGTGGCGGAGATGGCAATGGGCGCATCGCTGTTTTTGGGTTTATACGCTTCCCTGGTGGCTCAGCGAATTTCTTTGTCCATCGGAGGATGCATTACAAATTGTCGGCAGAAGGCGCTCGCGCATCTTTTAGTCTTCGACTGATCCTTATCACCGAAGGCGATGGTATTTTGTCGTTAGGTTTAGTCGGGTTGGACAAAGATTTCACCGTCGACCATAATTTGCCAACTCCAGCCGAGAGGTTGCAAGACCTTAGGTGCTCTTCCCACTTAGCGCGTTTGTATTTATCTACTAAGCGTCTGATTTCCGAATTAATATCCTTTATTTGAGGATCCGTAGGGTCCAGGCGTCTAATATGGTCACGTTCATTTGCCAGGGCCGCTGCCTCTGCGGGGAAGAATGGACGCACTTCCTTTATTCTACCTGAGGAGAGCAGCGAAGGCGCTCTCTGTGGTAATAAGAAAGCTCTCCCAGTCAGTGTTGCCAGGATACAATTTATTTCGATTTGAGAAAAAAAAGAGCTAGAAAAGAGCTAGATTTATTCAAGAAAATCCAAAACATGTAAAAAATTAGCTAAAAGGCACTTAAGTATTGTATGTAAGTTTTTACATTTATTTCATACTAGCAGGGTACCCAGCTTTGTTCGGTATGTACCTAAGTAGTTAATAAATTCCTGCTACCTTCAATTGCGAAAACAATTTACAGGCTGAGAAGGTTCAGAACAATATTTATTTTCCCACATTATATCTCTTTTATGTATGGCTACAGCAACCAACAGAAGTAAAGGCGTTTTTTAACAGTCTAACCTCGACATTTTGTCATCTCCCCTCTATTTGGCTCTTTAGCTTTGCCTGAACATTCCCCAAGTCATCCCCAGTCATTTTTCAAAGAAATTTCAAATATACAGAAGCAACTTATCTAGAGTTTTATTAAAGATATGTATGCTGACACCCGCATAGGACGGCAGTGTACATATGCAATTGATTTTTGATTTAGCTGAAATTGAAAAAAAGTGAACAAAAATTTTAGAGAGGCGCGCTTCGTTTTTTTTTTTTTTTGACGAAGTAAGTGCATTTTTCTTCATATAAATTTATGTAAGAAAAAAAATTTCATAGGTGCATACCTCCCTAAAAATCAGCATATTTTTTTTGTTTGTCGTTCGATTTTGATAGTGCAGGTCCCTTTCTAAGCTTCAAGCAGTCCACTAGTAAAACTCTCATCAAAATTCATGCCTTAGTTTGAAATATCCTTAAGTTCAAACAGACAAACATACAGACAATAATTTTAGAAAAGGATCAGATGAAGTCTATAGCATTCCCCAAGTCATCAGCAGTCATTTTTTCAAAGAAATTTTTAATGTACGACTTTTCTAGAGATTTATTATAGTATAGATTTAACTTAAACAATGTTTAAAACGTATAAAAAGTATAACTAAGTCAACAAAAAAAAATAAGTGTGTTCTTGAAAAATTATCAAACTTGATAAATAGTTAAGAAAAAAATATTTCATTTTTAGTAAAACTAAAAAATAATTTTTATTTTTGCGTCGAAGCGAAATGAAGTCATTTTAATTCTGCCTCAGAATTCAAAACGCTTGAAATATTTTTTCTGATTATTTATCATGAAGACAGAATCGGGGGGTAAGGTTGTTCAGAATCTTTAGCAACTTAGGAAAGTGATCTACTCTAAAAGCACCAAAATGGCAACACTGATTCCAGTCGGCTTTATTGAAATAGGTGAGGGTGCGATTTTCAGCGGTGACAAAGTCGGTGGGTCGATGGATTGAGACAACTATAGGTAAGTGATCTGATGTAAGCGTTAGTATCGGTCGCCAGTCAACCCAGTTTATGAGGCCTGCGCTGACGATGGTGAGGTCTGGCGAACTAGATCAGTTAATCGCGACTCTAGTGGGCGCATCCCCATTCACAGCGCAGAGCGTGGAATCGACGATCTGATTAACCAGCTCCTGTCCTCTACCATCACCCTGTATGCTTGAGTGCCACAGGTCGTGGTATGCGTTGAAGTCACCAAGGATAACACGATTCTCACCCCTGAGTAGCGCGCGAGTGTCGGGGTGGTAATCCATGGGACAGCAGGTGACAGGAGGTATGTAGGTGTTAATGATTTCATGGTCGACATCGCCTGACCGGACAACCATACCTTGACGTTCTAAGGTGGTGTCCCTCTGGTCGAAGTCAGGGTCAAATAGACGATACTGCGCAGATTGATGCGTAATGAACGCCAGACCACCCCCAAGCCCTCTCGGACGATCGCGACGGTGTATGTTGTATCCGTTGCAGGTCGTAAGATTGGACCTTCCACCGAGCTTTGTCTGTTGGATCATCATCCAAGCACACATTCGTACACATGGCCTAAGGTCTAACAATAATGTGTGCACACTGTTGGCACAACAACAAACAACAAAGGGAATAAATTGAAGTGGATATCAATGCATTGTGACGTCACAGGGCATCATAGTTTAGTGTTAGAATTTTCTAACAGCGGCTGAGGTTCATATCCCAGTGTTCGAAAAGGGATCTGATGATGAGCCTGGAAACTCTGAAACATGTAATCCTATCCATCGCTGTTGATTTAACATTGTAATTTTTCTCCAATTATCAATTTTTCCCAAAAAACTGACAATTAAAAATTCACTATGAATTATTGTTCACTGGTCTCGAGATTGCAAATCTTACAAATATTTAATATTTTATTTAACACATTTAGCGTTTAGAACATTTAATGTGAAATGTGACACTTAGTTTTAATATTTTATTTAACACCGGCCACCTTGGTGTGGAGGTAGTGTTGCCGGCATACCACACCGAAGGTCTGGGTTCGAACCCTGGTACATGTTACATAAAAAAGTGGTTTGAAAAAGTTTTTTCAAAACGGGGTCGGCCCTCGGCAGTGGTTTGGCAAACTCTTCGAGTGTATTTCTGCCATGAAAGGCTTCTCAGAAAAAATTCATCTGCTTTGTAGATGCCGTTCGGAGTCGGCGAAAAACCGTAGGTCTCGCCAATTTGTAGGAAAAACTTTCAAAGCGGTACACCACAAATTGGAAGAGAAGCTCGACGCAAAAATCTCCTAGGAGGTTGTTGATATAACTGGTGTATATCGCGCCATATATATGTATACATATATTTAGCTTTTAGAACATTTAATGTGAAATACTTGAATATTCTGTGACACTTAGTTTTAATATTTTATTTGACACATTTAGCTTTTTGAACATTTAATGTGAAATAATTGAATATTCTGTGGCACAATCACCCTTATCGCAGAGTTCGCCCGAACGAGCGTTCGCCTTCATTTTTTTGTTCGGGCGAACTGGTTCCGCCTATCGACAATTTCGGGCGAACGAATGTTCACTTCGAATCAGCTGATACTCTACTTCGAATTAATAGTAAACAAATAAATGTGCGTGCTATTTTGTGAATTTTGTAAAGAATCGTACATTTTACTAAAATTAAGTTTACAAATTATTCAAAAAGTGTTGGCCTTTGGTTGTGACTGATTGAACGCGAGGAGAATGCAAGTGTGAGAACAATCCGGAGGCAATTAAGAGACAATTTGGAGCTAAGTGAGTTCAAAAAATTTGTTTTTTGTAGTTTTCAATAGCAAATTAATTGTTACTTTACTAGTTTTCCGGTAAAACCCGGTAACCGCTAACCGGAGTTTAATTGACTTTTTTTGTACGGCTTAACCAGCTTTTATGAAAGTTACCATAAATAAGCCAGCATTTAAATATTTTCTAGATGTTCTTGGTAGCTCCTTGGAGTCATTGAAACAAAAAATTTGAGTACTTCGCTTTGTAAAGCGAACAGCTTGCATTCCCTGAGAAGCGCCAATTTGCGTAGGACGTTAATATGAAGCTGCCAATTCTGGAAGTCTTAGCATTTGAGTACTTCGCTTTGTAAAGTGAACAGCTTGCATTCCCTGAGAAGCGCCAATTTGCGTAGGACGTTAATATGAAGCTGCCAATTCTGGAAGTCTTAGCATGCGCTTGTGGCGAAAACGTTAACAAAACATCCATTACAGCACACATAAATCAGTTCTGCAATAGAAATGGCGAATGTTAAACTGCACTTTTGTAATCATTTCGTGCTCTTTTTTGGACTTTACTCGTTGATTTAAAAGTATAATACTTTAAAAGAATGTCTAATATTACACTAATTAACTAATTAATTATTACATAATTACACTGTGAGAAAAAAATGCAAAAGTGTGTTCCGCGGAAATAATTTGGATCTCGTAGCCGGTGTTGGACTGGCTGAGGGTTATTTTTTATAAACGCGGCCGAAGGCCTCCTCCGAGGAAAGGTGTTCTGCACATAAAAACATAGATCGGGCCCCTAAATCAGGATTTTTTTCAGTTTTTTGTTAATAACTTTCCACTAAAACAAAAAAAATCAATTTCCACTTCGGATCATTGATACCGAGGTCAAACGCGTATTTTGACAAATAAAATAAATTGAATAAAATTGAAAAAATCAAATCTTACCTAGACAGGACTTTATACGAAGCCGAGAAAAGAAAATACTACCTTCTTTAGATGTAGGCTTTAAAAATTTTCTGCGTCTTATAATTTTGAAAATCTACCTGCACACTTACCAATAAGTGACGGAAATACATGTTTATAACTACATGCCTACGGCAGATTTCGAACCCAACCACTCTTCCTTTCGATGCAACCACTCTACCTACTATAAAACAATTTGAGTATTAAAAGTACTATTTGATTTATTTAAAGAAAAAAGTATTATATTGCCATGGTGTTATTCGTTTATCCGTATAATATCCCATTTGCACCTTTAATACCTTTAATATATGTATGTATACATACATACATACTCTAGCAGACCCGGCAGACGTTGTCCTGCCCAAACATTAACTTGTTTGCATTTAAAATATGTGAGTCGCCCTCCTAATTTCAGCTCCACATCTTTCTCTCCGTCCATCCTCTTCATATGCTTTTGTCTTTTTATATTGCTTTTTAATTGTCATCCATATACTTATCCCTTTCTCCATCCCAATCCCAAAAGGACTTACAATTACTCCATTTTAAAACTCTCATGCAGACCAAAACAATAACTCTTGAGCTGCTATACGAAGAAATAGTAGCGCTCAAAACTGTTAATACACAAATGCTTAGCACATTGGGTATGCTCGCAGAAGAAAATAAAAAATTAAAGGAAAAGGTGACTACGTTGGAGAGCAAGTTAAACTGGAGAGACCAAAGAGACTTAAGCAACGCGATTGAAATTACTGGCATTCCACAAGACCAAAGCAGCAATGCAGAAGAGTGTATGCGAAAAATCATCGTGGATACTTTGGGCGTATCAATAACACCAACTGACATCAACAAATGCGTGGTAAGAAGCATTAAGCAAAAAGATGACTCTTCGCGCATTCGTAATGTTATGAGCGTGCATTTCTCTTCTAATGCGATCAAGAAGAGAGTTATAGCAGCGAGAAAGGCAAAAGCTAGTAAGATGACAGAGAAAATATTTGACGGTTCCGACAAAAACAAAATATACATCAACGATGCTCTCAACGGTTTTAATCGTGCTCTTTTCACAGCAGCACACAAAATAAAGAAAGAAAAGAATTACAAATATTTGTGGTTAGGGAATTTTAGCTTCCTAATGAAAAAAGATAAAAATGAGAAGGTTATCATCATCAGAACATTCGATGATTTAAAGTCCATAGTCGATTAGCTACTTTGTAGCTGTACCTTTTGCTCTTTTATTTATTTTTCTTTTATCGATGTTTGTTGACGTTCTGATTAATGATAACCCAATCATCGCTAGCAAAAATTTTTTGCAACAATCGCCCTCGGTAGGTTCTAACAATATGTTAGTTGTTCATCAGAATATACGTAGCCTTAGGCAGAACTTTGATCTATTCGTTACTCATATCGATGCATTAGGCTGCCTACCGGATATTATATTTTTAACTGAAATTTGGATTTATTCTTATGAAGTAAGTGATTATAGCATTCCCAATTACAATTTTTATGCAAATGCGAATGATAGCTACAGTGCAGGAGGTGTTGGAGCTTTTGTGCGCGATATTTATGAGTGTACCTCAATAAGTACAAACCTAAGCAGTGCTGATATGCTTCAACTTTCTTTTAATTTAAAAGGCGAGCAATTTGTTTTTCTAGGGGTATATAGACTACAATCTGTACCTACCTCTGTATTTATTGAAGAATATTCCAGTATCGTGCTGAGTGAAAAAACGACAAACTTTTTTATACTAGGTGATTTTAACTTAGACCTTTTGAATCAATGTAATACAACTGATGATTATCTGGCGTTAATGGCTGAAAACGGCTTAACTTCTTATGTTAATGAACCGACGCGTTTAAGCTCGGGGACGTGTATATATCATGTTTTTTGCCGCTTTAGGACCGTACCTTTTAGATATTGTATTAGTTTTAACATTGATCTACAAGTAACCGATCACACAATGACGGGTTTGCAAATAAATGGAATTCTTATCGACAAACCAAAGGCTAATCGTGTTCGAAAATCATACCAAAAAATTAATTTTCCAATGCTGAACCATAAGCTATGTTTAGAAAATTGGTCGAATGTACTCACTAAAAATGAAATATCAGAAGCTTTTTCCATATTTTTAGATACACTAAACGGGCATATCATTAACTGTTCATATAATGTAAGCCCCTATAAGAAAAATATCAGGCTTAAGCCATGGATTTCTCGGGATCTCCTGCAGAAAATAAAGCTCAAAAACCAACTAAGGAAAAAGTGTGCTAAGCATCCCAGTAATAGAAGGCTTCGTACAAGATATAATAAAATAAGTAACAGTACCAATAAGGCGCGGGAAAACTTTTTTCGAAACAAGTTTAATTCAGCACTTGGTAATATGAAAAAAGAATGGGGCGTTGTAAATAGTCTACTGAACCGAACCTGCGTGAATTGTAATGAGTCGATAGTACTGCGAGCTGGAAGTGAGTCGATTACGGACACTGTAGAAGTCGCTAATAAATTTAACAAGCACTTTATAACGGTTGGGAACACAGTTTTAGTCAACTGCAACTGCCAGTTTGCAAACCAACTATTATCGTGCCACGATACTAGAAATAGCTTCTTAACCCCATTACAGGCTCGGAAATTATAAGCATTGTCAAAACATTGAAAAACTCAAGCTCGTGCGGTGAGGATGGCATTTCTAACCTGTTGTTAAAAAAGATATGTTTTTATGTAGTTGATATACTGAAATACCTATTCAACACTAGCATTACTCAGGGTATTTTTCCCGATTGTCTGAAATGTGCTATTGTAATTCCGATCTTGAAAAAAGTGGATAAAACCGATGTAAATAATTACAGACCTATATCCTTATTGTCAGCCATATCTAAAGTTTTTGAGAAGGCCGTAAAAGTCAGAATCGTTGATTTTCTAGATAGCTCTAACTTCTTTAGCACTATGCAGTTTGGCTTTCGTTCTGGACTTTCAACAGAAGACGCCCTACTGGTTTTTTGCACCAATGTCTATAAAGCTCTGGATGAGAAAAGAAGTTGCGCTGGCTTCTTTGTCGACATAACAAAAGCTTTTGATATGGTCGATAGAGGTATACTTTTGGATAAACTGCATAAAGCAGGATTCCGCAGTTTTATGCATAATTGGCTCGAATCGTATCTTACAAACAGAAAACAAAAAGTTAAAGTAGAAAGTAGCTACAGCAGCTTAGAATTTGTTAATCTGGGCGTACCTCAAGGTTCAGTTCTCGGCCCAATACTGTTCTTGATCTATATTAATTCAATCTTTACTCTTCCATTGAGAGGCAAGACCATTGGGTATGCTCGCAGAAGAAAATAAAAAATTAAAGGAAAAGGTGACTACGTTGGAGAGCAAGTTAAACTGGAGAGACCAAAGAGACTTAAGCAACGCGATTGAAATTACTGGCATTCCACAAGACCAAAGCAGCAATGCAGAAGAGTGTATGCGAAAAATCATCGTGGATACTTTGGGCGTATCAATAACACCAACTGACATCAACAAATGCGTGGTAAGAAGCATTAAGCAAAAAGATGACTCTTCGCGCATTCGTAATGTTATGAGCGTGCATTTCTCTTCTAATGCGATCAAGAAGAGAGTTATAGCAGCGAGAAAGGCAAAAGCTAGTAAGATGACAGAGAAAATATTTGACGGTTCCGACAAAAACAAAATATACATCAACGATGCTCTCAACGGTTTTAATCGTGCTCTTTTCACAGCAGCACACAAAATAAAGAAAGAAAAGAATTACAAATATTTGTGGTTAGGGAATTTTAGCTTCCTAATGAAAAAAGATAAAAATGAGAAGGTTATCATCATCAGAACATTCGATGATTTAAAGTCCATAGTCGATTAGCTACTTTGTAGCTGTACCTTTTGCTCTTTTATTTATTTTTCTTTTATCGATGTTTGTTGACGTTCTGATTAATGATAACCCAATCATCGCTAGCAAAAATTTTTTGCAACAATCGCCCTCGGTAGGTTCTAACAATATGTTAGTTGTTCATCAGAATATACGTAGCCTTAGGCAGAACTTTGATCTATTCGTTACTCATATCGATGCATTAGGCTGCCTACCGGATATTATATTTTTAACTGAAATTTGGATTTATTCTTATGAAGTAAGTGATTATAGCATTCCCAATTACAATTTTTATGCAAATGCGAATGATAGCTACAGTGCAGGAGGTGTTGGAGCTTTTGTGCGCGATATTTATGAGTGTACCTCAATAAGTACAAACCTAAGCAGTGCTGATATGCTTCAACTTTCTTTTAATTTAAAAGGCGAGCAATTTGTTTTTCTAGGGGTATATAGACTACAATCTGTACCTACCTCTGTATTTATTGAAGAATATTCCAGTATCGTGCTGAGTGAAAAAACGACAAACTTTTTTATACTAGGTGATTTTAACTTAGACCTTTTGAATCAATGTAATACAACTGATGATTATCTGGCGTTAATGGCTGAAAACGGCTTAACTTCTTATGTTAATGAACCGACGCGTTTAAGCTCGGGGACGTGTATATATCATGTTTTTTGCCGCTTTAGGACCGTACCTTTTAGATATTGTATTAGTTTTAACATTGATCTACAAGTAACCGATCACACAATGACGGGTTTGCAAATAAATGGAATTCTTATCGACAAACCAAAGGCTAATCGTGTTCGAAAATCATACCAAAAAATTAATTTTCCAATGCTGAACCATAAGCTATGTTTAGAAAATTGGTCGAATGTACTCACTAAAAATGAAATATCAGAAGCTTTTTCCATATTTTTAGATACACTAAACGGGCATATCATTAACTGTTCATATAATGTAAGCCCCTATAAGAAAAATATCAGGCTTAAGCCTTGGATTTCTCGGGATCTCCTGCAGAAAATAAAGCTCAAAAACCAACTAAGGAAAAAGTGTGCTAAGCATCCCAGTAATAGAAGGCTTCGTACAAGATATAATAAAATAAGTAACAGTACCAATAAGGCGCGGGAAAACTTTTTTCGAAACAAGTTTAATTCAGCACTTGGTAATATGAAAAAAGAATGGGGCGTTGTAAATAGTCTACTGAACCGAACCTGCGTGAATTGTAATGAGTCGATAGTACTGCGAGCTGGAAGTGAGTCGATTACGGACACTGTAGAAGTCGCTAATAAATTTAACAAGCACTTTATAACGGTTGGGAACACAGTTTTAGTCAACTGCAACTGCCAGTTTGCAAACCAACTATTATCGTGCCACGATACTAGAAATAGCTTCTTAACCCCATTACAGGCTCGGAAATTATAAGCATTGTCAAAACATTGAAAAACTCAAGCTCGTGCGGTGAGGATGGCATTTCTAACCTGTTGTTAAAAAAGATATGTTTTTATGTAGTTGATATACTGAAATACCTATTCAACACTAGCATTACTCAGGGTATTTTTCCCGATTGTCTGAAATGTGCTATTGTAATTCCGATCTTGAAAAAAGGGGATAAAACCGATGTAAATAATTACAGACCTATATCCTTATTGTCAGCCATATCTAAAGTTTTTGAGAAGGCCGTAAAAGTCAGAATCGTTGATTTTCTAGATAGCTCTAACTTCTTTAGCACTATGCAGTTTGGCTTTCGTTCTGGACTTTCAACAGAAGACGCCCTACTGGTTTTTTGCACCAATGTCTATAAAGCTCTGGATGAGAAAAGAAGTTGCGCTGGCCTCTTTGTCGACATAACAAAAGCTTTTGATATGGTCGATAGAGGTATACTTTTGGATAAACTGCATAAAGCAGGATTCCGCAGTTTTATGCATAATTGGCTCGAATCGTATCTTACAAACAGAAAACAAAAAGTTAAAGTAGAAAGTAGCTACAGCAGCTTAGAATTTGTTAATCTGGGCGTACCTCAAGGTTCAGTTCTCGGCCCAATACTGTTCTTGATCTATATTAATTCAATCTTTACTCTTCCATTGAGAGGCAAGACCACTGCCTTTGCAGATGATCTTGCAATTGCGTATAGTACACCGAGTTACTTTGAATTAATATGTGACATTAACCACGATTTACACTTGCTACGAGCCTGGTTCGCTTCGCACAAACTGATTGTAAGCAGTAAAACTAGGCTTATGTATTTTAGCCATGTTTTCAAAGAACAGCCCAGCTGCGATGTCATATTTCATTCTGCAGCATGCTCTCGTTTTAACATACATCATATAGCTTGCACTCTAAGTGCACCAGAGAGAACTTTTGATCACAATAAAATTTGTAGTGAGAGCTGCTTCATGGTTGAAGTTGTTGAGAATTTCAAATATCTAGGCATTATAATCGACAGTCGATTGAGTTGGTCTGAGCACATTAGTACTCTAAAAAAATATTTTCTTCACACTACTCGGCACTTCTATCGTCTCAAAAAGTTATGCTCTATGTCCACTTTAAAATCGGTTTACTACGGTATATTTCAATCTAAGCTGCAATACGGTATCACCTGCTGGGGTGGCGCTTCGGCTAATAAGCTGTCACAAGTTGTAACAATACAAAAGGGTATCATAAGGCGCATCTGCAGTGCAAACTACAGGTCTCACTCGATGCCATCTTTTAGAAAACTAGATATTCTTCCGTGCCGACATCTATATGTGTATAAAGTACTTAAAACCTTCTTTCTAAGGTGTGGCTACTTGGAAAGCTTCCCTTCGGAAGCCTACAACTTGCGAAGAAATCTTCATCTGATTGTACGAATACCCCGTACTAGGACGTCACACTTCAGAAGTTTTTACACTTACACGTCATGCAAAATATTCAACGGCCTTCCTGCAGCTATACAGGCTATAAGAAATTACAATTTATTTATAAAAGAAGTTAAGCAATACTTTCTTGGCTATAATCACATTGAACTAGAAACGCTGCTGAGGACGATACTATAAACCGTGTTTACATAAAGTTACTGCAAATATTTATTTATTCTTTTCTTTCATAATTTTTAAAATATAACTCAAGCTTTTTCATTATATTATTGTTTTCTGTACACCCCACACAAATCAATATACCATATATATAACTAGGATTGGCATTTAGTACTATGTTAAATTTTAATATAAAAAATGCCATATGCTTTTCTTATGCTGATTAGTAATAGAAACCTATGTAATGTAATAATGTAATCCTACGTTAATAATTGTGCATCAAGAAAATGTTTAATAAATACAATACAATACAATACTTTCATTTTAGACCCATTTGTTCACAAAAACCTTCTAGCTCCAATTTTGGTCCACGTTTTGGTTAATATCTAAAAACCTTCGTTTTATATGGGAAAATAGCTAAAACATGTTAAATCATTTGTCAACACCTTTCATTTGATTGAGTGCCCCTCCTGGTTGACATTTTGACCAATATCTCGAAAACGGGCTCATATTGAAAGAACACGTTATAAGGTTACCCTGGTCAACATTTTTAGGGACATCTCCAAAACCTTTCCAAATGCCTTTATTTTTTTAGCGTATAACCATCTCGAGCGGATACAAAATCTACCTTCCAAATTTAGATATGTGTATTAGGTCCAGCCGTTCCCAAAATAGATGTTTCCATAAATGAAGCAAAGTCCAAATGAAACCTGTGACCTTCCCCTTTCTTTTTATACCAATTTTGTGCGAATATTAATATATCGAAATGAACCAAAGTCCGAATGAAAGCTGTCGTCTTTCCCTTTCGTTTGATATCAATTGTGTGCGGATATTCCAAAGTTTACCCGAAACCACACTTTGACTGATAACTCTGTTTTCGATAAATATATCGAAGTGAACCAACGTCCAAATGAAAACGGTGTTCTTCCACTTCCGTTTGATACCAATTTGCTGCGAATAATCCAAAGTTTACGTAAAACTACATTTTGACCGATAACTCTGTTATCGATAAATATATCGAAATATAATTATGCGTGTTTCTATTCTGTACTCCAAAGAATTAGTGTGCAAAATTTCGTAAAGTTCGAGGCATTAGTTTAGACGTGAAAGAGTCACAAAAATTCAGTCACTCACACACTTACGTTTTTGTATATTAGTAAGATATCTATATATATATAAATGAAATGGTGTTCAGTTGTCACGCTAAAACTCGAAAACGGCTTAACCAAATGATATACTTCCTTTGGAGGGTTTCTTTGTTATTACCACGCTCAGGTCATGTATTAAAATCAAAACAAAATATTAGGGGGGCGTGGTACCTCCCATACAATTTTATTAATTTGTCTGTTATATTTTGTGGCTATGTATGATACAATTGCTATGTATGATAAAATTGGATCTATTTATGCGAATATTGGTTGTTGTCTTTGTCGTCTATGTTTATCTTCACTACTGCGCTGTATATGGCGAGATCGTCATATGACGCTAGATGGTGCACACCAACACACACACACGCTGTACATAATTGCCTTTGTTGCTGTTTAGATTAGTACAGTTATCTATATCTATATCTATTCTATCTATATATATAAAAATGAGATGGTGTTCAGTTGTCACGCTAAAACTCGAAAACGGCTGAACCAAATTATTCTTCTTGACGGATTTCATCATACTCGTTTCCATTCAAATCTTCGACTTTGTAAAAAATGCAAATATTATGTAGTGCACAAGCAACGTTTATTATTTGACTGGCTTTTCTTGGTGAGTAATGCAACTTTCGAGCTCCCAACAAACACCGGAACCGGTTCTTTAAGACTCCAATCGTCCGCTCTATTACATTTCGAGTTTTGGAGTGCCTTGTGTTGTAGGTACTTTGCCGACTACCTTGACTTACGGAACGATACGGTGTCATAAGCCATGGGTGCAATGGATACCCAGCATCGCCTGTTAAAAAATCGATTAACTATTTAAACCTTACTAAGAAACGTACATAATTTAATACCTAACATCCATGTGTTCCTTTCACCTTCACGATATCGACGTTCCATATAATTCCTGAGCTTGCTCAATCCCCATACATGGGAATCGTGATTGCATCCAGGATACCTTGCATCAATGCTCCTTATGCGCATTTTGTGATCGCACACCTGAAATAAATAAATTGATACAATTAATTCCAATTATCTGTTTGATTTCATGAAACACAATCTTCACCACCATAGCATTGATGCTATAAAACCCTTTTCTGTTATAATATAGAAAATCTTCTTCGGACGGTTTGATTATTTTTATATGAGTACCATCAACGCACATGATACATCCCGGGAAACCAGCTTTCGCATAAAATTCCTGTTTGGCTTCTTGTGTTTCTGCTTCACTTTGCTCGAATTGTATCCACTGTGGGCATAACTTTCGTTGCATTACCTCCAGAAAGTGTGACAGTGACTTTGACACGGTCGGCTGTGCCATTCCAACATTTGAGTCTGCGCCCACTCCATGTTGGTAACTGCCTTCCGCAAAAAACCTCAAAGCAGATACCACAATGTTAAGCGCAGATAACGAAGTCAAGCTTCTTGTGGTCGTTTCTTCCGCATAAGTATCTAGCACATACTTAAATGCATCCTTGTTAAGTCCGATTTTTTTTTTGAATCTAAAAAAAGTTAAGCAATTGTATTAAAACATTCACTTTCACGTGCAATTACCTACCTTTCGTCATTCATCTGGAATGGATCGCACATATCTCGCAGTCTTCTCCTTTCCATTCTTACTTGAGCATTCTCAGATGCCCTGCTCTCCTCCTCGATCAACAATATTGCCGCGGATATCGATTCCATGCTTAGGAAAACAAACAAAAACTTAAATAGCATTTACAACCTCAGCCACCAAAACACCAATCTAACAATTTTACTAACACCATTAAAACTAGGGTAAATTAATCCATAAATCTTCAATCCTTTTATTTTAAAATGCTCAATACATATGTAATTGTTAATTTACCTAATTAAATTTATAAATTATGATGAAATTTTACTTTTTTATCAAAAGAACTAATTTGTGTAATTTGCTTTGTTATGTTTCAATTTCACACATTCCAAGGCAAACAGCTGACTTCGAAAAACTTATAGCTCTTCCTCTTCTTCTTTCGATCCAAGCGTAACCCAGAATGCATATTTACGATCCAAGCGGAGCGTAGAGCGGGAACGTAATTGTAATGCAGAATAGGGGTGTTTGTTATTACCACGCGCAGGTCATGTATTAAAATCAAAACAAAATATTAGGGGGGCGTGGTACCTCCCATACAATTTTATTAATTTGGCTGTTATATTTTGTGGCTATGTATGATACAATTGCTATGTATGATACAATTGCTACATATGTATGATAAAATTGGATCTATTTATGCGAATATTGGTTGTTGTCTTTGTCGTCTATGTTTATCTTCACTACTGCGCTTGTTGACGCCAACGTCTTCATTCCCACAGTTTGTTGGAATGCATTGCAACGAATATGATACATCTCCAATTTCGTCTGCATTTTTGGATAAACTTGTGACATCAACGCACGCTTACGTTGCAATAAAAGCGTGCGACCGGAATACATGTTTATGTATGTACATATGTATATACCTACATATGTATACACGTATATCATACAGCGTGAGAACGCTGTATGTTAATGATAATTCCTATTAGAATTTCTTTTGTATAAATAGAGCAACATTTTGTAAAATAAAGCAGTTGTAGTCAACAAGCAATATAAAGCAATATCGTAATTACTTAACATTCTGGTGACCCCGAGAACAATAATGGCAGCCTTCATGGACTTGGTAAATCAACAAAAAACAACAGGCAACAACATTCAGGCCATTATACGAAACTTCAAGAAGGACTCCGCTGCAAGAAAAGAATCGGCGGAATACTATAAGGAGCGGCTCAATAGACTTGAAAAGGAATGGGCAAACTTCGAATCCACAGACAATGAAATTCGCTGTCTAGAAAATCCGCCCTTGGAGCACGATTACTTCAGCAATGACTACTACAACTCGATTATGCAATTGGTCTTGGAGTATAGAGACATTTTCGAGACTGCGGCTGCTCAGTTCGCTCCAAAACAAGCTCAACCCAAACCTCAGGTGGCACAAACCCAACCTCAGATGGCCCAAACTCAGCCCCAGCAGCATGTTGTACTGCAATCAGAAGCAAACAGCTTCATCAAATTAGTACGCAGGCAAGGGGTAATGATGGCGTCATTACAACGCGCATTGGATGACACAGTTTCACCAAGATGCCAAACGGTGATTGAAAAGCTATGGGCAAATATCCAGGACATCCATTTTCAAATTTATGAGATGTTCGACGATCCATCTCATGAGGGTTACAATGAAAGCCAATTTTTGACCCTGGAGGAAAGGGTACGAGGGAGTTTCAAAGCGGGGGAAAGTAACCCGCAAACAATGCCATTCAAAAATCAATCGGTCACATTGCCGAAGATCACAATCCCAAAATTTGATGGCAGTTATCTTAAGTGGCAGGAGTTTTACGACTTATTCACACAGCTTGTCATCAGTCAACCACTTTCAAAGGTTCAGAAGATGTACTACCTGAAGACTCACGTGGTCGGGGAGGCTGGAAATCTCATTAAACATTTTGCCTCAACAGAGGATAATTTCGAAGCCGCCTGGTCCGTACTTCTGGAGCGGTACAACAACAAACGCCTACTCGTTAGTAAGCTTATAAACGAGCTCCTCAGTTCCATAGGAGGTTCATCAATGGACAGCATTAAGAAGCTGCATGACACTACGAAAGAGTGTCTGTTAGCGTTAAAAAATCTTAAAATAGATACTTCAACATGGGATCCACTGCTTCTTCACCTGCTATTGAAGAAATTGGACCAGCCAACACGTTTATGCTACGAGCAATCCTTGTTGAAACCCCGTGAAGTGCAAACAATTCAAGAGTTCCTGCAATTTCTTGAGAAACATTTCCAATCCATGGAAGCTATGGGTAGCAAAATTTCTATCCCTCATGCAAAGGTCTGCACTTCGGTTACGGCAAAGAATAATAACAACGACGCTTGCAGCCTGTGCAAAAAGGGAAAGCACCAATTATTTTCGTGCAGAGAATTTCTCCAACAATCTCCATCAGCGCGCTTTCAATTCATACAGAAACAGAAGTTTTGTCACAACTGTCTCAAACCCGGACATTCTGCAAAAACCTGCGCACTTAGAAATTGTTTAAAATGTAACAAAAAGCACAACACCTTGTTGCATTTCGAGGATGCTAGCAAAGACACAACAATGTCAACCATTCCAGCGCAATCAACTGATTTGAAAACTGCCAAACCATTCACAATCAAAGCAACAATTTCAAACCAGGAAGCCACGTCACTAGCAACCTCCAAACTCTCACGAGCAACCACATATGTACTACTCAGCACTGCAATGGTAAAAGTCAAGGGAAATGGAACAGAAGTGCAGTGCCGTGCAATCTTAGATTCAGGATCTCAAGTGAATTTTGTTACTGAGAGACTGGTAAAGCGACTGGGTATCTCAACTAAGCCATCCTCCATTTCTATCAACGGCATAGGCTCGAGTAACACTAAGGTACAACACAGAGTCAATATTGCGTTATATTCCCGAATCAACACTTTCACCACACGGCTAGAGGCAGCAGTGTTACCTCATATCATATCCCCACAACCCTCACAGGACATCAATATCGAAGAATGGAAAATTCCAGCGAATATCACGCTAGCTGATCCAGTATTTAATCGTCCCGACAAAATTGACATATTGTTGGGAGCAGAATTTTATAACCAGTTGATGGCGGTGGGACAAATTAAATTATCCGAAGACTTACCCATTCTGCAAAATACGGTTTTAGGATGGATCGTTTCAGGAAAAGTTGGTGGCAACTACATCACAAACGCAACATGTGGAGTATGCACCGAAGATGACATCAATTTAGAAGCTGCATTTTCTAGGCTTTGGGAACTTGAGAAAGTTGCATCACGAGGAAAACAATTATCCACTGCTGAAAAACAGTGCGAAACTCATTTCGCTCAAAATACAACAATCACTGAAAGTGGAAGGTTTATGGTCAAATTGCCGTTTCACGACAACATAGAGGCCTTAGGAGAATCGTATGGAATCGCATATAATCGATTCCTTGCCTTGGAACGCCGATTATCAAAATCTCCTGAGACAAAAAATCAATATATCAAATTTATGGAAGAATATGAGAGGTTGGGACACATGACGCAGGTGAAAATTGACTCCATCGGGAAGCCTAGGTACTTCATTCCTCATCATTGCATCGTGAGGCCTGAAAGTCGTACCACGAAATTGCGGGTAGTATTCGACGCATCAGCAAAATCAACTTCCGGAATGTCCCTGAACGACCTCATGTATACCGGCCCTACAGTCCAGAGCGAGCTGTTCACTATTTTGCTTCGTTTTCGTCTACCTAAATTTGTGTTCAGCACAGATGTGGAAAAAATGTATCGCCAGATGCTCATTCATCCGGAAGATAGAAAATTCCAACTCATCATCTGGAGAAATAATCCAAGTATGCCAATAACGCATTATCAGTTAAATACAATCACATATGGGACTAGATCAGCTCCATATTTGGCGACGAAATGCCTACAAAAAATTGCACAGGAAAATATGTTACAATATCCTCTCGGTGCTCAGTTTCTACATGACAATTTTTACGTAGATGACGGAATTGGTGGGTCAGACAGCTTAACCACAACTATTGAGATTCAACAGCAGTTAATACACATTTTAAAGCAACATGGTCTCAACCTACAAAAGTGGTATTCCAATAATGCACAATTACTGCAAAATGTTGGCATGGAGGACCAGGAAGTCGATGTCGACTTCGACAATGATGTTAACCAAACCATTAAAACCCTGGGCTTAACATGGATGCCCAAGATCGATCGATTTTGCGTCAAGGTGCACCTGGGAAGTTGCAGTGTAATCACTAAACGGTCAGTCAGTGCAGATATAGCCCGACTCTTCGATCCTTTGGGAATACTGGCACCAATAGTAGTCACTGCCAAAATCTTTATTCAAGATCTCTGGCAACTTAAATTAGAATGGGACGAAGCATTACCAGCCGACTTGAGTGCAAAATGGGCATCATTCCGGAGCGACTTAGAAAAGTTAAACAACATGCAAGTTTCAAGGCACGTGTTCGAAGGATACATTCCAACGAAAGTTCAAATTCATGTATTTGCAGATGCATCCGAAAAGGCATATGGGGCTGCGATATACATAAGATCAGAGCTGAACAACGGACAAGTAATCGTAAGGCTGTTGTGTGCCAAATCACGAGTAGCACCTTTAAAGCGGCAAACTCTTCCACGGCTGGAGCTCTGTGCATCAGTGTTGGGAGCTCAACTAAGCACAAGGATAAAGACGGACTTAAAGCTAGATGTTCCTACGTACTATTGGACTGATTCACAAATAGTCCTGGCATGGATTAACTCACCTTCATCATCGTACCAAACATTCGTAGCGAACCGAATAGCTACAATTCAGGAGCACACTATTTCTGAACAGTGGCGGCACATAGGCTCCAAAGACAACCCGGCCGACATTATATCAAGGGGATTAC
Source organism: Sphenella marginata (assembly GCA_951509765.1). Taxonomy (NCBI): domain Eukaryota; kingdom Metazoa; phylum Arthropoda; class Insecta; order Diptera; family Tephritidae; genus Sphenella; species Sphenella marginata. Next base: position 35,705,112 of record OX608082.1, on the reverse strand, counting down.
CGCCGGGGAAGCTTGAAAATTGCAGCCTATGGTTTTATGGGCCAAAAGTATTGCTTGGCGAAGAAGACACCTGGTCATCAAAATATTCCAAGGCAATATCAACAATAGACGAAACTACTAACATGGAACGCAAGAAGCTGACATCAGTACCTGTAACAAGTACCATTGTTCAGAAAAGCATGCTTCATAACATCCGACATAATGGCTCTTTCAACATATTACAAAGAGTTGTAGGATACATGTTAAGATTCATCAATCGGACCCGAAAACGATCACAGCAATCGGGCATTTCATTAACAGTACTTGAACTAAAAGCTTCGCTTATGGTCATAGTTCGAACAACGCAGCAGTTAGACTTCCAGGACGAGCTGAAGCAGCTCAAAGAATTCAACGTGGTTGGCAAGAACAGCCCATATCGCAGCCTTTCTCCGTTTCTGGACAACGATGGCATCTTACGCGTGGGAGGTCGCCTACAAGAATCAGTACTAACGTTCGATGCCAAACATCCAATGCTACTTCCTTATAAAAATCCAATAACCAAGTTGCTTATTCAAATGATCCACAAAGAAAACCGGCATTGTGGACCCCAAGCACTATTATCTTTTACAAGGCAACGATTTTGGCCAATAAAGGGAAGACTATTGACTCGGTCAATTGTGGCAAACTGCGTTAGATGTAACCGAGCTAAACCAAGGCTGCTGGGCCAAATCATGGGTAATCTTCCATCAACAAGGGTAACTCCAGCACGACCATTCATCAACTCTGGCGTAGACTTCTGTGGACCATTCTCGGTTCACTTCAAGATTAGAGGAAAACGACCACAAAAGGCATATATAGCCGTGTTTTGCTGTTTTGCAACAAAGGCAGTACATCTTGAACTAGTAAGTGATTTAACGACTGCGGCTTTCATAGGCGCATTAAAGCGGTTCATAAGTCGAAGAGGACATTGCCTAAATTTATATTGTGACAACGCAACAAATTTCGTAGGGGCAAGAAACCAGCTGGCTGAACTCAACGATGCGGTGCATGCCGACTCTGCACGTGAATCCATCATAAATCAATGTGCCACAAAGGGAATCACATTTCATTTCATTCCACCTAGAAGTCCACATTTTGGTGGACTATGGGAAGCAGCCGTAAAATCGGCAAAGCATCTCCTAGTCAGAAGCACCTCGACAGCATCGCTGACTTATGAAGAATTGGACACGGTTGTCATAGAGGTGGAAGGCATCCTTAATTCCAGGCCCATCTGCCCAATGTCCGAGGACCCCAACGATCTTGCAGCTCTAACTCCAGGCCATTTTCTCATAGGAGAACCCATTAATGCGCAATTAGACACAAATTCTGAAACACAAAAAATGAGCCTACTAACCAGATGGAAATTAGTCTCCCACCTCAAGCAGGCCTTTTGGAAGCGATGGGCAAGCGAATATTTGACTGAGCTTCAGTCAAGGCACAAATGGAAGATCGAGCAGCAAAATGTCAAAATAGGTGACATGGTGATAGTAAAAGAAGACAGCTCACCAGTACTTCACTGGCCGCTAGGGCGAGTCGTCAATGTATACAAAGGAAAAGACGATGTGGTGCGGGTGGCAGATGTGAAAACCGCAACTGGTACTTGTAGGAGGCCAATTCATCGGCTAGCTCCCCTACCTATCGAGACAAATAGTGAGTCAGAAGAAAAAACAACCAGCATACCGGTCGAAAAAATTACACCAAAGAAAGAAATCCATTCCTTGCACAAAGGATTTGCTACGCTACTAATATCACTACTGATCCTCCCCATAGCTTTGGGAGCTCAAATTGAAAACAGGAGATTTGGGTCAAAGCTTGGCATTCACTTTGAGGGAATTGGATCAACCGCTATATCCTCATCGGAGTGGAACCTTATAATTTACTACGACCTGAAGGGATTCACAGCAGAACTGGCAGCACTGTCAAATGGTACAATTGCGTTGCGACATTTGTGTCAAGAGATGAAGCAAAAAGGCATATGCAACGCTTTGGTAAAGCACTTTGAACAGAATGTAGACGCTCTACAACTGGATGCCTCAATAGTGAAATCCATCAGGCAGAAAAGAGGTGCAGTGGACATAATTGGAAATGTGGCGTACTCATTGTTCGGCATCTTAGACTCACAATATGCCGAACAAATGTCGAGCACAGTCACAAAAGTACAAGAAAATGAATCTCATCTACTTAACCTGATCAAAAACCAAACGTCTGTTGTGGACTCTACAATCAACATTTTGAAGCAAGACCAAAATGCAGTTGCCAAAAAATTCAGCGTAATAGATCAGCAGATTAGCCTCATACTCAATGGAATGCGCAGTGACACGGATGAGAGACTCGAAGACAAATTGTTTCAAATGTTTTCGTCGCTGGCAATGCAGCTAACGCTTATCGCAGGGAATTTGCACAGAATCCAGTCTTCTATTTTGGACGTTCTGATGGATTCTCATCATGGGAAAATAAGTCCTCTGCTCCTTACGCCCGACCAATTACAACGTGAAGTGAGTAACATTAAAACTCACTTATCAGCATCATTGGAACTGCCGGTACAACAAGACGAGTTGTTAAAACTATACCAGCTCATGAAGGTCAAAGGAGGAGTCACGCAAAAGCATTTGGTGTTTAGTATCACTTTGCCGCTTGTGGAACGTGATAGATACGACCTATTCAACATCGTACCGATTCCCAACTTGACCAATGGTACAATGATTGAGATCGTGCCATGTGCCTCAGTTTTTGCAATCAATACGGCTCTCGACAAATACTTTTCAATGACGTTGTCCGAATTTCAATCATGTGTGGACATCAAGCCGGGCAGTTACATATGTCCAAAAGTTCAAATCCTTTATAGCCGTGGATCGGCCAAATGCGCATGTGAAGAAAATCTGTTCCGTGATGATACGCAATCAAAATGTCTACTACGAAAAATAGCAAACGACTTTGCGTGGATACCACTACGGCATGACAACCAGTTTATATATGCCACATCAGTTTCATCTCGTGCCACTGTGGTATGTGGAAGAGATATCACCGAGATCAATTTAAAGGGATCAGGACTGCTATCACTTCAACCAGACTGCATCCTTAAACATCGCTTTGTATCAGTTCACTCGCATCAGCTAATATCCAGTAGTCTGGCTTCTTCCTACACAAGGCTTGGTGAAATCTCTAAGGTCGCTTCTGCAGAGCAACTAGAGCCCCTACTTCGGAAGCTGGACGACGTAAAATATATACCACAAACACAAAACCTGACGTCATTACAAGCCGAATTGGTCAATCATAATCTATTAGAGCTACCAAACAAACTTGATGCTCAAAATACTCATCATATCACAGTTGGTTACACAGCGCTGCTTTTAGTTGTGTGCCTTCTGGTGTTTATGCTCGTCAAATGGAGATGTAAAAGGAAGCACCAGCAAGCTTTGTCCATTAATGCAGATCACTCCGAAAACGAAAAACCGACACCAGCCCCTCGTCATCGTCATGTAAATGAAGTTTTGGATTTTACCATTAACATTTAATCGAGCTGCGCTCATCGGGGGGAGGATGTTGACGCCAACGTCTTCATTCCCACAGTTTGTTGGAATGCATTGCAACGAATATGATACATCTCCAATTTCGTCTGCATTTTTGGATAAACTTGTGACATCAACGCACGCTTACGTTGCAATAAAAGCGTGCGACCGGAATACATGTTTATGTATGTACATATGTATATACCTACATATGTATACACGTATATCATACAGCGTGAGAACGCTGTATGTTAATGATAATTCCTATTAGAATTTCTTTTGTATAAATAGAGCAACATTTTGTAAAATAAAGCAGTTGTAGTCAACAAGCAATATAAAGCAATATCGTAATTACTTAACAGCGCTGTAGATGGCCAGAACGTCAGATGACGCTAGATGGTGCACACCAACACACACACACGCTGTACATAATTGCCTTTGTTGCTGTTTAGATTAGTACAGTTATCTATATCTATATCTATTCTATATCTATCTATATCTCTACATATAATAAAATTGTAACAGGTCGATGTCTGTACATGGCAGATATCAACAAAAAATTGATTGGGGGAAGCATTATTAAACGAGTAGAATCCAAATCAACCATTTTTTTAATTTTGTATGTTTGTGGCCGTATCACTCTGAAAGTACTGAATGGAAATGAATGAAACTTTTTTCGTTGGATTGCTAGATACTCAACTTAAAATTTAGGATATTACTTTTTTCGATATCTCAACCGGTTTTGGAGTTATCGCCCAATATGTGGACCAGGGGTGACCAAAAATGTCTTAGTACAATATGGATGTCAAACGAAAGGTGTCAATGAGTGCTGTAATATGCGATGCTATCAATTGAAATATCCCAAATGGTTTCGGAGATATCTTGAAGTTATCGACGAATATGTATTTGCAAAAAAATGTGTTAGTACAATATGGGTATCAAACGAATGGTGCCAATGGGTACTGTTATATGCGATGCGCTTAATTTAAACATCTCAAATGGATTCAATTATATATCTTCAAAAATTTCGGACGGAAAAAGAGAAGGGTGGGTAGATGCCATGTACAGACATCAACCTGTTACAATTTTATTATATGTAGAGATATGTATGTATGTATTTCAAATTTCGAAAACTGGCCCAAATGTATTTTTTAATTGTTGTTGTGAACTATACAATCAAGTGCGTATAGGCTATAATGATTAAAATCGGACTCAGTCTGTTATAAGTTCTGATACGCAGCGAAGCAAGCGGGCCTTACTAGTATGTATATAAAAATTAAATATTGTTCAGTTGTCACGCTAAAACTCGAAAACGGCTGAACCAAATTATATACTCACCACCACTCGACCTCCTGTTAAAGCCAGGATCAGCCAACTGGAGGATAAATTTGTCGGAAGGATAAATTCGACTTCATTTTCTCAACCTCCAGTTGAAAACTTTCACGAAACTTATGAAAATATGGTAGCATTGCTACGGAAAGAAAGCGGAAAGCCAAACACAGCTGTGAAAATATAAAATATAGAATAAATTTTCACAATTTAACAATTTTTAAATTTATTGCTAAAATTCGTTTTGGTGTTCTTCAAGATAAATCCAAGCGGTTGGGAGAAGTCCGCTAGGTGATATTACTTTCAGTGGTTTCCACATATGCAGCTTCCAGTGCATGAATACAACTGCACGCCGGTTTTTCATAACAATTTTAAATTGTATTTCTTTCATTATTTTAAAAGCCGAAATAATCAGCTGTTTTCAGTTTATCGGACCGACAAATTTTAAAGATTGTCGACGGAATAAATTTAACAGGCACTACAGAAAACAAAATTTTGTTTAAAGAACAGATAAATTTTAGCAGGCAGTCGAGAAAACGGCCCTTAATATTTTATTTAACACATTTAGCTTTTAGAACATTTCATTTGCAATACTTGAATATTCTGTGACACTGAGTTTTAATGTAGTTTTAATATTTTATTTTGCACGTTTAGCTTTTAGAACATTTAATGACCGGTCGGTAAGAGTCGATAGCGCGAACTGACTCCTAACGTCTTCTGCTTCGTTCGTCTCTCGTCTTCGTTCGTTGCTCTGTTTGATTTTAGGTTTGTCATATAATTGTGATACAGGGTGCATGGTCAAATCCTACATATATAGTTTTCCCGCATACCTATGTAGGTGCTAAAAGTGATGAACAGGGTAAAAGGTTTCACCAAGAGCTCATGATTTTTGAAAAGCGTTGCCAATATTTTTGGAATGAAGAAATGATGTGAGATTTTTGCTGAACAATAATACGGGAAACAAACACAGAAAATTATAAGCGGGTAGTTAAAAGTACCCACGTCCCTCACTATTGACCACCACGGTAAAATCGCCCAATTTGACTTTTTTAGATGTAGATGTACATATGTATTTAATGTTGTTGTTTTTTATTTAATTGCTGATTTATGTACAAAAATTGTCTCTATAAAAAATTGTACGATATATGCTTGTAAGGTAACGGGGTTCAACGGTCAACGGCACCTCCGATTGTTGTACTGGGCCCGAATCGCGGCAATCTCAAGCGAGCGAGCAATCGCACAGAGTAAAATTTCGAAACTTGTCAAATGGGCATTTGTTTGCTATAACATCTCTGTCTCTTGTCAGAGTGACGTTTAGAAAATGTAAAAAAGACCGAAAGAAACAAAGAAAAAAGAAATTTTAATTGAAATAAAAGTGAATATTTATATGTATGTTATATTTGTAATAAAAAAGATTTTTTTTTAATTTGGATCGCGTAGCCGCTGTTGGACTGGCTGAGGGTTATTTTTTATATACGCGGCCGAAGGCCTCCTACGAGGAAAGGTGTTCTGCACATAAAAAACATGGATCGGGAAATCAGGATTTGACCTGGGTTTTTTTTTGGTTTTTTGTTAATAACTTTTCACTAAAACAAAAAAATTCAATTTCGACTTCGGATCATTGATACCGAGGTCAAAACGCGTATTTTGACACTTTTCCCGATAATTTTGGACGTGTTTTAGCAGTTGAGTGGTAAAGGAAACAAATACCTAATTATTTTTAGCAATTTGCGAGATATTTGTAATCAAAGTTCACAATTTTCTGCCATTTCCATGTAGCTGTTGTAATCACAGATAAGGCCGTCCGCAAAGTGAAAAAGTGTGTTCGACGCAGAAATACTGGGGATCGCGTAGCCGGTGTTGGACCGGCTAATCACACCCCCCTTTTGAGATATTACCTAGGTCATTTTATGCAAATAACGAAAATATTGGATCTCCGGAGGCGGATTCATATTGCTGGGACCGAAAAATTAAATTTTAAAATTTTCGTAATTAAATTACCTACAATATAGGAGAACTATGATTTTTCGATTTTAAAGTGGTTAAATCTGAAATTTTGTAAAAAATTTCGCCGATATCTCGGAAACTACATCTGCCACAGGAAAATGGAAGTCATATTCGGAATCAGAAGAAAATTTTACTGTTAGGAAATTTTACTATTACTAAAGCCCTATCCTTTTTTTTGGAGATTTTTTTGTCGAGTAGTGTTATTTAAGTAACTTATTCAGATTCCACGAATTTTTTCAAATATATTTCTTCCATAAAAATCTATCTCCTGAAGATACCAAACACAATAAAAAATTATAAGAAAAACAACAAAAAAAAAGTTTATCTGTTCACACGTGATGTCGTGACCGAAGGAAATGGGCTTCTATTTTTATATATGTATTTATATAGATAAATAGATAAGGCAAGCACCACTTTGAACAAAGCGTTTGTATAATAATTTTTCTCTTGGATTCAGATGAACTTAAAATCCACTCTTAGCGGACACACTCATCAACACCTTTGATTGATATAATTATATGAACATATTTTTTGGTAAGCCTTCGTCCAGCTAATGGTCAATAATTTGGAAACGGGTTTACAGATGAACCTGCAAACCACTCTTTGTGTAGACTCTCACAACACCTTTCATTTGATACCCATAAATGTGCTCCACATTTTGGTCAATATCTCAGGACTCCACAAAATTATTTAACTTTATTTTCAGCTGGACCTTCACCTGGCCAATGGAAATACAATAAAAAAAATTTATGAAACCGGTCCATCCGTTCAGGCGTGATGTCGAAACCATAAAAATGAACGATGACCAAAATGGATCGACAGTCCTTGCCTATCAAATCGATGAAAATAAGATCTTAAAAACCAAATGCAAAGTACCTAAGTTCTTGCTAATGAAGGGAGTTGGTGATCCAGAAAGCTTAGCAAAGTTCTTAATAAAAAAGAGTGATCGACGCAGTATGCGACAGTGAAATTGAATTAAGCAAAAGTTTAAGAAATGGTGATATATTAATCAATCAGTCCTACCGCAGAGCATGTAAACTCATAACCCTGTGTTACCTGACACCATATATCAAAGATGAAGTGTCTGAGCATATTACTCTCAACGGCTCAAGAGTTACTATATACTCACGTGGATTAAGAGGTATATCAGAAGAAAGAATAACAAGCCAACTGAAATCGCAAAACGTGTGTGAAAAAAGTTGATGGCAACCTAGCTGAAAAAGGTCGACATTAGGCCTGTTTTTTTTTACACGCATATACATCTGCGTCTGCGACTAAAAAAAAACGGTCATCCGCAATTGCGGTTATTCCATTATCAACACGCATACATACATACATTTCCTCTGTTGACATTCCGCTGGTTATTAAGGGATGATAAACAGATTGCTGGAAGTTGGTAAGGCAGTTTGCAAAATGAATGGAAACTTCTTGGAAGTACTGATTTTATCAGCCACTATTTCGTAGTTGCAGATAAAGTTGTGCGCTTAGCAGTCCATACAAATATTAAGCGCAAACGCAGACGCCGATAAAAAAAAACACGGCTATTATCACTTTTGACAGCCTTGTACTCCCAAGTGACATGGGGATCGGCTACGAAAGAGTAAGAGTAAGACTTTATATCCCTTTCCACTTCGATGCATCACGTGTTTACAATATATTACCTCAGCAAAATATTGTCAAAACAACATAAAAATATGTGTGAATTGCTAGAAAGTGTCTCACACAGAGCCTGAAAATAAAGAAAAGTGCACCGAACCGGTTACCTGCATAAGCTTCTTAAATAATGGACTCAAGAAAGTCAACCTTAGCGCAGTAGAAAAAAAATGCCCAGTATTCTTAAAAGAAAAAGAAATGCAAACATAATAATAACCCTCGAAAAGATCGGCAGGAAAAAAGCAGTAACTACGTATGAAGAACGCCACTTTCAGACCCCCTTCGGGTTAGGAGTTTAGAATATGCCCGGACATACCGGTCGTAGGAGGCTACTAATATGCACAAAGGGCAATGATGTGCAACTCGATGGTTGATCTACGGATATGATGGCTCTCACCTCTCATTACCCATCTTCTATTTCCTTTCGGAATGAGGGATGACATGACCTAGAAGGTTACACTGGTCATAGCAAATCGCTACCACAGCAGTACCGCAAGGGACCGCCCAAGGACTGTTATTTCGACAACACTCCAAAAACCTTCGGGGACTGATTTTGTTGCTAGAACAACAACAACAACCACGCCACTCTCATTACATGACAACCTACTCTCCCGAAGCCAACCAAAAATACCAAGACACGATCATAAATAGCACAAAACCCAGTTACACTAGATCTCCACACCATCAAAGCAGCAAAAACAAATCCACGGACTAATGTAACATCAATAGACAGCACCAATAACAATTCCATACACCATCTACCGTTATCAGACTTACCTCGCTCACCTCAAATAACTCATCCAACTACCCAGCGGCGAAAATCCGCATTACGTAATGCAACACTTCTGCAATACTTTGCAACAGTATACCTTCAAGAATCAATTACAAGCTTTATTACTTTCGCATAAGCATGGCCGCTTTGCAGACAGAGATGCTTACAAACCTCATTACTAGTAATGGATGCTTATTACAATTAGGTATAGGTTTCGTCGTTTGTAATCGGCATTCTATGCAGGCCACCCACTTAATGCATTACGATTTCAAAAATGTAAGCTGCCCAGGTAAATGCATGATGTGGGGGGACTGCATACTCACTTCGCCGCTGGGTACTAGCAAACAAAGAGTACAAAGTGACTACGCCGATATTATACCAGACAACCCTTCAAATTTTTTGACTTTATAAGCGAAAGAAAACAAAACTAAGACGCATATTGTCACTTGCGAAGCGAATACATTTGGCGAGTCGAACAGATTGGCGAACTCACCTAAAATTTGCATTGTGAGTGACGAACGAACTTTTTCGCCTTTCATGTTATGTTGCCATTTAAACAAATTCAAAAAGTTCATCCGAATTTGACGTTTCTATCATTTTTATGGCATTTGCATATGTTTTTATTTATTTATTTGTGCAAAAGAGTGCGATGTTTGTGTAATTGTAGTAGGTAGCGAGGATGATGTGCGTCAATTGGAAATGGCAGCTTATACCGAGATCAAAAAAAGTGGTGCAGATGAGCTGAATGTGGGAAGTAGTGGTGCAAAGAAACGTAAAACCCACAGTGGCACCAATGGTAATTTAATGATAGTAGAAGACGTTTTGAAATCACATCCACTTAAAGTGCGTACAACAATTGCAATAGCGCAAAAGGTGCGGATGAATACATAGTGGTGCGCCTGCGTTACTTCAAACGTTTGGGTTTTGCCACTGCAGCAAAATTACAAAAAAGCACACCAGATCTTATTAAATCCATTTAACAAATGTTGAACCTTCGCTTGAATTTAATGAAACAAATACGGGCTTTAGTTCAAAAACAAATTGATTTACATATATTTGAAAAAACCCACTACTCGCCCCTCATGCAGTCTTGTACAATGGACTTATGAGGAGTACGTTGCATCTGCACCGAACGCTGACCCGGAGATGCCATCGTTTACCCACATTGACCTAGAGGAACTATCAGTTAATTTAATTTAAAAAACACAAAAGTTGTTTACTCACTTCTATGTTGTTATATTTTCGGTTAAAATACTTTTTCCTATCAAAATATATATATATTTTTTTCGCTACTGACAGTTCGAGAAGTTCATTTTTGTCACTCATTCGCCACTTTTTGGCGAATTCGCCACAGAGTCGCATGCCGCAATTCGAGACGGCGAAATTCGACAAAATTTTCATTCGCTTCGCATGTGATAATATGTGTATAAAATATTATCTAAAACTATTTCTAATAGAACCAAAGCATTGTTAAAGAAAAAACAAACAATCACAAAACTTTAAGCAAGAAAAAAGTCTACCTGACAAATTTACAAATATTGTAAATCTTAATGCAGAATTGATTATCTCAGATGGCTCAGAGACAAACAAAAACACAAACACTTTATACATACATACCTATATTTAAGTTATAACATTATTACATACTATATTAGCCGTGTTTTTTTTTATCGGCGTCTGCGTTTGCGCTTAATATTTGTATGGACCGCTAAGCGCACAACTTTATCTGCAACTACGAAATAGTGGCTGATAAAATCAGTACTTTCAAGAAGTTTCCATTCATTTTGCAAACTGCCTTACCAACTTACAGCAATTTGTTTATCATCCCTTAATAAAAACCGGAATGTCAAAAGAGGAAATGTATGTATGTATGCGCGTTGATAATGGAATAAGCGCAATTGCAGATGGCCGTTTTATTTTAGTCGCAGACGCAGATGTATATGCCTATTATATACATACATACACCACTTAATATTTTTTGTGTTTTTTTTCTTCTTTTACTCCTCTGTTCTTAAACTTTATACATATATCTCTGCATAAAAAAATACGTATATACATTTAAACATATTAAATAAATACACTTCAACTCACAAATTAAATACACTTTATACATACCCATATATACATATGTAATAACATTGCCACTTACTATATTAGATACACACTTACACTTCTAAATATTTTTTCTGTAATTATGGCACTAAAAATAATACAATTTAATATGAATGGGTATGTTAACCACTATAACGAATTATTAATACTTATTAATACTTACAAACCGAAAATTATATCTATCCAGGAAAGCCACATCCCCTCCTAATTCCAAAATATCCCAATACCAAACAACTTCCTACTTGTGCAGCTACCTATACTTATACACAATTCTATACAACAATCCGTAGTACCTACGGAAAAAGACTTTGACAACATAACACTGGAAATGCTCTGCCTAAAGAGGTTTAAAATTATGTCAGCCTATAACCAATCAAACTTCATACTACTAAATGACAAATCTCCTACCCACTCACGGCACTTTTACACACTTGGACCTTGCGGCACATGTCGAATGGAACACACATTCCAATTTAAACGGAACAGACCACTTCCCAATCTTTATCTCATTATTTTCAAAGGAAACTTATATTTATAAACATGCCAAACACTGGAAATGCACTGCCTAACGAGGTTTAAAATTATGTCAAATGACAAATCTCCTACCCACTTATCAACTCACGGCACTTTTACACACTTGGACTTGATATTTTGTTTCCGAGACCTTGCGGAACATGTCGAATAGAACCCACATTGCAATTTAAACGGAAGCGACCATTTCCCAATCTTTTTCTCATTATTTCCAAAGGAAACTTACATATATTTATATAAACATGACAAACCACAATTCAAAACTGAATTAGGAAACTGGACACTATTTGCGAGAAAGTGCACTCACGCTGAGTCATGTCGAGCCATTAGTAGTATTGTAAATGCGGAGGCAGCGAATCTAAGAAAAATCTTACTCCAAGCTGCCAACGAATCAATACCTCACATAAATAAGAAAAAACACAAAAACGGTGCCTTGGTGGAACCAAAACCTAAGTAGATTAAAACTTAAAAAAGTAGACTGTTTAACAAATTCAAAATAAATATGACCCAAGAAAATTTAGTTAATTACAAAAACTTTTAATAATAATAAAAAAATTATTAAGAAACCCAAAAACAACAATAATTTTTCGCTGCAGAAAAAATTATTAATAGGTCTATAACTCGTACCAAACCAGGATACTTCAAATATAAAGACCGGAAACACAAGCTTGTTGTTTGTGTAAAATCTCAATAACAAAAACCAAGAGCACATGGTTGGCAAACTGTGACACCAAAACAGTCTTGCAAAAAATCCATCATGATCCAATCTCACCACCGGATGGAGGTGTTGCTTCATGAATTGGTAAAAGTTGATTCAACAGGGCGTTTAGAAGGCAAAAAATCCAGCGTATTGTTAGCTCAATAGTTAGCAATGCGTGTCAAAATTTCTCTGATGAGTGAAGTTAGCAACTTCTGAAATGGATCTATAAGAAAAGCTATGGTGGTTGTCTCTAAATTTTTCCTGTTCAATTCAACAAAAACTTTTAATAATTAATTAAAAAATTATTAAGAAACCCAAAAACAACAATAATTTTCGCTGCAGAAAAAATTATCAATAGGTCTATAGCTCGTACCGAACCAGGATACTTTAATTACAAAAAGGAAAATCATGAACTTAAACGCGAAATAAAGCTCGCCAAACAGCCCTCAATACAAAAACTTACAGAGAAAATTAACCCGGGAACGCCCACAACGAAAATATGGGCAGATATTAGACGCTTTTGTGGATACGAACTCTCTCATGGCATACACTATCGGCAATCCCAAAATAGTCCTGGCGAGATTTACACAAACCAAAGAGACATCGCAAATGAACTAGCTGAATACTGGAGTGAGAACTCGGCAGATAAGCATTTTCGAACCTTTTTCAAACCAAAAAAACTACAACCATGACTTAGCCAACAAGCACCAACCCTAAAAACGAAGCTGCACTAATAGAACAAGACATTACTTTTATGAACTCATATCACCGCCAAACTCACTAAGAGGTAAAACGCCAGGTCTAGACAGGATAACATACCCATTAATACGATACTCCACCGAAACATTTAAAATACGTCTTCTAGTGTTGTACAATTCTATCCTTCAAAAGAATATACCACATGTCTTTAAACAAAGTCTAATCTTGGCAATCCTAAAACCATTCACAGAAAAAATACAAGCAAAGTCATATAGACCTATTTCGCTTAACCTTTGCCTCTCTAAACTTCTCGACAAAATAATGTCAAATCGGCTTTTAGTACTACTTAACAGCCGCCAAATGGGGTTTAAAAGAGGAAAGTCGACAGCAGATACTCTAGTCTACTTAGACTATCTATCTAGCTGCATGAAAACTTCCCTCTTAATGTTATTTAACAATTATATCCCTCGACTTCGAAAAGGCTTACGAGAAAATTGGTATTCCTTCCATAATTGACCTACTTGTTAAATGGGATATAGGCCCTAGGATAATAAACTACATTCTCGATTTTATGACAGACAGAAAATTCATAGTCCCGGTAAATAGACGATGTGCAATGGTATCCCTCAGGGATCGTCTCTCTCCGTCATTATCTTCCTAATAGCGTTCAAAAAATTATGTTCCACTATCCAACCTCACAAAGAAGTTGGATTTTGTGCATACGCTGATGACTTTAATATTATTATAAAATCAAACAAAAGAAAAAACCCGATAATCGATTTAAATGACCTTTTCCAAGACATTACAAGTTGGTGCACGCAGTCTGGCGCAGTACTATCTGCTTCCAAATGCAAATACAAACACATATGCCGGAAACATAATTGCCAATGCTCAATACAGTCTAATGATATAAACCTTATTCCATGCAAACAATTAAAAATACTAGCAGTTATCATGAATAATAGATACTAGTATATCCCGTGGTCGAAATTTGACCACCTTAAATTCGTTGAACTTATTAAATCCTCTGTTAGCATTTTTCTCCAGTACCTAATGCCTAGAGGCAGAAATATTGGATACATTTTTATTGTTGAGTTATTGAGGGTCGCTTTCATAACAGCTGGTTTACTCTGAAGACGGGTAATTTGACAACTAACCAAAAAAAATCCGTCCATTAAAGACCAGTAATCATTAATAGGAGATGGCAAAAACGCTACTCAGCGATGGTTGAAAGTCCACCATCAGACCCACCACTCCTTTCATATTCCGTCAATATTTCACTAAACAAAATTAAATTTCATGAACATATACCAACAACATAGTTAGACTTATAATATATATCGACAGCCACACTGCAAAACCCCGTAAGTCACTATTTTTCCAAAAATAAGGTTCTGAGCCTTTCCCAGAGATCGTGATATTTCGCACATTAAAATTCAGTCAAAATCGGGTTACAACTTCCCGTTTCTTTCCAGTGGTGAAATGAAATAACCGTCGCTCATATACATACGTTATAATTATTACAGTTTTTTCCCTCTCCTGAAAACTTTTTGGTTTTGAACATACAGGGTTTTGCAGTGTGGCTGTCGATATACATAGTGGTTACTGATTAAGCGACATAAGCTGTAATTATTTCTTTCGTTTATTTCATTTGCGTTGCATGCGATTGTAATTCGCAATCTCAAAGCCACAGATGCTCATGAGTTATGTCCACAGTTTAGACATGGATGCCACATTGTAATTTTTTCGTTGTTAGTATACAGGCAGTACTTTTTGTAATCCATTTACTGGGAGCATATTACAAATTCAGTTTAACAAATCCGACTCAACGACGCTCTTACCTACTTTGACTCCTCTTTCTTTTTACTTCAAGTTTTGAATTATAAGGTGGTCATGGGTGCTTTGGAATCCCATTTTATTATTGGAGTTTTATGAACAGTAAAAGTTTACATTTAAACATAAACACACAGCTTTTTCAGGAGTTTAGGATGCATATAAATACCCAGCCGAAAATAGTGGTCGCGAATTACTTCGAATCTCATTTTCATTATAGAATTTTACCAAATATAGAAGTTTGATTGCGTTTTTAAGAAAAATAAAAATAAATAAAAAAATAAAAACAAAGCTTTTGTCGTATTTTCCAGAAAAATGGTACCTTTGAACTATTTTTTGCAGCAAAACAAATGTTTTAGGATGCATCTAGAGAACTAACCGAAAATAGTGACCATGAATACCTTGGAATCTCATTTTTATCATAGAATTTTGCAAAAAATATAAGTTTGATTGCGTTTTTAAAAAAGAATTAAAAGTTTGAATTACATAAACAGCAGAGACTATTAATAATATAGTTCTACTAAAAAATAAAACTCTATATAAAAATTGTATTCAAACTCCATTATTATATATCCTTACCGCCCTAATTGAAACAAATTCTAAGACAATATGTTGAAAACAAATTTAAATTTTTTGCCAAGATTTTGGTGACAATTTGCGTAAGGGATGGCAATGCTCGGTCAAAATTAAATTGGACAGACGCGCCGACGCAAGTGTATACTTAACTCAATTTGTTAATGTTAGAGCAAATGAAATACGCTCAATGTGAGAATGAAAACATTTTACCGTTAGGATTTTGCTACATATACATTAGAGCGTATCACCAAAAAAAGTCGGCCGTACTCCCCCTCATAAGAAGTGTTTTTGAAAAACATTTAAAAAAAAAAAGTTCATTGAGCTCATGCGTTTCGTTGTGGTACTTACCCACCATATCTCAGTTTCTACCACCCTAATGTAACAACCTAATGTCAGTTAATTGAAGACCGTAAAAAATCATAAATCTTTTGCGAAGAAAGTATTTCGATTCAAGCAGTAGAACTCGAAATAAAACAAATTTTGTTTGCTGGGTTGAGCGCTTGCGGCCCACAGTGCCGCGACTCCATATAAAAGATCAACAAAAATAGAAGGAGTGGTCAGAATTGGCTGAAACTTCACACCTCAAAGGACTATATCACACCAATATCAGAAAAAAATCCGTTTTTCAGCCGCTGTTACGAATTAATACAAAAAATTTTTATATTTTTTTCAATTTTATCAAATGGTAAAATAACTCATAATCGTCGTAGACATATGTCTTCAGAACTTTTTGAAACTTTACACCTACAAGTACTAAGCCATGCTGATTTTAAAAATTAAATCGATTTTTCGATATCGGGTACCCAGTAAAAAAAACCGGTTTTTTTCATATTAATATATGAAAGACAGAAAAATCATTGCTGATTGTGGGGTTTATTTGGATGGTCGTAAGCGCTCAACCCAGAAAACATAAATGTAAGAAATGGCCCATTATGAATATCTAACATAAACAAATTTTGTTTTTAGTTGAAAGCCATACATTAGATGCCTTATTTTCTTTATACATTTTTCTTTATTAGTCCATAAAATTTTGTCGGGATTCAAGCTTGCTGTATTTCTGCCGGCTCTCGAGCTTAGCAAAAATGTGGCCCATGCGTTGTTCATCGGTGACCGCCATTGCAGATTCATGGACTGTATGAACAAATCGCTCGGTATTTTGGGAATGACAAGGATATGCTGTGAAAAAGATCAGTGAAAATGCCGATAAAAGAGAAGCAAAGAAAAATTAATAGTTTTCGTTGTGCACACCTGGTAATTCAATTATTTCATTGGAATATTGTAATGCTTCGAGGTGATCTTTCGCGAAGAACTGCAAGCATGGTGGTTCAACCGGTTCGAATCTATCCCAATCTATTACATTAAAATATTTGTCACTCTCGAAATTTATAAAATTATCCTCTTTTGGACCAAACATTTGACGAACACATCCATTAGCTTCTCTGCGGGCTGCTAAGATCCTCGTGTATCCATCTGAACGTACGAATGGATCTGTATCGGTTATCATCGATATCAAAATATTTTCTGGGTGCAGAAAGTACGAGTTATTTTTTATGACTGGACGGACAATATTTTGAATGTCTTGTGGCAATTGGCGAATCTATGTGATGTATTTGAAAACGTGACGACATCCATGAATTGCAAGTGGTTGGTTTTTAACCAGAAACCAGAAAGGAGCGTAAACTTTTACAATAAAGTCAGCAAGTGTTTTTAGTGTTATTGAGGGTTGCTCGCACGTTATATAATAGCGAAGAATTCGAGACGCTGTTGTCAGCCAACGGGCTGTACTCATAGCACCAGGCTTATCGCTTGCTAAACTCTCGTCACACTCTCCTGTATGAACAGCCCGGACCATACGATATAAATATAATTGGTCGCCCCGAATATTGAAGTCCTCAATATTATCTGGCATCTCACCCATTGGAATGCGTTGGAAATTTTTTTTAACCTAACAAAACAAACCATGTTAGAAAATATATTGATAGCACTGTTAAAGTTGAAAAATTCAATCGAAGTGGGATGGATCATTTCTATATCATTTCGATACGAAAAAAAAATATATAACAGTGTAATTTTAATGGTCTTAAAGAGAGTTAAAAACAGACGTTGTATAAACTTACAGAATAAAGCATACAGTTTTGAATGCAAGTTCCGATATTTCCCGGCCATACTCCAGGACCTTTCTGTCTTCCAAGCAAGGATCTCAATAGTGCATTAAAAGGCAATTCGTTAAAATGAAAAAGACACACAAACCATTGCAATGGTCTCTGTAGATGACTTTCCATTTTTGCAACTACCCCGCCTTTGTAGCCAGTGTTGGTAGGAGTTCCATCACAACAAATGGCAACCAAATCATCCGTACTTATATGTTGTTGTTCTAAATATGCCACAATGCTCCTCTGTATTCCAGTTGCGGAACTTTCAGTGGGCGTGGCATAGCCAAGAAATTTCGAACCGGGCTCTTCTACGATGGTGATATGTTCTTCATTAAACACAACATTCCGGATCACATTTGCCTCTTTTACTCTTTTTAAAGTTTTCTCTTTTTTGCCATCGAATGAGATACACTTTAAAGAGTCCTCACATTGGGCCGCCGCCGCCGCTAATGCTTGTTTGCGGAACTTCACACGTTCCCTATATACTTTGTTTTTGTCGATGATAAGCCCATCAAACAACTCATTAATTTGTGCAAGCGATTCTGCTGATACCTCCTGTTTGGCTTTTGCAGCAATTGAAATTGTCAAATCTTTTATCAGCATAGTCGCAAGCAATGCACCGTAACGAACAGAGGTGTCGCTGCGGTCCAAAGCCGAACAAAAATTACGCAATGAAATATCCTCAATTGATATATATTTTTTTTTCGTTGCGCTCACATTTTCTTCAAATTCCGGTTCTTCTTCGCTGTCTGGTGAGTACTCAATAGGGTCAAAGTTGCTACGTATAGTGTTTGATGAACAAACTGTCGACATTTGTTGTATGTCGTTCGTCGACCTCACATCTACCATATCAAGAGTCATTAATCGTGGACCACACTGATCGATGAAAAAAGTTTTAGTATCATCTGGAATTTTATTGCAGGCTGTGCAGTTACATAAATTATTTTTTTCAATTCTACATACGCAACGCGATATCACAAATAATGTATTCCATTCGTTTGCATCGTATTTCGATGGATGTTTCACTACGTTATAGTACTTATTCACAACACTGTCTAATTTTTTACGCGTAACACTGTTACATACAATTGGAATACCTGCACGTTGCCACAAAAGACGCACCTTCCTTAAAATTGCTTGCTTATAAACTCCCAACTTTTTACTCCGATCACTATGATCACTATGACGAAGATATAACCCGAATTTAATAATATCGAGTTTGGTTGGCAGTTGGTTTTTTAAATCACAATGAACAAAACGCATTTTTAAAGTTTTTGTAGTTTCTAACACGCACCAAGTAAAATGACAATTGATTATGTATGATGTAAAGAGCAAAACAGAAAAAAATAGATAAACAATAGTCCACTTAATTTATAAAAAAACGGTCTTCATAAAGAAAAATGTATAAATAAAATAAGTCATTTAATGTATCGGCGTGCCATACGAAAACTAGCAGTAAAAAAATTTGAAAAGAAAACTAGCACTGTGGGCCGTAAGCGCTCAACCCAGCAAACAAAATTTGTTTTATTTCGAGTTCTACTGCTTGAATCGAAATACTTTCTTCGCAAAAGATTTATGATTTTTTACGGTCTTCAATTAACTGACATTAGGTTGTTACATTAGGTTGGTAGAAACTGAGATATGGTGGGTAAGTACCACAACGAAACGCATGAGCTCAATTAACTTTCTTGAGAAAAACCTTCTCTTTGAGACAAAAAATTGATGTGTCACACTTTAAAATCCGACAACAAATGCCAAAGATATGAATAAAAATGTAGTTGGGCGATGTCTAGGGTTGCCAGAAAAAAAAAAAAATTTTTTTTTAAATGTTTTTCAAAAACACTTCATATGAGGGGGAGGACGGCCGACTTTTTTTTTTTTTGCCTGTAAGGCGAGACGCTCTAATATACATATTTTTTATTAAAAATGAATTTGCCGTTTATTTTGAAGTTCTCAATATGAACCGGCCTATTTTCATGTTGGATTTTTTAGGGTTTTTTGCTCAACAATTTAGATATACAGTAGAATCTCGAAAAAGTTAGCCAAAAGGTTCCAAGGGTATTTTACTTTTCCAAAGGTTTCCCAAATTTGAAAAAAAAAAATACGGTAATGAACTTAATTTTAGTGATATAATTCATTACATTTAGTTACATGACTTCCTTTTAGTCATTTAGATTTAATTAGTACTGTTGTAGAGAATTAACATACATAAATACATCTAAGTATGAATACGTTCATGACCAACTACATATATGCCCGCAACACCGCCAACAATATTTTACATAACAATTCGGGGAAGACATAGCAAAAAGGGGAATACCCGCTTTTGTTTTTCTTACCAAACCAACGGTTGGATTAAAAAAAAAAGAATAAGCTATAAAAAGTTAACCAATACTTACCCTTTTGGAGCGCTACGTTGACGCTGAAAATTAGTTAACTTACATAATAAGTACATTTTATATTGACTTTTATATCATTTCAATAATTTTTTGTGATATATACATATATACAAGGTGGCGCAAAAGTAATCCTCCTATCAGAAAATGCTATACATTTTGCGATTGACCTGTAAAGTCAGTTCTGTTTTGACATTTGTGTAGTAAACACATGCGAAATACACGTTAATAAACAATGTTACGCTACACTGCTCCAGAACGCGGAATATTGCTGACTATTTATTTGACCAATAATCGGTCGGTGACTTTGGCACAACGTGAATTTCGTCGCAGATTTCCTGGCCGTCCAACGCCTACTGGTCAACGAGTTCTTTTTGCCGCAACTTGATGAATTGGGATTGGAAAACATGTGGTTCCAACAAGACGGTGCAACAGCACACACTGCACGTGCCACAACCGATATACCGAATGATGCGTTTCCCGGGCGCCCAATCTCCCGTTTTGGCGATTTGCCTACTGATCAACGAGTTCTTTTTGCCGCAACTTGATGAATTGGGATTGGAAAACATGTGGTTCCAACAAGATGGTGCAACAGCACTCACTGCACGTGCCCCAACCGATATGCTGAAGGATGCATTTCCCTGGCGCCTAATCTCCCGTTTTGACGAGCAAGATCGCCTGATTTGACCGCTCCAGACTTCTTTTTGTGGGGCCTTTTGAAGTCGCTGGTTTATGTCAATAAGCCTCAGACTCTTGCAGCTCTTAAAGACAATATCCGTCAAGAATGTGAGGACCTATCGCCGGAAGTTTTGGCCAAAGTGATGGAAAATGCCATAAAAAGGGCTCAAATGACAATCAACTGTGGCGGCGGCCATTTACATGACATCATATTCTCGACTTGATGTAAAAAGACCAAATAAAAATAATCCACAAGAAGAATCAAAGTTTTTCATTTTTTTTTTAATGACAGCCAAAAAACATCGGAAGCTTACTCTTGCGCCAACCTGTACTATGACCTCAACTTATATATATAGCTATATGTATTTATTAAAGCTGTGCATATAACTTTACCCTTGGTCCTATATCAGTTAGAAAAAAGCTAATTTCTTAAAAAAATGCATAAAACTATGTAAGTACATATTGTGTTATGGTTACCCTTAGTCCTATATCAATTACGAAAAAGCAAATTCATTAAAAAAATGCATAAAACTACATATATAAGTAGGTACTGTATGTGTTATGATAAATTTTAGTAATTTCCCTGCAAAAAAAAAAAAGTCGATATGAAACTAGTAAGGAAGTCTAAGTTCGGGTGTAACCGAACATTAAATACCTAGTAGTGATCTGTTTTGGTATCCTAATTTACTCAGGTCTATTTTAATACATACCTGAAAATTTGTTATAAAGGCAACTGATAGTTTTCGATAAAAACACTTCTGTTGTGTGTGGTAATTAAATTATTACTAAATAACAAAATATAAATACCTTTCCTCATGTTCATGAAAGGTATGAAAATAAAAAAAATTAATAAAATCTAGTAAGGAAGTCTAAGTTCGGATGTAACCGAACATTAAATACCTAGCAGTGATCTGTTGCGTTATCCCAATTAACTCAGGTCTATTTTAATACCTGAAAAGGTGGTATAAAACAACTGATTGTTTTCGATTAAAAACACTTCTGGGCTTATGAAAATAAAAAAAATTAATAAAAAAAAAAGGCAATAGGGAGTTAACTACTTTCCCGTAAATCTTGCTTGTTTGTCATTCGATTTGCATAATTTTTGGCAGGAGTATACTACATACTATTGGGAAGCATCTAACTAACTTTCATTGAAATACCTTCCTGAAATTTCAAGCAATCGCTTTTGAAAATAACAGACCTTTTTTGCTGAAAAGTGGGCGGCGCCACGCCTACTTCAACAAAATCCACAAAATTTTTTTGCAGTTTAGTTTTTCTTAAAAAGCTTATTAAGTGTAAAATCGTATATATATAACTTATACAGTTATGGAAATATCGCGATTTTAATTTTACAAAGAAATTTTTCAAAACTGTGTTCAAAAAGTGGGCGTGTCCGTTCACCGATTTTGTTTATTTTTACAGCAAAGAGTTACCTTTATATGTTGAACACTTTCTGTAAATATCGTTTCAATAAGTCAATTTTTACCGGAGTTATGGCATGGAAAGTTTTATGGAATAATCCCCCATAAAGGGGCGGGGCCACGCCCATTTTCCAAAAATTTTGTGTTTTCGACTTTCTTTGCCCACGAACACTTAAAAGGTGAAATAGAAATGATATACAGCTAGTTTAAGCAAAGTTATAGCATATTCAATATATCTATGATCCTTTTCAAAATCTTTCGTATAAAATTGGGCGTGGACCTAACCCGATTTCGATAATTTTTTTTCGAAATATTGCCTGTATTAATATAAATATGTGTGCTGAATTTCACTTTGCTATCTTGAGCGGTTTTTGATTTATGATTAATAATATTTCCAAATTCGACTTAATCAAAAGTGGGCGGTACCACGCCCCATTTTAAAAATTTCTTCAAAAATGTATTTTTTGCCTTAACGCTAAAGTGCGCACCAAATATTATCCTTATAGGTGTATTATGTACTGAATAATCACTCTTTTTGTATTTTCGAAAATATTATATATATAGAAAGTGGGCGTGGCTTTTAACCTATTTTGCCTATTTTTAATAGCGCTCCGAGATAAGTGAAAAGGAACCTACATACCAAATTTCATTGAGATATCTCAAGATTTACTCAAGTTATCGTGTTCACAGACGGACGGACGGACGGACGGAGAGACGGACGGACGGACATGGCTCAATCAATTTCTCTTTTCCTCCTGAACATTTTGATATGTATAAGTCAATATCTATCTCGACTCGTTTATGCCGTTACATACTACCGTTAGGCGAATGAAGTTAATATACCTTGTGTGCGAAGCACTACTAGGTATAAAAAGAAAAAAAAATTGTGTGTCCGAAGCTGGGCTCGAACCATGGAACGCACACGTCCCACCCGAGACCATTACACATGCGACATTGGTACACATAAATATACCATGTCAAATGCTATACCTAAATATTTCCACCGCTAAGAATATATCGCACACTAAATCAAAAAGAGTCACAACTCAAAATCCGAGTAACTTTCAGTTAATTGCTTCTGGATCGCACAAAAGTGATTTGATTTTTAAAAACTTGACATCACTGTGCTCTTTAAAGAGTAACGATAATAGTCAAAAAGAAAAATACTGTATGTATGGCTGCACTACTTTTTATTAGGCAATCTATGCCAAGAAGGCGACCTAAAAAAATTTTGAGTTATGACTGTTTTTGATTTAGGGTGCGATATGTACATACACACATAGCCATATGGATTGAAACGAATGAACGTTCATTTTGAGATTCCGCTAACTTCTGAACATTAGCCGGTTTCCAAATTGTGTTTTTTTTTTGGGTATAAAGACAGTTTTCTCAATTTTTCCTTTAGTTGTGGATTTTTTGAAGTCCGTATAGCGGAAGAATATTGCAACTTCAAAATATGATGGTTTTCTGGTTTTTTTCGTCAACTTCAACTCAGAAATATTGAAAACACATATCTTAACAGGCCCAATTTAGCCTAAATATGTAAGATTCCGGTTATATGCCGACTCTTTTACAAATAAAAATTATAAGGAAGAAAATAGTTGATGTCTTTAGGAAAATTAACGCGATTTCTAACTATTTACTTCGTAAATATGAAATTGAAGAAGCTACAAACTGTGTTTTTACTTTTTGTATAGTTGTTGTTGTTGTTGTTGTAGCACTACGTTGCCCTGCCTAGGTAGCCAGTATCTACCTTACCCAATATTGTCATCAAACTCTTCTAACGGAAGTACTAGAAACCTAGCGGCTTCAACAGGGGAGGACCAGAGGGATATGGGTGTTAGAAGAGTAAGCTCGGTTGAGCAGACAAGCCGCATGCCGGACAAACATTAGGCAAGTCGGGGTTCAGTCTGGATAGGTAAGAGTTTAACCTATTACAATATCCAGACCGGAGTTGAGCCAGCATCACCCTAGTCCCCCTAGGCAGCTCGCGCTCCTCTTCGGCAACGTGTGGTGTTGCTGCCTGAAGAACGGCGTTCGCCGGGAGAGAGCCAACAAAGGAATTTACCGAATTCGTATGGATGAGGGTGAGGGCCTGCCGGTGCACCTTAGGATCGAACGGCGTGGAAATCAGGTGCCGGATCTCATTCCCCACGACACACAGTGGTCCAAATGCTCAATCTAGCTGGAAAAACATCATAACTTGCTTTTGTGAAGACGTATCGAATGCTGAAAGTTGACATTAAAATAGAGGTTTACACCAAAAACAAGCCTAATCGGTTGAATGGGTATCTCAGAATAAAATTTTCTTGACTTTTCAAAACTATGATTTATTAAGAAATAGTTCACATGTCGTTAAAAATCAAATATGTACATATGTAAGTTCAAAGTTCTTTAGTTGGAATCTGCTTCACTTTCCGAATCGCCTTCTGACTGTGCAACTATCGCGTCAGACGCGTCTGAAAGCAAAGCTATTACTTCTTCAGATAAAGGCTCTGCACTGCTATAACGAAGAGAAGCCTTGGTTGAAAGAGAAGATATAAGCGGATCCGATGACAAAAGTAGATAATGGAAGAGATCGTGCATTGTTTTTTCTCGCGACATTTTTCGTGTGTGATTCTCTCGAATATTCCTGAAATCCTTGTTTCGAGATTCCAAGGCTTCTTCGGATAACATTCCTATAGGCAGTGCTGCGTAATATCTGCACCATGCACTAAAATTTTGTGCACACCCGATGGCATGTAATACAACGAATACAATTGTATGTAGAGTTGTGCAGTCTGAATCGTATAAGCTCGAAACGCCTCCACATTAATAGCAAAGCCGCAAGACATAGTGTTTAAAATCACTCCAAACCTTTTTATTAATTCTTCATTAACACCAATTATTTCTGAAGCTAGAGCTGGTAGTTGAGAAAATCTTCTGCCGTGTTGCCGTCGTTCGTTGTTCCACATCCCGGCTTGGGAACATCAACCAGCAAGCCCATTTCATTTCTCAGCCGATCAGTAATAATTTTCTTCGTTTCCTCTTTTATTGCTTTATCCGAATCTCCTCTGGTTTGCCATTTTCTAATATTTAGTTTGTACGCAATGTGAAGAACACATTCAAGACACCTTATCCAAGCGTGCAATGTTGACAGGCCATACTCGTAAAGGTTTTCTTTTGGATCAAATTTTTCTTTTGCACTCAGATTATTCATACATTTTGGCGATGCTCCACAAATTCCACAACATTGAGAAGAGGAATTCGCGATTGATGAAAATATTTTACCATCAATCATCGTCAAATAAAAATTATGAGTGACATTCATTTGTTCATCTTCTTAATCTTTAATCATTGTAACTCTTTTGAGCATCAGTAAGCAGAGATGAAAAAGCTCTCTGATTTCTCTCTTAACTGTCGATTCTCCCTCACAAACGAATTTTTTGACTGTTAATGTACCGTTACCGCAGTAGCGTCAATGAAATGTATTTGCTTATTGTACACAATGTGTACTACACAGTAATTGGCGTCATTACAAAGTGGTCGTTGAAGAAAGTACTAAGTTGTAAAAATGAGTGAAAATTCGATTAAAAAATATTTTCAAAGTGGTGTTTTAAAACGCGTAAGTGATTCTCCCGTTATAATTAATGAAGAAAACGCTGCACCTAAGGTCACCCGAGTGGCAGTAAGTGTTTACTTTTATTTTCAATAAAAAAAATATTTCGTTTACCTATGTACAAATATAACGTTAATTTTAGGAGTTTGCAAATGATATCGTTAATTTTTGCAAAAAAATTGACGAAAAGCAGACATATGAGCTTTTAACGAATGTGTGGCAGCCTGATTTATCATTTATTTTTCCGTCGTCTGGTGATCGAAACTTAAAATTTCAGTTGTCGTGGCTGAAGTCTTTTCCATGGCTAGTATATTCGCCTAGCCAAGATGGTGCCTACTGTCTATATTGTGTTGCTTTTCTTTGGAAAAACGTTGGAAATGGTAGTCACCAAAAGGCAAATGCTTTTGTTCAAACTGCTTTTAAAACTTGGAAGAAGGCACTTGAGAAATGCAAAGAACATCAGCAGAAGGATTATTACCGCAGAGCAGTGGAAGACGCAGCCAATTTCAAGCTTATTTTTGAAAATAAAAGAAACAATATATTAACAGAAATTGATCATGGCCGCAAAAAGCAACATCTTGAAAATCGAGCAAAATTACATCCTATAATCCGTGTTTTGCTTGTCTGCGGGAGGCAAGGGCTTGCGTTAAGAGGCCATCGTGACGAAGGAAATCTTTCTTTAGAAATGCCTGCTGAAAACGACGGGAACTTCGGGGCTCTTTTGCGTTTAGCAATAGATAGTGGCGACGAAAATTTAAAAAAACATGTTGAAACTGCAGCACGTAATGCTAATTATTTCAGTTGGCGCATCCAAAATGAAATTATTGAAATAGCAGGACAAATAATACAAAAAAAAATTATTAGCCGTATTAATAAATCTCAATGCTTTGCAATAATTGCTGATGAAACCACGGATGTTAGTGGCATTGAGCAATTTTCAATTTGTATACGGTATGTTGATCGTTTTGAGAATGAGGAAAAACTGAGAGAGGACTTTTTATGTTTTGTTCCTGTTGAGGATACAACTGGCCGCGGTCTTGCGAATGTGCTAATTGATAAATTAAAAGAACTTAAACTTAGTTTTGCACACATAAGGTGTCAAGGTGAGTTTTCAACTCTTCTATTTTTGGGACAATTAAATTATACTTTTTTTCTTTCTAAAGGTTACGACGGAGCGCGGTCGATGAGTGGACATATCAAAGGTTGTGCTAGTGTCATCCAAAATTTATATCCAGCGGCTCCTTATGTGCACTGTGCTAATCACAGCTTAAATTTAGCCATCGCAAGGACTTGCAAAATACCTGCTATAAGAAATTGTATTGGTTCCATGAAAGAGACCGTAAATCTTTTTCGGATGTCAACTAAAGCAGGCACACTGCTCAAAAATCGTATTCTTGAATCCTTTCCAAACTCAAAGCAAGTGAGGTTACTTAAATTCTGCGAAACACGTTGGGTGGAGCATTTAGAATCTCTTTCTTTATGTAACGATTTATTCCCATTGATCTGTACAGCGTTGGAAGAGCTTGATACTGAAAATTTAAGAAGTGATTTATCAAAGCCACATGCTTTGTTGACTGCAATCCAATCACCTCAATTCGTGATTGCTATGGCGATACTAAAGCCAATTTTTGCATTATCAAAACACATAAGCCTATGTTTGCAGCAAATAGACTGTGATTTGAGCAGCTGCGTTGCTTATGCAAATAATTTGTATGCTGAAATCAGTGAAATGCGTAAGGATTCTGAACAATCGTTTAAACTAATTTTTGAATCAGTTAAAACAATAGCCGCAGAATTAGATTTAGAAATCAAAATTCCGCGTTTGGGGAAACGGCAAACTAATCGCGACAATTATGAAGGCGAACCGGAAGAATATTACCGCAGATCAATTTATATACCGTTTTTAGATCATTTTTTGGACCAAATCAATGAACGATTTTTAAAACATCGAAAGCTGCTTTCAAAAATTGAAAACATTTTGCCAAATAAATGCATAAATCTTGACGTTATTGAGATGCAGGAGACTGTTCGTGTTTTAGAAAAGCAATGGTCCGCTGATGTAGAAGATCCCGATGATTTCGTTGCTGAATTTAGAATGTGGTAAAGGTTAAAAATCTTTTCTTCAGATTATATTTTCTAACTAAAATTTTGAATATATTTTCAGGAATTGGTTAAATCAAACAAAGAGATCCAAAACTTTTTTAGACGCGTTGAATTGTTGCGATGCAAAAATTTCCAAAACAGTGCATCGTTTTTTAAAGATTGGAGCAACAATCCCTATATCTGTCGCTTCAAGTGAACGCTCGTTCTCCTCACTTAGCAGGCTTAAAACATATTTAAGAAATAAAACTGGAGAAGCACGCTTGAACGGTATGGCTCTCTTGAATATCCTTAGAGATATAGACGTGACGGAGGAAGAGATTTTAAATGTTATGGCACAAAATAAAAGAAGATTAGACTTCAATTTGTGAATAAAATAATGAAACATTGTCTATTTAACTAAACCCCCCCCCCCCCCCAAATTTTTTTCCTGCGTTCTCCACTGATCACAGTGATACAGTAGGAAAACTCTGGTGAAATTGCATCCTGGAGTTGAAATTTTCAGAGTCGAAATTAATTGTAGTATGCATTACTTACATATACCCACGGTTGCATTACAGCGCCAAACAAAACTTAAGGAGCAATTATAGAAAAAGTGTATTTATTTATTTATTTATTTATTTATTGTAATACCGTCTTTGAAACAAAATTTCTTACAGACTACCAAACAGTAAGTAAATGCATTTGCAATAAAAAAAGCTACAAATATGTTACATACTAAGCTTATGAAATTTATATGCATAGCATTTAAAACTTTACATATCTTAACTTATTGACCGAAAAAGATTTAAGAAAGCTTCTGTGGTCATTGAAAAATCGATGACGATTGTTTGAGACAAAATATTAAATTCACGCATAGATCTTGCAAGAGGAGCGTTACTGGCAAATTTTGTTCTAACCTTTTTGCAATAAAAAGGGTAAGTGACCCGAAGGTTACGCCTAGGAACATTAAAAGTAATCATATTTATTGCGCATATTACAAAATAGGGTGTTTTTTGTTCTATAACAAGTACAAAATATAGAAGTAAAATGGTAAAATTCCGCAAAAATACATATTACTGACGAAATGCTAT
Source organism: Sphenella marginata (assembly GCA_951509765.1). Classification (NCBI taxonomy): domain Eukaryota; kingdom Metazoa; phylum Arthropoda; class Insecta; order Diptera; family Tephritidae; genus Sphenella; species Sphenella marginata. Next base: position 35,675,954 of record OX608082.1, on the reverse strand, counting down.
TAGCGATGACCTGAAAAGCAATTTTATGCAAAAGAAAGAATAAGAGTGCTTGTTAATTTTCAAAAAGTGGAGAAAAAATTGGGGTTTCTACTATGTTGAGTATGATTATAACTATAAATTGAGTTTTAGCTCTATACTATATATTCTGAGTGGTTTGCTACTTTTGCAAAATGAAACCACCTTTTCTATCGGGTCGATATGGGCGCCTCTATTAAAGCAATGGTTCAATCATAAAATCTCTTAGCTGGACGAAGTTTCATGTCTGGACTATATTTTTTATTCAAATCTATTCAAAATTTAAATCACACAGAAATCGCCATAGTTCAAAGTAAAACGTTCAACACCCTGTGACAACTGTGCTATTGAATACATAATATATGATTAAAAACCATCGCAAGCCTATCAGAGATCAATCTAAAAATATATTAAATATCATTTAAAACCACTTTTATCATTTTTCGTTTGCTTTGCGCGACTTAATTCAAGTAAATCTGTGTACACCCGCCACGTTGTAATTAACATTTACCCCAAGTACTAACATAAGTATACTTTGACAACATCTTTTTCATAAATATAAAGGATTATGTTTCTAAACCAACAACCGGAAAATATCTAAATGTTTTTTTTAACAATTTTTCTTTCTTTATTCACCATATTAATTTTGCAACACACAATCCTGAAATGCCAAAAAGGCGTTGACTCCCACCCCATGTACATCCTGGCGGTGAATATAATCAGCTGATTGGTACGGAGTCTTACTCTGGATATACTGTGCTCTCCATTGACTACCCAACTTAATATTATAAAATGCTTATCTGCCCCGAAACTCAACTGTGATATCAGGTTTTTAATTAACGTTATAAGCTTGTATCTTATGATCGCAAAAATAAACTACGGGTTATTCTTACATGGCTATGCTCCGAAATCCCAATCAAAAAAAGTCAAAAAATTTCAACTACAAACATCTTCTATGACCTAAACATTCCTACATTAGAAAATTTAAGGGACTCAGGCACCGCAAAACTCCTCAAGTCCCTACAAATAACACACGACTACCCACTTTACAACATTCTTTACAACCACAGGAAGAAAAAAACTAAAATGAAAATAAAACCAATAGTAGAAAACATATTAACACAAAGCTCAAAACTAGATTACCAACTAACCTACCTAGATCCCAAAACCTTCCACTACCCCCATGGACGCTCAACCCAGAATTCATTAATACCTCCCTTAGTTCCCTCAACAAGAACAACGCAAACGCTCTGCAGTACCAGACTAGTTTTAGCGAATTAGCTCAAACTTAATACAAACAACAAAAATTTATATACACTGACGCATCAATAAAAAATTTTAGTATAACATATAGCATAGTAATGAAACCAGATAAAACTATTAGAACAGCTCACCTTCCGAACTATAGCTCGATATTCTCTGCAGAAATAATTGCGATATGGGAAGCAATAAACATATTTAAAAATAACAAAGAACAGCTTGTGATATGTTCTGATTCAAACATAAACGGTAATGAACTAGCAGATCAGATAGCTAAAGACGCATACCTAGCTCCTCTACTAACCACAGAAAATTATAACTGGAGAGATATAAAGAAACTTATCACCAACTACTATGATAACAGACTGAAAGAGGGTTGGGCCCTAACGAACAACTGGTACAAATGCATCAACCTACCGCAAACACAAATTAAAGAATTTCTCACCTGCGAAAAAGAAAAAGTAAGTAGACTCGACCTGATAAAATTTGAAAAGCTTCGCCTAGGACACACCAAAATTACAAACGGTCGACTAATGTCAAAATCTCCACCTATAAACTGCTCCTGCAACCCTAACGAAAAAATTACAATTCCTCACATCCTACAAAACTGTCCAAAATTTTCCACCCGAAGAAGACAAATCTTCGGTAATTCCAATTTATTGTCACATCTAACCACCCTCTCTACTAATTCAATTCACCTAGTTATGAAATTTCTGATATATACCAATACTTACCACAGTTTCAAATTCAGTTCCAATTTTTTATTTTATCTCAATTTATGCAAATACAGTTGAAATGAAATAAGAATGTATGTATGTATATATTAGAGGTGTTCTTATTTGTTCGGTAAAAATTAAAATCCTGCTGGCCTGATTACACTGGTCGACGGGCAAAATTTACCAAAAATGCCGTTATGAAATTCTTATGTAAAACTATAGAGTTAATTTTTGATTCTATGGTACCGTTTTTGAGATATTTGCAATTTACCGTTATTCGAAAAAACCAAAAGTCGGTTCCCTTTAATCACGTATATCTCCCGAACGGGTCAAGCAATTGCAAAAAGGTTTACAGAATCACAATAAAATTAGGTATAAGTGCATCATACATTGTTTTTTGCTCAACCACATATGTAGGTTTCGTAATATTAGCTTATCATTTCAGATTTTTGTTTTTTTATGAAAAAATATGAAAAAAATTACTCTTTGCGAGGGCAGCATTCCAAAACCACAACTTTTTTTTTACGTAAAAGCTCTGTTTAACAAGAAAACGGATAAGCTATCATCGAAGAAAATCGATGCAAAACTACGTAAGTTATAAATGATCAAATACAAATACCCAGGTTGTGCAACTTCAATCTGGTGGCGCGAACTAAAGTCAACGGAATTAACGTCAGTGACGTTAATTCGCACTCCAAAAGCGAATTAATGTCAGTGACATTAAGACGCATGCCAAAAGCGAACTAAGGTCAATATTTTTAGCGAACTAACGTCATTGACATTAATTCGCATTAAGAAAGCGAACTAAAGTCAGTACATTTTTTTTATATTCCAAATTTTCATTTTTCATTATCACCTTCGACTTATGATCATTATATCATGAATCTGGCATTGACTTAGGTCAGATCCCCAATTCGGGGTGTGATCCATGGTATTTACATATGTGCAGAACTCCTTTCCGCATTGGCGGCCTTCGGCCGCGCTTCAAAAAATAACCCTGGGCTACGCCATTCCAACTCCGGGTGTGTGCCATAGCCGTGGCTACCGCCACGGTGATGTCCTTCCGCGTGCCACTCTTTTCTCACAGGGTAATGTGATTACAACACCCACATGAAAATGACAGAAAATTCTGAACTTTAACTGCAAATATCTCGGAAACTACTAAAAATATTGGTTCAGCGGAGTTATATTCATGCTCCTGGGACCAAAGCGCGTCTCCTGATACATATCTCAACATTTTTGGTTGTGTATTAGCGCTCGGTACCCCACGTAAACGATTACCCACGTCTAGATTTAGAATCTGAAATGAGATTTCTTTCAACCGTTCAAAAGTTATTTGCAGTTAAAGTTAAAAATGTTCTGTCATTTTCATGTGGTTGTTGTAATGGCACATTAGGCTGAGCCAAAAAAGTGAAAAAGTGGGAAACGTGGCACGCGGAAGGATATCACCGTGGCGGTAGCCACGGCTATGGCACACACCCGGAGTTGGAATGGCGTAGCCCAGGGTTATTTTTTGAAGCGCGGCCGAAGGCCGCCAATGCGGAAAGGAGTTCTGCACATAAATACCATGGATCACGCCCCGAATTGGGGATCTGACCTAATTCAAATTTTCGCCTGCGGCGTTACTTCGTCGAATCTCAAACCCAAATGCCTCAATGACATTAATTCGCATGTCCAAAGCGAACTAAAGTCAAAATACTATACGAATTAACGGCACTGACTTTAATTCGTTTTTGGTCATGCGTCTTAATGTCACTGACATTAATTCGCTTTTTGGGTGCGAATTAACGTCACTGACGTTAATTCCGTTGACGTTAGTTCGCGCCACCCTTCAATCTATATATACATACATATGTATACTTATTAAAGGTATAAAGTGCAAATGGGATATTATCCGGGTAAACGAATAACGCCATAGCAATGATAATACTTTTTCTTTAAATAAATCAAATAGTACTTTTATTACTTGAATTGTTTTATAGAAGGTAGAGTTGTTGCATCGAAAGGAAGAGTGGTTGGGTTCGAAACATGCTGTAGGCACGTAGTTATAAATATGTATTTCCGTAACTTATTGGTAAGTGTGCAGGTAGATTTTTCAAAATTATAAGACACAGAAAATTTTAAAGCAGGTAGTATTTTCTTTTCTCCGCTTCATATAAAAAGGAACCTTTCTGTCTATGTAAGAATTGTCTTCGCTGAGGGTAGATACCTTGCCGTGGTGCGAAGGCTTAGTCGCTGAAACAGGATGCGGTTATCCCCGGGACACTGCCCCGCAAGGAGCTCTGTCACGGGGCTAGCTGCACTTCCTCTGGATAGCGATGACTAAGATCTACCCCCTCCCAATCCAGGGTTGTTGTTGTTGTTAGCAGTGCTTCGCCCTGCCCAAAGGGCCAGAACACTCCTAGTTGTCATCGGGCTCTTCTAACGGAAGTCCAAGGAAACGCGCTGTTTCAACAGGGTTGGACCAAAGTGATAAGGGAGTTAGAAGAGTATGTTCCGAAGAACACGAAAAGAGATGTTGCGTGTCGTGGGGGGCCATACCGCATGCAGGGCATGTGTTTGGTATGGTATGGTTCAGTCTGGACAAATAGGAGTTCAGCCTATTGCAATATCCAGACCGAAGTTGAGCCAGCATGACTCTAGTCTCCCTCGGAAGGACACGTTCTTCCTCAGCAAGAACGGGTGGTTGGGCACCAATAACGGGGTTCACAGGCCGGGATCTGAGGGATCTGTCCACCGACTCAGTGTGGAGGTCCTTTACGGCCCGCCTATGGTTCCGCAGATCAAACGGCAACGAGATGTGATGCCGGATCTCATCATAATGCTTCCGGAGATGCTTCCTTATGTCTCTAGGGGGCGGAGTTTCATCCAATAGCTGTCGATTTGGATGACTGGGACGGTGGCAGTTCAGAAGGAACTGCCTACTTAAAAGTTCCGCATGCTAGCGAACGTTGAGCAATTGAGCCTCCTGGTGGAGATGAGACTCAGGAGACATAAGCAAACAACCCGTTGCAGTTCTGATGGCGGTGTTTTGGCAGACCTGCAATTTCTTCCAGTTGGTGTCGTGAAGGTTAGGCGACCATATGGGCGCAGCATAATCAATAACCGGTCGGCCAATAGCCTTATAGGTGACCAGCAACGTTTCTTTGTCTTTGCCCCAAGTACTGCCGGCCAGTGACTTGAGGATCTTGTTGCGGCTTTGTACCTTTGAAGCTATTGCGGTGGCATGATTAGCGAAGGTGAGGCTATTGTCGAATGTAACCCCTAGAATTTTGGGGTGGTTGACAGTAGGTAGTGGAACACCATCTACGTGGACATTCAACTCCTGCCCCATCTGCGCAGTCCACGTGGTGAACAACGTCGCCGTAGATTTAGTCGGGGAAAGAGTCAGGTTCCGCTCTGTGAAGAAGCAGGAAAGGTCGCGCAGGTAGTCATTCAGTCTAGTACAAAGTTCGTCTGTCGAAGGTCCTTTGCCCGTGGCCATCACAGTGCAGTCGTCAGCGTACGAAACGATGGAGACCCCCTCTGGTGGCGGAGGGAGGCTCGAGATGTAGAAGTTAAACAGAAGGGGTGAAAGAACACCACCCTGCGGAACCCCTTGTCTAATTCTTCTAGGTCTACATCTCTCGTTTCGAAACTGCACTGACGCCAGCCGACCGTTCAAGTAGTTGGCGGTCCACCTTTTTAGGCCGGCAGGAAGCGGTGTCTCCTCCAGGTCTTCAAGGAGTGTGGCGTGGTTCACTGAGTCGAAGGCTTTCGACAGGTCAAGTGCCACGAGAACCGTCCTGTGGTTTGGTTGGTGTTGGTTCAAACCGAAGTTAATCTGCGTCGTGATGGCGTTCAAAGCTGATGTTGATGGTTTTTACGGAAGCCATGTTGATGATTGGCCAGCTGCAGGTTTGCAGTATAATATGGGAGCATAATAGCCTCTAACAACTTCACTACCGGCGAAAGGAGAGATATCGGACGATAAGAGTCTCCTTGATTTGCCGGCTTCCCAGGTTTTAGGAGGGGGACCACAGTCGCATGTTTCCAGATATCTGGTATAACGAAGGTGGACAGTGAGAGGTTGAATAGAGCCGCCAAGTACTTGTGCCCCTCGTGGCCTAGGTGTTTCAGCATCTTCATGGCAATTCCGTCGGGTCCGAGTGATCTTGAAGGTTTGGCCTTCCTTATAGCTTCCTTGACCTCTGCAGCGGAGACGACAATGGGTGCGGCTGTGTGTTTGTGTTTGTGCGCGCGTCGGATGGCTTTTCTCTTAGCCCTATCCGCAGGAGAATGCAGTATAAATTGCCGGCAGAATGCGCTCGCGCACTTCCTGGGGTCCGACTTGACGTTATCGCCGAAAGCAATGGCGACCTTGTCATTGTATTTGGTCGGGTTGGATAGGGCCTTGACTGTCGACCATAATTTGCCAACCCCGCCGGAGAGGTTGCATGACTCTAGGTGTTCTTTCCACTTCTTCAATTTATGATCATTGACAGTCCGACGGATTTCTGCGTTGAGATCCTTTATTCTTGGATCTGCGGGGTTCAAGAGTCTCACTTGGTCACGTTCTCTTGCCATTGCCGCTGCTTCCGCAGGGAAATTCGGCCGAATTTCCGGGATTCTGCCAGCAGGGATGAACCGGCCAGAGGCTGAATCGATGACTTTGCGAAACTCTTTCTCACCTTTGCATACGTCCGTCGGTGTGGGTAGGTCAGCGAAGGAGTGCTCTGTAAAGTCCGTGAAGCGGTCCCAGTCCGCTTTACTAAAGTTGATGTACGTTCGTTTTTCTGTCGTTGTGAAGTCGGACGGTCGTTCGATATCTAGTAGGATGGGTAGGTGGTCAGATGCCAGTGTAAGCATAGGTTGCCAGTTAACGTGGTTGATAAGGCCCGCACTTGAAATGGAGATGTCTGGCGAACTGTGGCAGTTACCTGCCACCCTAGTGGGGGCATCTCCATTCAATGTACAGAATGCCGAATTATCTATTTGCTCTGCGAGTGCGTGCCCTCTGCTATCTGCTGGCAAGTTGGAGTGCCAGAGATCGTGATGTGCGTTGAAATCACCTAAGATGAGGCAGTTATCGCCCCTTAGCAACGCACTAATATCAGGGCGATAATCACGGGGACAGCACGTAACAGGGGGAATGTAAATATTTAACACTCGCAGGTCGACGTCGCCTGTCCGGACGAGTGGTCGTACGAACAAGATGAAACGAAATTTGACCAAACCAACAAATTCGTCCTCTTCCTCACGGGGAGGGACAGCCACGGCGCAAGCGCCGAAAACACATTCACGCCCAAGTGGCTCTTCGGGTAGGGGGGCAACCCCACACCCACAACACTCAAGCGACCTGATGGGGGTCGGCACCAGCACGGTGGCAAGTGTAGTTACGCTGGCAACGGCGAACGACGCTGCACCTGCTGATGCCGAACGTCCATCACGGACAGCTACGGCAACCGCTCTCCCCACAGCTGTGGCAGGGGTCTCACGACCCGGCCACAATGGGCCAAAGGAGAAGGTAGCCGGCTACAATTTCAATTTCACCGGGGGAACGACCGCGATGGCAACTACGGGTCGGCTCCCTCTGGATACTTCGAGGGCAACCACGCAAACGACTGGCAAAAGCGACCTGGAGGGGGTCAGCACCAGTGCGGTAGCGAACGCGGTTACGCTGGCAACGGCGAACGGCGCCGCACCCACTGATGCTGAACGCCCTTCAGGAAGCGGCACGGCAGCCTTTCTCCCCACACCTCTGGAAGGGGTCTCACGACCTAGCCACAAAGAGCCAAAGGAGAAGGAGGCCGCAACCAAGCCACCAACCGGGGGGATGACCGCGATGGCAACTACGGGTCAGCTCCCCTTAAATATCCCTCCCAATCGCCACACGCATCGGAAGAAAAGGAAGGCCTCTAAGGTCCTAAAGAAATACGTGGGGGTTCCGCTGGATACGTTGTCCCAAAATGCCAGGAACGCGGTGACGAGGGCGCGAGCCCTGCTACCGGAGTTCCATAGCACTGCGGTGGCAACTGGGGAAAGCGCAACCCCCTTCAAACGCCAGAGGTCGGACGAGGACATAAAACCTCCCTCCAAAAGGCACCAGAATCACCCTGGGGTGGGCAAACCTAGCTTTGCCGAGGTGGCAAAGGACCGGATCCTTATAGGGATCCTGGACCGGGGAAACGACCGTGGGGCCATCCCGAAAGATCAGTGGCCGTATGTCCGGAACGCCATCGGCGACGCCGTTCTCGACGTGTTGATGGAAGCTCCAGGCAGTCCGCCGCGTGGTGCTGATGCGGGCTGGTACCAGGGTCAAATAAAGATCCTTGCTTGCGAAGACGCAAGAACTGTTGCGCTGTACAAGGCAGTAGCGGCAAGGCTAGGCCCGGTCTACCCTGGGGCGAAGATAGAGGTCGTCGACTGGAAGGACATTCCAGCTCGGCCAAGGGCGAGGGCCTGGGTTCCAGCAATCCCTGCAGAGCCGGAGAGAATCCTGGCTATGCTCCGAATCATGAACCCAACTCTCCCCGCCCAGGACTGGAAGATCATCCAAGTCGGCGACGCTGAAGGTCACAGAAGGGAGGTCGTTCTGGCCCTAAACAAGGAGGCTCTCGAACCTTTGAGGAGAGCAAATGGACGTGTGCATTACGGCATTGGCGAAGTCGTAATCCACGTTTACCGTGGCGACGCGCAGCGCGCATCCTTTTCGGGTGCTCCGGTGGACATGGACATCGCAACACCCGAAGAGGAAGCGGAGCTCTCTGACGCTGGCAGTATGGTGTCCGCCACGTCAAATTGTGCAGGCGCTCTGCACAGTTTATCGATGGAGGATGCCCTGCTGGACAGCGACGGGGAAGACATCGACGTCACGGTGTTGGTAGGGGAATCTGGGCACACTCATGTTGAGGGTGCTTCAGATAAACCTTCATAAATCGAAGGCAGCTTCGGCTGCTTTAATTGGTCGCCTTTCTAAAGGCGACGTTGATGTGGTCCTCATCCAAGAGCCGTGGGTCAACAAAGCACGGATTTGCGGACTGGGGACTAAGGAATTCAAGCTCATCAGAGCTGATGGAGAAGGTAAAGTTAGAACCTGCATTATGGTTAGGTCTGAGCTAATAACTTCTTTTACCTAACTACAGCAATGGCGACGTCACAGCGGCCAATCTCACAGTTGGCAACGTTAATTTAATTATTGCCTCGGTCTACATGCCTTATGACGCGGAAGATCCTCCACCGCAAGACAAGGTGAAAGTACTGGTGGCCGACTGCAGCAGGGACCACTTGCTTATTGGAACGGACGCAAATGCCCACCACGTCCAGTGGGGAAGTTCCGACATAAACGCTCGAGGTGAGTCTCTTTTTGATTTTCTTTTAACGACTAACCTCGTAGTTTGCAACGTAGATAATGAACCAACATTTATTACTAAAAATCGAAGAGAGGTCATTGACCTTACTATTTGTAGCGAAAGCGCTTACGAGTTAATTAGGAGCTGGCGGGTTCTTGATGACCACTCTTTCTCTGACCACCGCTATATTGAGGTGGTTTTAAACCTTGCCGTCGAACCGGCCATTATGAGACGGAACCCACGTAGCACAAACTGGGAGCTGCATAATGAGCTGTTTGATAGAGGTCTGCCAGAACTACCCTCTCAATGCCCCTCTTCAGTAGAGGTGCTAGAGGACATGGTTACGACCTTCACAACGGCACTCTCAAACGCCTTAGAAAAGGCCTGCCCAGTACCAAAACCGCGGGGTAAGCATAAACCTTACTGGTGGTCCCGGGATCTGGACTCATTACGGAAATCCTGCAGGAAACAGTTTAATATAGCCAAAAACCTCGATTGTGAGACTCAATGGCTTGAATATAAAAACAAACTGAGGGCCTATAAAAAAGCCCTGAGACAAGCGAAGAGAACTTCGTGGAGAAACTTCTGCACTGGAGTCGAAAGTGTCGAAGACACAGCAAGACTTAGGTGCGTGCTATCAAAGTCGCAAACGGCCATGAGCTTTTTGCGGCGACATGACGGTACCTGGACCAGCTCAGAAGAGGAGACTCTAGAACTGCTCCTGGATACTCACTTTCCGGGAAACATGCATTGTGCTCCAAATGCTCCTGCAACCAACCTGGCCGTAAATATACCCATCACCGTGGAGGGAGTTAAATGGGCGGTCAAGAGCTTCAAACCGTTCAAGTCCGCTAGACCGGACGGGACTATTCCCGCACAGCTAATCAACACTTTGGAGACATCAGCTAACTGGCTGTATCACATTTTCACGGCCTGTTTGTCTCTCAACCACATTCCGTGCTTACGGAGAAGCGCAACGGTGATCTTTATTCCGAAGGCAGGTAAGGCCTCTCACTACGAGCCGAAAGACTACAGACCGATAAGTCTAACGTCGTTTGCTTTCAAAACCCTGGAGAGGATAATAAATAACTACCTCACTACCACAATTGACAGCAACCATATATCAAGCTGTCAACACGCTTACCTCAAAGGTAAATCTACGGAGACTGCGCTCCACACCCTAGTCTCTACCATAGAGGCATCCATGGACGAGAAAGACTACTGTCTGGTTGCCTTCCTCGATATCGAAGGAGCCTTCAATAACATCAGCCCAGTTGCTGTTAATACCGCACTAACAGATCTGGGGGTAAACAGGTCACTGGTGGGACTGATCGACCATTCCCACGACAGCCGGTTCTACGTACCGGAATGACTCGGGGTTTCCCCGACCAAGGGCTGTTATTTCACTACCCCCCTGCCTAAACCGTCAGTTATCCTCCCCCCAATAATGTCATCCTCCGAGCAGCTCCTTGCAGCGGGACTGCTCAAGACTCTCCTGCTCCGGGCTGGTATTGAATCCAACCCCGGACCTAGAGAATGGATCTGCTGTGTATGCTGGAAGAAAATTTATGTGAAACGTTCACATTCGGTACAGTGCTCTAACTGTAGCAGATGGTTGCATCTAACTAGTTGCTCCGGACTAAATCCCTCTACTCATAGACCCGCTAGTTTTTATAAAACTTTTGTGGCCCCTTGCTGTTCACGTCCTATGACGTCCAGTGGCCGTCGTCGATCAAGTATCACTCCGCCACATATGTCTGACTCTGTCACATCAGTCTCCACGACTAGCACTAACAATGCACATCAGCAAGTAGACCTTTCGAGCGGCCGCTCACGCCCACAGGCGTCAACATCTCACACAGCAGCTCACAGCTACTCCCTACGTAGCACTTCCCAAGTGGATTTGAGCAATGCTGAGCGTCCGCTCTCTCCCACCCCCTCGGTCAGCCCCTCTTCTTCCAGCATTAGCACGAGTATAAGCCACAACCATCAGCTCCTGGTCCCTTATACTACGTGCACTGTTTGTCGGTTAAGATTATATACGCCGTTGGCATCAGTCAAGTGCAATAACTGCTTTGGCCTGTGTCACCTGCTCATATGCTCTGGACTCGCGAACAGGAACCTATGGACTGATACGTACGTTGCGCCATGCTGTCGAGCTACGCAACCTTCAACGTCGTCCGACTCGCCTCTACCTTCTGGTAACGCGATTCCTTCGACTTCAAGATTGCGCCGTAGTGCGCGACCCAGCCTATTACCACCTAGGCATACGCACCAGTCCTTGACCCCCAGCATCAACTCTGCTCCCCCTACACACTTCGGTATCCTGCAATTTAATTGCAACGGCCTAACTGGCAAAATTGTTGAAGTGACAAATTTAATGAAGCGACTGAACATCAAGATCGCGGCGATCCAGGAGACAAAGTTAGGTGGAAGGTCGTCTCTTTTGACCTGCAACGGGTACAATGTACACCGTTGTGACCGTGCGAGAGGGCTTGGTAAACTGCTCTAGCTCGCCTGACATCACCATAGTCAGCGCTGGACTAATAAACTGCGTTGACTGGCGACCGATGCTGACGCTTGCTTCAGACCACCTACCCATAGTGCTCTCTATCGATCGCCCCACCGACTTTGTCACCGCTGAGAAACGCACTTACACTAACTTCAATAAAGCCGACTGGGAGGGTTTTCTCAACACCACAGAGAGCGCCTTCGCTGCTCTTCCTACCCCGTCTGACGTACGAGAAGGGGAAAAGGCGTTTCGTATGGCCCTAATTTCAGCCTCCCACCAACACATTCCGTCAGGTAGAATAAAGGAAGTGCGTCCATTCTTCCCCGCAGAGGCAGCGGCCCTGGCAAATGAACGTGACCATATTAGACGCCTTGACCCTACGGACCCTCAAATACGGGATCTTAATGCGGAAATCAGACGCTTAGTAGATCAACACAAACGCGCTAAGTGGGAGGAGCACCTAAGGTCTTGCAACCTCTCGGCTGGAGTTGGCAAACTATGGTCGACGGTGAAATCTTTGTCCAACCCGACTAAACCTAACGACAAAATATCCATCGCCTTCGGTGATAAGGTTCAGTCGAAGCCAAAAAGATGCGCGAGCGCCTTCTGCCGACAATTTGTAATGCATCCTACGTTGAACAAAGATATTCGCCGAGCCACCAGGGAAGCGCACAAACACAAAAACAGCGATGCGCCCATTGCCATCTCCACAACAGAAGTTCATGAGGCTATTCGGAGATCCAAGAACACCAAATATATCGGCCCCGATGGCATTTCCATGCTGATGCTGAAACACCTCGGCGACGAAGGCATAAGATACCTCACACAAATTTTCAACCTTTCCCTTTCCACCTTTGTTATTCCTGAAAGATGGAAACAAGCAAAGGTGGTCCCACTACTAAAGCCTGGCAAGCCAGCTGCCGTAGGGGAGTCATATCGCCCGATATCTCTCCTCTCGCCAGTAGTGAAAGTGTTGGAATCCACCTTGTTGCCGTACTTCACCGCAAACCTGCGGCTCGCCGAACATCAGCATGGATTTCGCAAAAATCACAGCACCACCACCGCGCTGAACGCCATAACCACTCAGATAGGGGACGGACTAAACCAAAAGCGTCCAAACCACAGGACAGTGCTAGTTGCGCTTGACTTGGCCAAAGCTTTTGATACGGTCAACCATGCGCAACTAATGAAAGACCTTGAAGATTCGTCCCTTCCTCCCTGTCTTAAACGTTGGACTGCAAACTATATGAGTGGTCGTCAATCGTCGGTTGAGTTCAGAGGCGCAAGATCAAAACCCAGAATAGTTAAACAGGGGGTGCCACAGGGTGGTGTCCTATCCCCGTTCCTGTTCAACTATTATATATCGAAACTTCCCCCCCCACCAGAGGGTGTCTCGATCGTCTCCTACGCCGACGACTGTACGATTCTGGCTACAGGCCCCTCCGTAGAAGAACTCTGCTCTCGAATTAACTCATACCTCCCAGCCGTGTCCGAATTCTTCGCCGGGAGAAACCTGGCATTGTCACCGAACAAGTCCTCGGCCACCCTATTTACGACGTGGACAACGCAAGTGAACATGGAATTAGACGTCTACGTTGATAGTGTCAAGCTACCAACTGTCTCACACCCCAAAATCTTAGGGGTGACGTTTGATAACATGTTCAAATACGGCGCTCATGTAACCGCAATTGCCAATAAAGTCCAAAGCCGTAACAAAATCCTCAAGTCCCTAGCTGGCAGCACTTGGGGTAAAGACAAAGAAACGTTACTAGCTACATATAAAGCAATTGGCCAGCCGGTACTGAGCTACGCGACGCCTATATGGTCGCCGGGGCTAGCTGACACACACTGGACGAGACTACAGGTCTGCCAAAACACCGCCCTTCGTACCGCCACTGGGTGTCTTCTTATGTCTCCTGAGCATCACTTACATAATGAAGCGAAAATGCTCGCCGTTAAAGAGCATAGCGAGATGTTGACCAGGCAATTCCTGTTCAACTGTTGCAAACCGCAGCATCCGAACGGACGCCTGATCAACGAGGATCCGCCCCCCAGGAGCATAAGGAGCCATCTACGCAAACACTACGATGAGATCCGGCACCTGATTTCCTCGCCGTTTGATCCTAAGGTGCACCGGCAGGCCCTCACCCTCATCCACACGAATTCGGTAAATTCCTATGTTGGCTCTCTCCCGGTGAACGCCGTTCTCCAGGCAACAACACCACCCGTTGCCGACGAGGAGCGCGAGCTGCCTAGGGAGACTAGGGTGATGCTGGCCCAACTCCGGTCTGGATACTGTAATAGGTTAAACTCTTACCTATCCAGACTGAACCCCGACTTGCCTAATGTCTGTCCGGCATGCGGCTTGTCCCCCCATACTACTAACCATCTTTTTGTCTGCTCATCCGAGCCTACTCTTCTAACACCCATATCCCTCTGGTCCTCCCCTGTTGAAGCCGCTAGGTTTTTAGGACTTCCGTTAGAAGAGCTCGATGACAATATTGGGTAAGGTTGATACTGACTACCTAGGCAGGGCAAAGTAGTGTTAAAACAACAACAACAACAACTGATCGACCAACTACTCAAAGGGAGAAAAATTCTCTCATCTCTGGGGTCTGTTGATATAACACGATACGCCACAAGAGGAACTCCTCAAGGCGGCGTTCTCTCGCCTCCTGTGGAACCTAACAGTTAACTCGCTGCTAAGAGACACATGTTGGGGCAGCGGCAAGGTGGTGGCATATGCCGACGACCTGGCCGTGGCATACAGAGGCAAATTCCCACAAACCCTGTGCGATCTGATGCAGGCGGCGTTGCGAGAGATCTCAGTATGGTCCTCTCGCTGCAGGCTTAGCGTCAACTCCGAGAAGGTGGAACTTGTCTTATTCACTAAGCGATACAAAATACCACCGTTAATACTACCAGAACTAAACGGCGTGCGCCTTAATCTGGCCGATAAGGCCAAATTTCTAGGTATAGTTCTGGACAAAAGTCTGAATTGGAAAGAAAACGTCATTCAGCGCCAAAAGAAAGCGTATATTGCATTATACACGTGCAAGAGGGCCATAGGCAGGAAATGGGGTCTTAGCCCCAAGATATGCAAATGGATTTACACGACTATCATAAAACCCATATTGCTATACGGGGTCGTCGTGTGGTGGCCTTCCTTGTGCAAGGCCTCAAACTTGAACCTATTAGGGAAGGTTCACAGGTCTAGCATGATCAGCATAGGCGGAGCTCTGAAAACTACTCCGAGCGAAGCTCTACAGGTCATTCTAGACCTCATTGCTCTAGACATAGAGGGTTACCGAGCAGCGGCGACATCAGCCCTGCGTCTACGGGAATCGTCTATCTGGATCACTCGGACCAAAGGACATTCCACCATACTAAATAATTTCAATTTTATTCCCGGAAGTACGGATCGCTGCGTGACTACTACAGTTACGGAGTGCGACTTTACGGTAAACATCCCCAGTAGGGAAGACTGGGTTGAGCCGGACTGGTGCTATGGCGCAGAACACAGTATCTGCATATACACCGACGGCTCCAAACTAAACGGGAGAGTCGGCGGAGGGGTCTTCTCAATAGATTGCGACTTAGAACCCTCCTTCAGACTACCTGATCACTGTAGTGTCTTCCAGGCCGAAGTCTGTGCAATCATGGAGGCCACAGCCCGGATCGGACGGGACACTATCGGCAAGGAAATATTCATTTTCAGCGATAGCCAAGCCGCCATCAGAGCCCTTGGCTCTAACTTGTTCAATTCTGAACTAACGCTAAACTGTCGCCGATCTCTTCAGGAGATGGCCAAGCAGAACTGTGTCAACCTCACGTGGGTACCGGGCCACAGGGACATTGAGGGTAACTGTAGGGCAGACGAGCTTGCTAGGAAGGGTACTACCAAGCAAGTCCTTCCTGATAAAGAACGCTTGGGTATACCCTTTGCAACATGCAGGCTAATGCTAAACGAATTCACCTATCGACAAGCCAACGAAAGATGGCTTCAAACCCCAGGTTGTTTGATATCCAAACAAACCTGGCCAAAAAGGGATCCAAAGAGATCCCGACAGATCTACACCCTAAGAAGGGCTGATATTTCCAAGATAATAGGAATGCTAACTGGCCATTGTCTTATTGGGAGGCACGCAGAGAGACTGGGTGTGCCTTACCGCCGTTGCTGCAGGAGCTGCAAAGACGACGAAATGGAAGAAACTGTAGAACACCTCATCTGCAACTGCCCCGCACTTAGCGGCGTTAGACGTCGCTGCCTGGGTGCTCCCTTCCTGGACAACATTCGCCAAATTGCGAAGTATGACATCAAGGACGTGATGGCCTTCATCAAGTCTTCCAAGTGGTTCGAAGAGGAGGAGGTATAAAGGTGTCTCTATGTGGTATCACAACGGTCCTAATGTTACTGGCCTAAGTGTGCCTCTTTGGCAGCCACTTCAACCTAACCTAACCTATGTAAGAATTGATTTTTTCAATTTTATTCTTGTTCCGAGTATAAATATGAGTTAATGCGCCTTAACACTTCATAACATCTGCAAGGCCGGAAATAGTTCCGTTCATAAGTCAAATTTCAAAACAGCGATTTATTAAAAAAAAACTAAAAGGAGTAAAAGGACGCGATACTCCAAGTATTTCGGTGTTGCTGAAAAACCATGGACACGGAAAACTTTGTGTACATCGTGTCGATCAGAATTGATTCTGTCGGAATCAGGACAACAAATAAAATTTGATACACCAATGATATGGAGAGAACCTACTACTTACCATTCAATAGAGTGCACAAAAGTACCAGCATACCTCCAGTGACCTTACCAGTACTACATTCAACGGCAGTTGCGGATCCAGTTCCATTGTCAACAGTATTATCTGAGTGTGGGGAATCAAGTTGTACTGAATTTCGCATGGGAAACGAGAGAAACGTTCTGTCACAAGCACAACTTAATAAACTGAGTTTGAAGGCTGTATTATTGCATATTGGTAACAAAAAGCCTTATATCCTGATCGCGCATGCAGTAAATACAAAGGAAACCTTCGAGGAAATGCAAAAACTAGTCAAATACTAGCAGGGTACCCGGCGTTGCTCGGGATGTAAGTAGTCCATAAAATTCTGCTACCCTTATTTGAAAAGACAATTTACAGAGAAGGTTTAGAACAATAGTTATTTTTCCACATTATATCCCGTTTATGTCTACGGCCACAAACTAAAGTAAAGGGGTTTTTAATAGTCTAACTTCGATATTTTGTCATCTCCCTTCCAGTTGACTCTTTAGCTGTGCTTAAATATTCCCCAAGTCACCCCATTGATAACTCTGTCATTTTTCAAAGAAATTTCCAATATACAGACACAACTGGTCTAGAGTTTTATTATAGTATAGACAAACCGCGATATCGAAAAAAGAAAGAAAAATTAAAGCTGGTCATGCCCTTTCGTTTGACAACCATATTGAACGCATATATCAACGTTTTATGAATTCAACATTTTGTCCGATAACTCATTTACCGATGAATATACAAACCGCTCTGCTGGCAAGAATAGGTTCAACAAAAATGGGCACAAAAACTGTGAATGAGGTCTTGTCTGGGACCATCCTAGATGTCGAACTACGTTTTCAATAAAATCGGGACTGCTCGTTTTCGCGAAATATCCCACTTTGAATTTTATATAATAGTATAGATGAAGAGCTTGATTGGGAAATATGGTCTGATCTCAAAGTCGTTGCAATGCTATGCGGTTTACAAAGTGGCTACACCTAGCACTGCTGCTTTCTCTGAAAGTGGGATAGTCGAGCTCGTAAGAACCACTACGTCAGAAAGGATTGGCCGGCATACTTATACAGTTGCACATCAAGCTCGGTCTCATTAAAAACTTTGTTAAGGCTTTGGGCAAAGAAGGCGAAGCATTCGACTATTTGAAAACAATTTTTCAAGATATTTCTCAAGCCAAGATAAAGGAAGGTATTTTTGTTGGACCACAAATAAAAAAGTTGATCAACAATAATCAATTCAAAGGACTACTCTCATCAGTTGAGGCAGCAACCTGGGTATTTTTATTTGATCGTTTATAACTTACGTAGTTTTGCATCGATTTTCTTCGATGATAGCTTATCTGTTTTTTAATTAAAAAGAGCTTTACGTAAAGAAAAAATATATGGAAAAAAGTTGTGGTTTTGGAATGCAGCCCTCGCAAAGAGTAATTTTTTTTAATATTTTTTCATAAAAAAAAAAAGAAATCTGAAATGATAAGCTAATATTGCGAAAACTATCTGGTTGAGCAAAAAACAATGTATGATACATTTATACTAAATTTTATTGTGATTTTGATTCTGTAAACCTTTTTGCAATAGCTTAATACGTGAGATAACTATACGTAATTAAAGGGAGCCGTCTTTTTGGTTTTTTCGAATAACCGTAAATTGCAAATATCTCGAAAACGGTACCATAAAATCAAAAATGAACTCGATTTTCGAAATCAGGGTTTGGTTTTACATACGAATTTCATAAAGACGTTTCTGGTAAAGAGAAAAAGTTCAAACTCGTGGTGCAGTGTTATTTTTCCTTTTAGTATAAAAACCAACGTGTGAAGTTTGGTGGCATTTGGAGAACATTTGATGGGCCCGAAAACAGTCTGAAGTTTTATATACGTTCGCATGCAATATTTTACATTATTCCTATTTTTGGTCGGTTTTAGATGCATCAAACGATATTATTTTAACGAACCAAAATACTACAAATTTATATTAATTCATCCTAGAACTTACACAAAACCAATGATCCTAATATTACTTTTAATCTAAGAAATCTAATGAGGAATAAGGAAAATATAGATTTTTTAGCGATAATTCATTTATAGGAGCATATTTTTCTCATTTTTAATTCTAATTTTAATGCATACGCAAAACATTTCTAGTCACATTCACATTAATTACTCTGTTATCTCAACACCAATAGCACTGACTTTTTAATGAGGGGTATTGTTTTCTATACTCTTAGACCAACTGGAGCACTAATTGCAGCTCTTCTTCATCGTGTGAACAAATTTAATCCCTCTTTAAGCGGCATCGTTAACGACGAAAAGATCATGGCAGAAGCTCCAACCTTCTTCAAAATCGAAAACAGTTTTCCAAGCTGAGGGGTCGAGATGAATGAAATTTGAAGATAAACAAAAGTTTCCAAAAACTCTTTGGTTTTTTCTGAGACGAAGTCACCTAATGTATAATTTTCAAATGGAGATAAATTTCTTTCAATTGAGTTTTCGACCATATTTCGTTTCTACTCTATTTTGTGAATACTTTAGCCTTTCTTTTATGAAGTTTAAGTCGTGACGCGGTGCCAATATAGCATTTGTAGATAAAAACCATGCTTTGGTATAAATATTCACTATAAAAATACATATATCTCGTATGCCCTCTATTTCTCTTTTTGTAAGTTTAAAATGTGACCGAAATATAAATATCTTCAAGAGATATATCGCTTTGGACATCCACCGAGTGTGGTTGGTTGCTCCGGGTGTTTTAAAATTGAAATGTCCAGTACCAAGAAAGACTAGTACATACTAGTTGAAGCATTTCCTTATAATCATCTCGACTGTGCAATTTAGTCAGTTGGTTGTTACAAAAGTCTATCAAACATTTTCGTTTTTCTTAACTTATTTTGGAACATACAATTGCGTCGTCGATTCCACTTTCAAATAAGTTTTGATTCAAATCTGGCCAAGACTTTGAAAATCTTTCATATATTAGAACCCCGGATACAGAGGTCGCTCCTAGTTTGATTTCAAAGACAGCACGCAATATAATTTCATATACATATATGGTGCCTACAAGGTAAATGAAGTAGCTTGTGCTCTAACTTTTTTCTAAAAGAACTGCAGCTCCATTGTTAATGCCAGTATTCGAAGAGAGTCCTTAGAGAGTCCTTTTATTTTGTCTAAAAGATTCCAGTGTCTCAGTCGATCATCTGCAATATTTTCACCAGTTGATGAGTTTATTTTAGGTGATCCGTGAAATTTAGTACTCCCATTGTAACTGATCAAAACTGCAATCCGATCCACTTTATTGCGACCTGTTAAGTCTTGCATCAGTTTCCCATCGAAATGCGCGATCAATGATCCATACTTAAATATGAATTTGGATGAAATAATCAGGATTTAAAGTGATACTTACGGTTCTAACTTACATTATCAGAGAAGCCAGAGGAAATTTCATTGAACGCTCCCGAACGATATTCTTGACGAAGCCTATGAATAGTAGAACGGCTGATGGCATATTATTCTACTGGATGGCCCAATGCTTCAGCAGCCGTAATTAGTATATGGGCTGCCATGCCATCCGATACTTTTGCGTTGTCTAACGCAGCTACCAAACGAGAAGTTATGAAGTGCTTCCGACCTCTTTTAACAACAGAAGAACTAGCGTTTGATTTAAATACCATGGATTCCACTTCTTCTATATAATAACCTGTTTCACTTTCATTGATGTCTGGTTCGCCAAATTGTATTTCATTCTCATTATCTATATATTAATAGGCTAACATATTTTCCATACAATCAATTGCCAGAGTGTATCTCATAAAAAATGCATAACTCCAATTATTATATATTTTGATATGTTTTCATGGGCCAGGAGCTTTGCATAGGCATATTATATTTAACAAAAAATGCTTCATTAATTTGTAATAATTCATCAAAGTTTTCACCAAAACCCAAAGCTGTTAAGTACAGTATCTGACTGTTTTGTTGTACATACAGCAGTGGCGCAGGTGGTGAGCGTACCGGCTATGATGCGGGCGTTCGTTGGTTCAAGGACGTGTTCAGGGCAGGTTAAGTTTTTTTTTTTTTTACTAAATTGAATTTGGCTAAAAATATACGAAAACTTTTTATTATATTTTTTTTTTTTAATTTATTATATTTGTAATACAATATTTTTCTGTTTATTATGTTTATGACATCTATCTTCGAGTGAAAAAACCAATTTTTTTGAAAAAAAAGCTAAACAATTATTTCAATTTATCAATATATATTTTTTAAGAAATATATCATATTTAATATACAAAAAGTAAAAACACAGTTTGTAGCTTCTTCAATTTTATATTTACGAAATAATTAGAAATCGCGTTAAATTTCCTAAAGACATCAACTATTTTCTTCCTAAAAATTTTTATTTGTAAAAGAGTCGACATACAACCCAATATTTCAATATTTTTCTGTTTATGACATCTATTTTCGAGAGAAAAACCAAATTTTTTTAAAAAAAGCTAAAAAATTATTTCAATTTATCAATATATATTTTTTAAGAAATATATCATATTTAATATTCAAAAAGTAAAAACACAGTTTGTAGCTTCTTCAATTTTATATTTACGAAATAATTAGAAATCGCGTTAATTTTCCTAAAGACATCAACTATTTTCTTCCTAAAAATTTTTATTTGTAAAAGAGTCGACATATAACCCAATATTTCAATATTTTTCTGTTTATGACATCTATCTTCGAGTGAAAAAACCAATTTTTTTGAAAAAAAAGCTAAACAATTATTTCAATTTATCAATATATATTTTTTAAGAAATATATCATATTTAATATACAAAAAGTAAAAACACAGTTTGTAGCTTCTTCAATTTTATATTCATGTAATAGTTTGAAATCGCGTTAATTTTCCTAAAGACATCAACTATTTTCTTCCTAAAAATTTAAATTTGTAAAAGAGTCGACATATAACCTGAATCCTTACATATTTCCGAGTTGAATTTGACGAAAGAAACCAGAAAACCATCATATGTGTAAGTTGTAATATTCTCCCGCTAAACGGACTTCAAAAAATCCACAACTAAAGAAAAAATTGAGAAAACAGTCTGTATCACCAAAAAAAAAACACAATTTGGAAACCGGCTAATATTAAGAAGTTAACGGAATCTCAAAATGAACTTTCATTCGTTTCAATCCATATGGCCAATTTTGTTCGATATGGCATCATTCTATGTGACCATTATCTGTATATTAATAGGCTAACATTTTTTCCATACAATCAATTGCCAGAGTGTATCTCATAAAAAAAAGCATAACTCCAATTATTATATATTTTGATATGTTTTCATGGGCCAGGAGCTTTGCATAGGCATATTATATTTAACAAAAAATGCTTCATTAATTTGTAATAATTCATCAAAGTTTTCTCCAAAACCCAAAGCTGTTAAGTACAGTATCTGACTGTTTTGTTGTACATACAGCAGTGGCGCAGGTGGTGAGCGTGCCGGCTATGATGCGTGCGTTCGTAGGTTCAAGGAAGTGTTCAGGGCAGGTTAAGTTTTTTTTTTTTTTTTTTACTAAATTGAATTTGCCTTAAAATATACGAAAACTTTTTATTATATTTTTTTTTAAATTTATTATATTTGTAATCCAATATTTTTCTGTTTATTATGTTTATGACATCTATCTTGGAGTGAAAAACCCAAATTTTTTGATATAAAAAATTATTCCAATTTATCAATTTATATTTTTTAAGAAATATATCATATTTAATATGGAAAAGTAAAAACACAGTTTGTAGCTTCTTCAATTTTATATTTACGAAATAATTAGAAATCGCGTTAAATTTCCTAAAGACATCAACTATTTTCTTCCTAAAAATTTTTATTTGTAAAAGAGTCGACATATAACCCAATATTTCAATATTTTTCTGTTTATGACATCTATTTTCGAGAGAAAAAACAAAATTTTTTTAAAAAAAGCTAAAAAATTATTTCAATTTATCAATACATATTTTTTAAGAAATATATCATATTTAATATACAAAAAGTAAAAACACAGTTTGTAGCTTCAATTTTATATTTACGAAATAATTAGAAATCGCGTTAATTTTCCTAAAGACATCAACTATTTTCTTCCTAAAAATTTTTATTTGTAAAAGAGTCGACATATAACCCAATATTTCAATATTTTTCTGTTTATGACATCTATCTTCGAGTGAAAAAACCAATTTTTTTGAAAAAAAAGCTAAACAATTTTTTCAATTTATCAATATATATTGTTTAAGAAATATATCATATTTAATATACAAAAAGTAAAAACACAGTTTGTAGCTTCTTCAATTTTATATTTATGAAATAATTAGAAATCGCGTTATATTTCCTTAAGACATCAACTATTTTCTTCCTAAAAATTTTTATTTGTAAAAGAGTCGACATATAACCCAATATTTCAATATTTTTCTGTTTATGACATCTATTTTCGAGTGAAAAAACCAAATTTTTCAAAAAAAAAAGCTGAAAACTTATTTCAATTTATCAATATATATTTTTTAAGAAATATATCATATTTAATATACAAAAAGTAAAAACACAGTTTGTAGCTTTTTCAATTTTATATTCATGTAATAGTTTGAAATCGCGTTAATTTTCCTAAAGACATCAACTATTTTCTTCCTAAAAATTTTAATTTGTAAAAGAGTCGACATATAACCGGAATCCTTACATATTTCCGAGTTGAATTTGACGAAAGAAACCAGAAAACCATCATATGTGTAAGTTGTAATATTCTCCCGCTAAACGGACTTCAAAAAATCCACAACTAAAGGAAAAATTGAGAAAACAGTCTGTATCACCAAAAAAAAACACAATTTGGAAACCGGCCAATATTAAAAAGTTACCGGAATCTCAAAATGAACTTTCATTCGTTTCAATCCATATGGCCAATTTTGTTCGATATGGCATCATTCTATGCGACCATTATCGATATATTAATAGGCTAACATTTTTCCATACAATCAATTGCCAGAGTGTATCTCATAAAAAAATGCATAACTATAATTATTATATATTTTGATATGTTTTCATGGGCCAGGAGCTTTGCATAGGCATATTATATTTAACAAAAAATGCTTCATTAATTTGTAATAATTCATCAATGTTTTCACCAAAACCCAAAGCTGTTAAGTACAGTATCTGACTGTTTTGTTGTACATACAGCAGTGGCGCAGGTGGTGAGCGTGCCGGCTATGATGCGTGCGTTCGTAGGTTCAAGGACGTGTTCAGGGCAGGTTAAGTTTTTTTTTTTTACTAAATTGAATTTGCCTTAAAATATACGAAAACTTTTTATTATATTTTTTGTTTTAAATTTATTATATTTGTAATCCAATATTTTTCTGTTTATTATGTTTATGACATCCATCTTGGAGTGAAAAACCCAAATTTTTTGAAAAAATATAACAAATTATTCCAATTTATCAATTTATATTTTTTAAGAAATAGAAAAGTAAAAACACAGTTTGTAGCTTCTTCAATTTTATATTTACGAAATAATTAGAAATCGTGTTAATTTTCCTAAAGACATCAACTATTTTCTTCCTAAAAAAACCAATTTTTTTGAAAAAAAAGGTAAACAATTATTTCAATTTATCAGCATATATTTTTTAATAAATATATCATATTTAATATACAAAAAGTAAAAACACAGTTTGTAGCTTCTTCAATTTTATATTTACGAAATAATTAGAAATCGCGTTAAATTTCCTAAAGACATCAACTATTTTCTTCCTAAAAATTTTTATTTGTAAAAGGTCGACATATAACCCAATATTTCAATATTTTTCTGTTTATGACATCTATTTTCAAGTGAAAAAACCAAATTTTTTTAAAAAAAAGCTAAAAAATTATTTCAATTTATCAATATATATTTTTTAAGAAATATATCATATTTAATATACAAAAAGTAAAAACACAGTTTGTAGCTTCTTCAATTTTATATTTACGAAATAATTAGAAATCGCGTTAATTTTCCTAAAGACATCAACTATTTTCTTCCTAAAAATTTTTATTTGTAAAAGAGTCGACATATAACCCAATATTTCAATATTTTTCTGTTTATGACATCTATTTTGGAGTGAAAAACCCAAATTTTTTTAAAAAAAGCTAAAAAATTATTTCAATTTATCAATATATATTTTTTAAGAAATATATCATATTTAATATACAAAAAGTAAAAACACAGTTTGTAGCTTCTTCAATTTTATATTTACGAAATAATTAGAAATCGCGTTAATTTTCCTAAAGACATCAACTATTTTCTTCCTAAAAATTTTTATTTGTAAAAGAGTCGACATATAACCCAATATTTCAATATTTTTCTGTTTATGACATCTATCTTCGAGTGAAAAAACCAATTTTTTTGAAAAAAAAGCTAAACAATTATTTCAATTTATCAATATATATTTTTTAAGAAATATGTCATATTTAATATACAAAAAGTAAAAACACAGTTTGTAGCTTCTTCAATTTTATATTTACGAAATAATTAGAAATCGCGTTAAATTTCCTAAAGACATCAACTATTTTCTTCCTAAACATTTTTATTTGTAAAAGAGTCGACATATAACCCAATATTTCAATATTTTTCCGTTTATGACATCTATCTTCGAGTGAAAAAACCAATTTTTTTGAAAAAAAAGCTAAACAATTATTTCAATTTATCAATATATATTTTTTAAGAAATATGTCATATTTAATATACAAAAAGTAAAAACACAGTTTGTAGCTTCTTCAATTTTATATTTACGAAATAATTAGAAATCGCGTTAAATTTCCTAAAGACATCAACTATTTTCTTCCTAAAAATTTTTATTTGTAAAAGAGTCGACATATAACCCAATATTTCAATATTTTTCTGTTTATGACATCTATTTTGGAGTGAAAAAACCAATTTTTAAAAAAACAAAAGCTAAAAACTTATTTCAATTTATCAATATATATTTTTTAAGAAATATATCATATTTAATATACAAAAAGTAAAAACACAGTTTGTAGCTTCTTCAATTTTATATTCATGTAATAGTTTGAAATCGCGTTAATTTTCCTAAAGACATCAACTATTTTCTTCCTAAAAATTTTAATTTGTAAAAGAGTCGACATATAATCGGAATCCTTACATATTTCCGAGTTGAATTTGACGAAAGAAACCAGAAAACCATCATATGTGTAAGTTGTAATATTCTCCCGCTAAACGGACTTCAAAAAATCCACAACTAAAGGAAAAATTGAGAAAACAGTCTGTATCACCAAAAAAAAAAAAACACAATTTGGAAACCGGCTAATATTAAGAAGTTAACGGAATCTCAAAATGAACTTTCATTCGTTTCAATCCATATGGCCAATTTTGTTCGATATGGCATCATTCTATGTGACCATTTAATATATTACAAGTCTAACTATGTTGTTGGTATATGTATGTCAATGAAATTTAATTTTGTTTATTGAAATATTGACGGAATATGAAAGGAGTGGTGGGTCTGATGGTGGACTTTCAAACACTACTAAGTACCGTTTTTGCCATCTCCTATTAATGATTACTGGTCTTTAATGAACGGATTTTTTTTGGTTAATTGTCAAATTACCCGTCTTTAAAGTAAACCAGCTTTTATGAAAGCGACTCTCAATAACTCAACTATAAATAATTATTTTCAGCAATGAAAATGGCATTAGGTACTGAAGAAAAATGCGAACAGAGTATTTAATAAGTTAAACTAATTTAAGGTGGTCGAATTTCGACCACGGGATATACTAGTCTAAATCATTCCAATCCATCAAATTGACAACAGCTAAGAAATTATAAAAGCATTATAATAGCATTCAAGAATAATGTCTTTAGTTTTTTACTACTGTAAAATTGTATTTAATAAAAATTAAGAAATTAACTATATCCCACTACGTCCCACTGTTATTTAATGTAATGAATTACCCGATTCTTGGGATGTTTGTTCGTGATGTTTCCTTTTGCGTTCTTGTTCTTTGTGTAGCCGCTCTTGTGCTCTTTTTTTTCGTCCATATAAAACTACACCTGTCATGCATCCTGGACGTCCTTTCAGTCTTTGCATTTCCAAAAATTGTTTGTCTTCACAAATTTTCATAGTGTCTAATGCATCTGTTGTGGTGATATCAAACAGATCCTCTAAATTTATTTATTTATTTAATTTATTCCACGGCAATTCTCTTCTGTGCATTAGATCTCTTATAAGGAGCCGTCTTTTGAATCAATTTATAATTTTCATATAGTTTATCAACTTGCCTACACATTTGTGGTCTTCTCAAGTAGGGTAGAACCGGGATAGATGCCCCAACGGGATAGATGCCCCATATTCAAAAAATCTAACTTCCCGAGCTCGTGACTAACAATTAATTTAATAATTAGCAGCCGCAGCCACAGCGCATTTTAGTTATCTAAGGGCTTCGAGCAGTGAACACGCGTTTTGTTAGTATAAAACATTTTGTTTGCGACGAAATTGAAATACCCGTAAAAGTTTTAAAGGTAAGTATTGTGCTTTGTATAACTTTATAACTAGTAATAAATTCCATTATATTTTTTAGTACCTTAATAAACTGATTCATTGAGACTGCATCTAACTACAAATAGATGTTTTTTTGTTTATAATTTATTCAAAAAATTCGTAGGCATCTATCCCTATCAAAAAGGATAGTTGCCCTGATTTTTCGAGGGATAGATGCCCTTAGGGGCAAAGGAGTAAGTATATATTTTTTACATACTTTTGGAGTCTGATATATGTTTTATGTACTACTTTATGGACTTTTAACAGTTTTCAGCAAAATTATGCCGCGAAAGTACAAAAGGAAGGGACTACAGAAAGCCTGCAGGCCGCGTTCGACGAAATGAACAAAAATACGATGGGGATAAACGAATTATCCTAAAAATATGGGATTCCATCGAGGACATTAATTCGACGATATGCTGCTAAAAAAACAAAAAAGGGATATAATAAACGTTTATCTAACTATTAACTATAGATTTACTAAGTAGCTTTTATTTTAGTGTAAGATTGTATGTAAAATGTATTTTTATAAAAATATAATTTTTATTTTTTTCTAAATAAACACGTACCTATAAAATTGAATTTAATACACATATATAAAAATGCATGCCAATTCTTGAACAAACGCTTCAATTTAATAAGGTAGATATGGCCATTGATGTACCTAATACTAGATTTAGGTATCTTCTAATGATAGTAATTAAAAGATTAAAAACCCAACATGTTTAATTTATTATGGTTTTGAGTAGGGGTAGAACTACATTCCTTGCGTTCGATTTGTGTTTTTCGCTTACATGCCATAAAGGGCATCTATCCTTCGCAATATATTCATGGTGGGGCAACTATCCCTAAGGTAGGCATCTATCCCTCAAAAAGAAGGTTTCAGGAAAAAGTAATTTCTGGAAAAACCGTGTACGATAGGTAAACCAAAATTTAAATAATTAAAGTTAAGATATTGAACTAGCTATATTAAAAAAAATTATTCAATTAAAACTAATATTTTCAAATTTAGGCAGCTTTTCCAAAAAGTGGGGCATCTATCCCGGTTTTACCCTAGGAATTTCGCCTGCCAAAATATTTTTGCTGCATTGATAGCATTAAGATCTACAAATCTCATGTTGTAGAAAAATATTTGCATTAATTGTTGGTTTGAGGGAAGTTTTGCGCAAGTGATTCGATTGTGTGTAGATTTTCAAGCGATCTGCGTGCCACAATGCGTGACGTAGTTGGGATATGTTCTAGAGTTTATACAGACATAATGAACAATATAGTCCTGTTAATTAAAATTAAGTCTTTATTTTAAAAATTGTGTAACCGCGCCAAATGAAACAATATTTTCACTGGCACCGACAATTGATATTTTCAGTCCGCCTACAATAGCAGATTGCTAGAAGTAAATACATACACACAACACTTAAAAATTATTGAAAAAGTAACAGTTCTTATATCTGCTTCTTTTTATTATCTAGTTTTTAGCTTTGTTTGCGACTAAAAACTAGAAAAAATAGGTAAAATATCACATTTTGCATGCAATTGAATGTAACAAACTTCAAACAATTTCCGGGTCCATTAAATATGCTCGGATCGCTTTATGCTTTGTACCACAATCAATAGGCATACAATAAGAAGTACTTTTGTAAAGAGATAAAATTGTAATTACCCAATAATCACAGTCTCTAACATTAGGGATTTTGATTGACACATAAGATGACTACAATAACAATAAACGTAAATTCAATTCACCTAGAATGCCATTAGAATGATTGGAAAACATTGATTTTCTCGATTTGAGAACTATGTTCCATTTTGTTTGAGAATACTATATTTATCCAGAATTTCTCGAGTCATTAGCTAGCATTAAAGATTAGAGAATGAAGCTTTAGTTGTCTTATCGGTATCCTCCACCCTAAAGTTGTAGGCTTGTTCTTATTGATTTGTCAACTCTTGAAAATCGTAGAATAATGCTCCCGGTAATATTTCTCCCTATCTGATTCTCGGCGACATTGACTCTTTTGACCGTATGCTATCTGCTAGGGCGTTTAGACACTACAGGACTTTGTATTTACCCTCCGTCGTTTACATTTTGTCTAAAGTGACCCTTTGCGTATTTGGTGTTCGTACCACAATGACTTGTACAAATGCAGTAGTATTGAATGTTTGTTCGCTGCAATCCTTTCGATTTATCTGATATTTTTTATTATCCTTTTTAATGTTTTATATCGGTTCACATCGCTCGTTCTATTGTAAGCAGAGTTAACTCAAAATTTTAATTTTTTTAAATAGTACGATACATTTTAATAGCTAGCCAAGGACATTACATTCAACGTTATAAAATAGTCATTGAACTAAAAATGGCGGAAATAGATGTATTTGCCTCTGTGTATTATAAATGTTCGTAGCTTATTGTTCAAAAGTAAAGTGAATCAATTCGAAATAAATCTATATTCCACCAACAGACAAAGCTGTTCTCTGGTTTTGTTAGATCAAAAAGTGGTTTGATTTCGAGTCTATTCACTCTATTGGAAAATAAAAACGCATTATTTCAAAAAACCCATTTCCTTTTTTAGATGAAACTGTAGAATTTAGAAAATTTCCGTATGTAGCTATTTTTTTCTGAATAAATTTTTTATTGTAAAGTGAAATATCTCAGAATAAAAAAAGTTTGGATGGAATTTAGCATCTCCCTCACATTAATATAAATATTTTGCTTATCGGTATACTAGCTTAGTACCTGTATTTTGCCGTCGTACCTTATAAATTGACGTGACCCTTCTAGTACCAACTACATTAGTCCTAAAAGTTAACTGTTTGAATAGACAAAACTTTATTTAGGCAGGGGGCTAGTTTGTTATTCCTGAAAGATGGAAACAAGCAAAGGTGGTCCCACTACTAAAGCCTGGCAAGCCAGCTGCCATAGGGGAGTCATATCGCCCGATATCTCTCCTCTCGCCAGTAGTGAAAGTGTTGGAAGCCACCTTGTTGCCGTACTTCACCGCAAACCTGCGGCTCGCCAAACATCAGCATGGATTTCGCAAAAATCACAGCACCACCACCGCGCTGAACGCCATAACCACTCAGATAGGGGACGGGCTAAACCAAAAGCGTCCAAACCACAGGACAGTGCTAGTTGCGCTTGACTTGGCCAAAGCTTTTGATACGGTCAACCATGCGCAACTAATGAAAGACCTTGAAGATTCGTCCCTTCCTCCCTGTCTTAAACGTTGGACTGCAAACTACATGAGTGGTCGTCAATCGTCGGTTGAGTTCAGAGGCGCAAGATCAAAACCCAGAATAGTTAAACAGGGGGTGCCGCAGGGTGGTGTCCTATCCCCGTTCCTGTTCAACTATTATATATCGAAACTTCCCCCCCCACCAGAGGGTGTCTCGATCGTCTCTTACGCCGACGACTGTACGATTCTGGCAACAGGCCCCTCCGTAGAAGAACTCTGCTCTCGTATTAACTCATACCTCCCAGCCGTGTCCGAATTCTTCGCCGGGAGAAACCTGGCATTGTCACCGAATAAGTCCTCGGCCACCCTATTTACGACGTGGACAACGCAAGTGAACATGGAATTAGACGTCTACGTTGATAATGTCAAGCTACCAACTGTCTCACACCCCAAAATCTTAGGGGTGACGTTTGATAACATGTTCAAATACGGCGCTCACGTAACCGCAATTGCCAATAAAGTCCAAAGCCGTAACAAAATCCTCAAGTCCCTAGCTGGCAGCACTTGGGGTAAAGACAAAGAAACGTTACTAGCTACATATAAAGCAATTGGCCAGCCGGTACTGAGCTACGCGACGCCTATATGGTCGCCGGGGCTAGCTGACACACACTGGACGAGGCTACAGGTCTGCCAAAACACCGCCCTTCGTACCGCCACTGGTTGTCTTCTTATGTCTCCTGAGCATCACTTACATAATGAAGCGAAAATGCTCGCCGTTAAAGAGCATAGCGAGATGTTGACCAGGCAATTCCTGTTCAACTGTTGCAAACCGCAGCATCCGAACGGACGCCTGATCAACGAGGATCCGCCCCCCAGGAGCATAAGGAGCCATCTACGCAAACACTACGATGAGATCCGGCACCTGATTTCCACGCCGTTTGATCCTAAGGTGCACCGGCAGGCCCTCACCCTCATCCACACAAATTCGGTAAATTCCTATGTTGGCTCTCTCCCGGTGAACGCCGTTCTTCAGGCAGCAACACCACCCGTTGCCGAAGAGGAGCGCGAGCTGCCTAGGGAGACTAGGGTGATGCTGGCCCAACTCCGGTCTGGATACTGTAATAGGTTAAACTCTTACCTATCCAGACTGAACCCCGACTTGCCTAATGTCTGTCCGGCATGCGGCTTGTCCCCCCATACCACTAACCATCTTTTTGTCTGCTCATCTGAGCCTACTCTTCTAACACCCATATCCCTCTGGTCCTCCCCTATTGAAGCCGCTAGGTTTTTAGGACTTCCGTTAGAAGAGCTCGATGACAATATTGGGTAAGGTTGACACTGACTACCTAGGCAGGGCAAAGTAGTGTTAAAACAACAACAACAACAACAACAACAAAACTTTATTTGCGTTTTCCCAAAATTCTGTTTAAAATCGAACGAGCGACATGTTAATATATATATATTTTCAGTTTATATATATTTTTAAGTTGTATTACTCTGTACTGTTTGACAGCCGACCGTGTTTGAGTTTCGGCTTAAAGCAAATAAATTAAATAAATCTGTCTAAATTTTAGTAGTCTTCAAGAATGCGGCGTCAGAGCGGGAAGGTTGGGGCCGAGAACACCTTTCATTGTAACCATTTGATATAAGCATATTAAGTTATTTCTTCAACTTCGTTTTATGAGATATTTTTATATATATTTTCTTTAGGAAGGCCCGCATTCCACTTTGCCCGAAGATGAATTCTTTGATGCCGTCGAAAGTGGGTTGGAAAAGATTGAGGAAGATATGCAACTGCGGACAAAATTAAAATTGCAGACGCAACAATCTTTGACAAATGCTCCGTCTCAAATCCGAACTAAAGGAGAAGATACCACCCTAGAAGTTTTCGGCACAGGAGGATCGGCGAAAAATCATATGCTGTGGCCAGAGGTAATGTAAAGTGTATCATGTACTTTTGTAAATTCTTTTGAATCCATTTATAGATTGATAGAGTTTTTAATGAGCAACTCCATTATGCTCGTGAAGGTGTTGGGCAGGGAGGTAATGGTTGGCAAATATTTGCTGATGAAGGCGAAATAAAAATGTATAAGAGAGAGGAAGAGGTGAATGGATTAGTTATGGATCCCCTGAAAGCGTATCACAGCGTTAAAGGTGTAACGGGACGGGAGATGTGCCATTACTTTTTCATGCCCGAATATCGCAATGATTGGGAAAGTAAGATATCTTTTTTTCATATTTCAAGTTTACAAAGAATGAAAAACTAATTGTTTGTTGTGGTAGCCACCCTGGAAGATTGTACGATATTGGAAAAAATATCGCAGGACACGTTCGTATTCTTACAAACGCATAAACGTATATGGCCTGCCAGCCAGCGGGACGCGCTTTTTTGGTCACATATGCGCAAAATAACTGACGGTTTTGATGAAGATGCTGTAGATACATGGGTTGTGTGCAATAACTCCACCGACTACTCTAAGCAGGAAGTTAGTATACCTTATATTTAATGCATGTATGTATAAGAATAATATGGTGGTGCGATATACTTCCGAGAAGATTCAGGCCGAGCTCCTCTTCCGATTTGCTTTTTTTTTCATTCCAACTCCGGACTTGGACCTGTGTTCAAACGTTTTTTTTCAACACATTTCAAAAGCTTGCTAGAGATATTGCTAGTTCTTAACTGAAGTTCAACTCTTATAACTTAGCGGTTCCAAAGATATAGGCTAGGATAGGAAGTGGAACGGAATGGCCTCTTTATGCTTTTAATAATATTGCTATCAAATGAAAGGTGTTGATAATGGTATTTGGAACAGAGGGGGTGAGAGAAGGGGGCAGAAAGATAAAGCTAAACTTTCTCGCAGCAATAAATTTATAAAATTGAAAAATCGTTTTGGTTTCATATTATTAAAAATGATTTTAGCTTAAAACAATTGCTTTGTGCTGTATGTAAATTAAGAAAAAAACTACTAAACTACTAAAAAAAACGGCCAACCTCTCCGTGGTTGAAATCACACTGCGAATCAGAGTCTAGCCAGTCATCATATTCGCCTATTTAACGTACTTGGGGTTGCATCTAATGTGTTTGATCATTTGAGGGTGTTGTGTTGCAAATTTATTTAGATGAATAAATTATTTTAGAAAATGGAACATTTTTTAAAAACATTTAGATATTTTTCGTTTTAAGTAAAAAGATTATTATACTAGATGAATTTCATTTTCACCCAATATGCATTGAACCCGGCCCCCTCAGAATTTGATGAAATTTTGCATAGAGGTACATCTTACCTACCCAAACACAACATCATTTTCAGAAATTGCATTTTTGGTATCGAAATATTCGATATGACGATAATAGGTACTTTTAAAGTGTGATTACTACGGAATGGCTTTAAAAATTTCATACCATTAAAAAGGTATTGAAATGTGCTTTAAAAAAAATACACTTAAAAAATGTTTAGTACACTTAAAAAAAAATGTTTTCCAGAATCAAATTTGGAACTGTAAAACACTTTAAAAAAGCGATTTTAAAAATAAATTTTTTTTTAGAAAGGTATATTTAATAAAATTTTATTTTTTGTCGACCTTTTCTTTTTAATATTCGATTTAGCTGGTACATCGAGCCAGGTATATTTAATATATATAACAAAAAAAAGTAGGAGTATGCCTTGAATTTGCCAAGGAAATGGTAATAGAAAAATCAAAATAGTAGGAAACTTGTAGTAAAACATTTCACAAAGTTAACTAAATAAAACATCAGAACATGTCATCACATACCATCACTATATAAATCAGTGCAAACTTTCTCTAATATAAATTAAAAAACAATAAAAAAGGGTCACTGCTTCAACAAAACTTAAAATAATGATATATGCACATACGTATCTACAATCAAAATATGTACGCACCTTTGCCCTCTTTCCAGGAGCATAAATCTGCTAATATGAAAATGTTGGTAACACAATATTCGGCTCATTCGGTTAACATGGATTGCTAAATATTGTAGTTTCGGTCAAAATTAGAGCCTTCAATGGTTAATACTGATGGTGGCTGATACTCCTGCGGATGCGGCTAACCTTTTTGCTGAATATTTTTTGGCCAGTTTTGTATCCGATTCTGACAATTGTGACAACACTTGTCTCAACATTCAGCCTGTTTTGAATTTCGGCAATCTTGTATTGTCATCTGAGGATGTCATTAATGGCATTTCTCGGCTTAAGCCCTCTTCAAATACTGATGTCGATGGTTTGTGTGCGACTATATTTAAGCAGTGCGATTCCCTAGTTTATCCACTCTTAGTAATTTTTAACAATTCTCTTTCGTCGGGTTCTTTTATTGACGCTTGGAAATTAGCTCTGATCTCACCTATTTTCAAGAGCGGCAAAAAAAAAAGATATTGGCAACTATAGGCCCATTTCGAAACTCTCTGCCACAGCAAAGCTCTTTGAATGCATAATTCAGGAGAAGCTATTATTCTTTGTCAAGAACATCATATGCCCAGAACAGCATGGCTTTGTTCCGGGACGCTCAACTGTGTCTAATTTGGCTATCTTCTCTGATGACTGCACAGCAGCATTTCAGTCGGGTTGTCAAGTTGACACAGTATACACTGACTTCTAAGGCGTTTGATCGGATTTCACACAAAATTCTGACTAAAAAGCTAGCCTTGATGGGTTTCCATTCGGTCTTTTTGAAGTGGATTGAGTCTTACCTACACAATCGCCGCTGTATGGTGGTAGTTGACAATGTTCGGTCTCTTCCCTTCGTCGCCTGCTCAGGTGTTCCGCAAGGTAGCATCTTGGGCCCTCTGTTCTTTGTGTTGTTTATCATCGACATTTGCTCCTGCTTTTCTGTAGTAAGATTTTTGCTTTATGCGGATGACCTTAAAATGTACTCTGTAATAAATAGCTTTCATGACTCTGCCTTGATGCAACTAGATCTCGATAGATTGCGTAACTGGTGTAGTAACAATCGGTTAACACTCAACATAAGAAAGTGTTTTCATATTATTTTTTCGAAACGCTTAAACACCATTGAAACTTCGTATCACTTATCTAACACGACTCTGGCTAAGGTAAGTGAGTTTAAAGATTTGGGAGTAATTTTTGATTCGAAATTTGCTTTTACAAGTCATATTAATCTATGTATTTCGAAATCTTATGCCATGCTTGCTTTTGTTAGGCGTCATAGCGGAGATTTCACTGATCCTTATACGCTAAAGCTCTTATTCTCAGCGTTTGTGCGTTCCAAGCTTGGGCCACATAGCAAGAATTGCGATACTTATGCTTTTCGTATCCTGTACCTACTTACGAAGCACGGTGTCTATTAATAAACCTAAAGTCATTGCACAGCAGGAGAACAATTTTGTCGATGTCGTTCGTTTTTGACTTGTTCCGAGGCTCTGTTGATTGCCCTGTGCTTCTTCGAAAAATTTTGATAAACATTCCGCGTAGAGCTCTTCGTAATTCCGAGTTTTTCATGTTGGTTTGTGTAGAGCTCTTTATGCTAAAAACGCTCCAATTACTAGATCGTTGATTGAGTTCAACAGAATTTTCAAATTCATCGAGATAGATTTTTCAATTTCGAAAAATTACTTCATGAGCTCTTTAATAAATTTTTATAAGTAAGGTATTTTTATATTTAATTAACTTAATTGCTGTAGCCTATAAGATCTTGTATACTGTTTGGCTAAATCTATACTAATTATATAAAATTGCTTATATGAAAATATTCGTAACGGCTAATCTCGAAAAGTGATGGCCCAATTTTTATGAAATTTTTTTAAGAAGCAAGTTTTTCCAAAAATAAACCAAGTGGCGTTTTCATTTTTTCCATTTTCAAAACTTAAAGCCCCTTATTTCTAGGATGAAATTTATAAAAGCTTCAAACAATCCAAGCATAAGAATTTTCATAGATCAAACCTAAGCTAAAGCGGAACAAAAATGTATGTGCGTGTGTGTATGAACTCAACGTAGAGAAAATGTATTTTGACTAAGAGATGCATAAGCCTTCGACAAAAGAGAAGAAATATAAAGATAATTTTTGGTGAATCCCAAAGTTATAATAACAAACCCATCTTATAAATAAAAATGAATGTGTGTCTGTGTGTCCTTTATGGGCGTCCAAAGTACTCAACCGATTTTTATGAAATTTTCACAGTATATTCTCGGGATCATGGGTTAAAGCATAGGCTATATTAATTTTTGGAAATTTGGGCGGTGCCACACCCCCAGGCTATATAAAACTACAATTCTTCATAACTCTGAACATATTTGGTCTAAATTAATGATTTTTAGATATTTGTGTCCTTTGGTCAAGATTTAAGTAATTTTGGAAAAGTGGGCGGTGTTTGTACTTCAATAATGTCCAAAGTTTATGGTCGATCTCTTTTAAACTTTCAAGATTGGTTCAGAATATTGTTGTGTACGATTTAGGCTATATCAATTTTTGGAAAAGTAGGCGGTGCCACGCCCCCAGGCTATATAAAATTTAAATTCTTCATAGCTCTGAGCATATTTGGTCTAAATTAATTATTTCTGGATATGTGTGTCCTTTGGTCAAGATTTATGTAATTTTAGAAAAGTGGGCGGTACCACGCCCACATTTTTTGTGTTTTGTTTGTAGTTCAATAATGTCCAAAGTTTATGGTCGATCTCTTTTAAACTTTCAAGATTGGTTCAGAAGATAGTTGTGTACGATTTAGGCTATATAAATTTTTGGAAAAGTAGGCGGTGCCACGCCCCCAGGCTCTATAAAATTTAAATTCTTCATAGCTCTGAACATATTTGGTCTAAATTAATGATTTCTGGATATGTGTGTCCTTTAGTCAAGATTTATGTAATTGTGGAAAAGTGGGCGGTGCCACGCCCACATTTTTTGTGTTTTGTTTGTACTTCAATAATGTCCTAAGTTTATGGTCGATCTCTTTTAAGCTTTGAAGATTGGTTAAGAAAATTGTTGTGTACGATTTAGGCTATATCAATTTTTGGAAAAGTAGGCGGTGCCACGCCCCCAGGCTATATAAAATTTAAATTCTTCATAGCTCTGAACATATTTGGTCTAAATTAATGATTTCTGGATATGTGTGTCCTTTGGTCAAGATTTGTGTAATTTTGGAAAAGTGGGCGGTGCCACGCCCATATTTTTTGTGTTTTGTTTGTACTTCAATAATGTCCAAAGTTTATGGTCGATCTCTTTTAAACTTTCAAGATTGGTTAAGAAAATTGTTGTGTACGATTCAGGCTATATCAATTTTTGGAAAAGTAGCCAATGCCCCGCCCCCAGGCTATATAAAATTTAAATTCTTCATAACTCTGAACATACATATTTGGTTGTTGTTGTTGTTGTTGTTAGCAGTGCTTCGCCCTGCCCAAAGGGCCAGAACACTCCTAGTTGTCATCGGGCTCTTCTAACGGAAGTCCAAGGAAACGCGCTGTTTCAACAGGGTTGGACCAAAGTGATAAGGGAGTTAGAAGAGTATGTTCCGAAGAACACGAAAAGAGATGTTGCGTGTCGTGGGGGGCCATACCGCATGCAGGGCATGTGTTTGGTATGGTAGGGTTCAGTCTGGACAAATAGGAGTTCAGCCTATTGCAATATCCAGACCGAAGTTGAGCCAGCATGACTCTGGTCTCCCTCGGAAGGACACGTTCTTCCTCAGCAAGAACGGGTGGTTGGGCACCAATAACGGGGTTCACAGGCCGTGATCTGAGGGATCTGTCCACCGACTCAGTGTGGAGGTCCTTTAGGGCCCGCCTATGGTCCCGCAGATCAAACGGCAACGAGATGTGATGCCGGATCTCATCATAATGCTTCCGGAGATGCTTCCTTATGTCTCTAGGGGGCGGAGTTTCATCCAATAGCTGTCGATTTGGATGACTGGGACGGTGGCAGTTCAGAAGGAACTGCCTACTTAAAAGTTCCGCATGCTAGCGAACGTTGAGCAATTGAGCCTCCTGGTGGAGATGAGACTCAGGAGACATAAGCAAACAACCCGTTGCAGTTCTGATGGCGGTGTTTTGGCAGACCTGCAATTTCTTCCAGTTGGTGTCGTGAAGGTTAGGCGACCATATGGGCGCAGCATAATCAATAACCGGTCGGCCAATAGCCTTATAGGTGACCAGCAACGTTTCTTTGTCTTTGCCCCAAGTACTGCCGGCCAGTGACTTGAGGATCTTGTTGCGGCTTTGTACCTTTGAAGCTATTGCGGTGGCATGATTAGCGAAGGTGAGGCTATTGTCGAATGTAACCCCTAGAATTTTGGGGTGGTTGACAGTAGGTAGTGGAACACCATCTACGTGGACATTCAACTCCTGCCCCATCTGCGCAGTCCACGTGGTGAACAACGTCGCCGTAGATTTAGTCGGGGAAAGAGTCAGGTTCCGCTCTGTGAAGAAGCAGGAAAGGTCGCGCAGGTAGTCATTCAGTCTAGTACAAAGTTCGTCTGTCGAAGGTCCTTTGCCCGTGGCCATCACAGTGCAGTCGTCAGCGTACGAAACGATGGAGACCCCCTCTGGTGGGGGAGGGAGGCTCGAGATGTAGAAGTTAAACAGAAGGGGTGAAAGAACACCACCCTGCGGAACCCCTTGTCTAATTCTTCTAGGTCTACATCTCTCGTTTCGAAACTGCACTGACGCCAGCCGATCGGTGTCTCCTCCAGGTCTTCAAGGAGTGTGGCGTGGTTGACTGTGTCGAAGGCTTTCGACAGGTCAAGTGCCACGAGAACCGTCCTGTGGTTTGGTTGGTGTTGGTTCAAACCGAAGTTAATCTGCGTCGTGATGGCGTTCAAAGCTGATGTTGTGCTATGGTTTTTACGGAAGCCATGTTGATGATTGGCCAGCTGCAGGTTTGCAGTATAATATGGGAGCAGAATAGCTTCTAACAACTTCACTACCGGCGAAAGGAGAGATATCGGACGATAAGAGTCTCCTTGATTTGCCGGCTTCCCAGGTTTTAGGAGGGGGACCACAGTCGCATGTTTCCAGATATCTGGTATAACGAAGGTGGACAGTGAGAGGTTGAATAGAGCCGCCAAGAACTTGTGCCCCTCGTGGCCTAGGTGTTTCAGCATCTTCATGGCAATTCCGTCGGGTCCGAGTGATCTTGAAGGTTTGGCCTTCCTTATAGCTTCCTTAACCTCGGCAGCGGAGACGACAATGGGCGCGGCTGTGTGTTTGTGTTTGTGCGCGCGTCGGATGGCTTTTCTCTTAGCCCTATCCGCAGGAGAATGCAGTATAAATTGCCGGCAGAATGCGCTCGCGCACTTCCTGGGGTCCGACTTGACGTTATCGCCGAAAGCAATGGCGACCTTGTCATTGTATTTGGTCGGGTTGGATAGGGCCTTGACTGTCGACCATAATTTGCCGACCCCGCCGGAGAGGTTGCATGACTCTAGGTGTTCTTTCCACTTCTTCAATTTATGATCATTGACAGTCCGACGGATTTCTGCGTTGAGATCCTTTATTCTTGGATCTGCGGGGTTCAAGAGTCTCACTTGGTCACGTTCTCTTGCCATTGCCGCTGCTTCCGCAGGGAAATTCGGCCGAATTTCCGGGATTCTGCCAGCAGGGATGAAGCGGCCAGAGGCTGAATCGGTGACTTTGCGAAACTCTTTCTCACCTTTGCATACGTCCGTCGGTGTGGGTAGGTCAGCGAAGGTGTGCTCTGTAAAGTCCGTGAAGCGGTCCCAGTCCGCTTTACTAAAGTTGATGTACGTTCGTTTTTCTGTCGTTATGAAGTCGGACGGTCGTTCGATGTCTAGTAGGATGGGTAGGTGGTCAGATGCCAGTGTAAGCATAGGTTGCCAGTTAACGTGGTTGATAAGGCCCGCACTTGAAATGGAGATGTCTGGCGAACTGTGGCAGTTACCTGCCACCCTAGTGGGGGCATCTCCATTCAATGTACAGAATGCCGAATTATCTATTTGCTCTGCGAGTGCGTGCCCTCTGCTATCTGCTGGCAAGTTGGAGTGCCAGAGATCGTGATGTGCGTTGAAATCACCTAAGATGAGGCAGTTATCGCCCCTTAGCAACGCACTAATATCAGGGCGATAATCACGGGGACAGCACGTAACAGGGGGAATGTAAATATTTAACACTCGCAGGTCGACGTCGCCTGTCCGGACTGCTATGCCCTGGCATTCAAGGGTAGAGTCCCTGGGGTCAACGTCAGGGGCAAACAGATTATATATAGGCCGCCCCCATGACCGCTGGGACGGTCTTTCCTATGTACATTGTACCCATCACGAGTACGTAAGTCCGAGTTAGCATTCAGTTTGGTCTCCTGAATGGCGGCCAGTTTAATGTTGTTCGACTTCATAAAGTCTGTTATCTCCGCGATCTTACCAGCTAACCCGTTGCAGTTCAGCTGTAGGATTTTGAAGTGTGTCGGGAGGGAGGGTGGAGGCATGCTGGGGGTAAGGGACGGATGCGGTTGCCTAGGTGGAAGTGGGCATAGTCCCAAGCTGTGACGCAGTCTAGGGTTCAGCGCGTCTTGGCCGATGTTGTGTGGCGTGGAGGGCGGCTGAGTACTGCAGCAAGGGGCAATAAATGCATCCGTCCAAAGGTTCCTGTTTGCGAGCCCAGAGCACATATGGATGTGGCACAGGCCAAGGCAGTTATTGCACTTAACCGATGCCGCAGGCGTATATAGTCTTTGCCGACAAACAGTGCACGTGGTGAAAGGTACGAGGAGGTTATGTTCCTGACCCACGTGCATGCTGGAAGTAGGGGGGGACGAGAGTGGGGAGCGGTGAGGCGGGAGCAGCAAGGCTGCAGGTCGTGAAGACCGGGCCACTGTCGTGGCCATTTGATGATGGTAGGTGCGGTGTGTGTGCGCCGGAGCGACGAGAACCGCGGGACGCGCGTGTGCGCGAACAACATGGTGCCTCAAAAGTACTGAAAAAAGTACGGGTTCTGGGGATGGCAGGGTTAAGCCCTGAGCATCCAGATCTATGCAACCATCTCTTGCATTTACTGCATTGAACGGAATGTGAACGTTTAACATATATTTTCTTCCAGCAGACGCAGCAGATCCAGTCTCTCGGTCCGGGGTTGGATTCGATACCAGCCCGTAGCAAGAGACATTGGAGCAACCCTGCTGCAAGGGATTGCTCCGAGGATGACAATTTAGGAGTGGGATTGGACAAATTGGACAGGGTTACACTGAAATAACAGCCCTTGGCCGGGTAAAACCCGGGTCATTCCGGTACGTAGAACCGGCTGTTGTGGGAATGATACATATTTGGTCTAAATTAATGATTTCTGGATATGTGTGTCCTTTAGTCAAGATGGATATAATTTGGGAAAAGTGGGCGGTCCCACGCCCACTTTTTTGTGTTTTGTTTGTACTTCAATAATGTCCAAAGTTTATGGTCGATCTCTTTTAAACTTTCAAGATTGGTTAAGAAAATTGTTGTGTACGATTCAGGCTACATCAATTTTTGGAAAAGTAGCCAGTGCCACGCCCCCAGGCTATATAAAATTTAAATTCTTCATAACTCTGAACATATTGGGTCTAAATTAAAGATTTTTGGATATGTGTGTCCCTTGGTCAAGAATTATATGCCACGCCCACATTTTTTGTATTCAAAGCTTTGTTTGTACTTCAATAATGTCCAAAGTTTATGGTTGAACTGTTTTAAACTTTTCCAATACGTTAAAATCTTCGTTGGGTACGAATACATAGGCTACATTTGTAAATTCTTTGGAAAAGTGGGCAGTTCCAAGACCACAAGCTAAGTAATATATCAATTCGTTATATCCCTGAATGTATTTGCTTTAGTGACATTTTAACGTTCTTAAATCTTAATCATAGCACTTAATTCTTTTTGTTTGTTATTGCCGTTCATACATATCCAGAGTATTATAGGTAGATATAGGATATAATTAAATAAGTACTAACTATACATCTGCTCAGCAGCGCATAATGGTTTTTGTCATACCCATTGAGTTCAAAAGATCCGTTTTTTGAGTTGGACATCCAAAAAATTTATTTGTTTATACCAAAGACTTTAAAGCCAGAAACATTGTATATCCTAAAGCACTGCAATAAATGGAATGTTAAAAGTTAAAGAAAAATATTTGAAAATGTATTTCTAGGGAAGTCACTGGTCAGGCAGAACAACGTCTGCCGGGTCTGCTAGTAAATAAATAAATAAATAAATAAATACACTAAACTTATTAACTCAAACTAAGAATAGTTGCACATTTATGCTTCAGACTAGAGGGCGGAGTTTTTTAATAATAAGGACGAACTGAATTCTTTTCAGGGCATAAAGACAACCTGACTTACTCTATCAAGTGTATAATAAAGTGAAAAGCTTTAATGAGATGAGATTAGCTCCTATTTGTTCACTCACAGTTGGCACAGAAGTTGACTTAAAACTGTTTCTTTATATATAATCTAAGCCAAAACTGATTATCAAAGCTGAATAATACTAACCAAGTTTTGTCAAAAATAACAGAAATTTAATCACAGCACTTGCTAAATAATGGAACCATTAGATCTCCCAAAAGTCGATCTAAATAATAGCGTGAATAAAAACTTTTTCTGAAACCAACCTTTTTAAAATTTTTGTAACATAATACATTTTTAGCTGCTATTTTTGAATAATTCCTATAAAAGGCGACCCAGAATGTAAATGACAATTTTTCAGGGAGCAAGATGGCGCCAATTGTCAAAATCTGTCACTACAGAGCTAACCTCTAGTAATTAAATCATGTTTTAGTACTTTTCGTTAATTACTTTGTACCGTTTGCACCGTTTACTTGAAATAAACTTGTCACATTTTTTTTAACAAATTAAATATGATAAAGGCTATTTAAAATACAATTAAACAATTTTTAGATAGAGCTATGATCGTATTGCCACGATTTTGCTTAAATTTTCTGTTTTCAAAATCACATTTGTCATAGTTAGAATATTTTAAATTTTATTACTGTCATGGGCCGTTAACTACCAATTGAATTTGTATAAGTATTAAATAAATTTTTACCAACAACCAAAGGCTAAAATTCACCCAAACATGTAGATTTCGGTTGCAAAAATCAGAATCCACCTACGTAGGAAAGCATTTTTAAAAGTTTTTCGCCATTTTGCTGCTTTTTTTTAAACAGTTTCACAACCTAAAACTCACTCAGCCATCAATTTTACATATACTCAATTTTACATATGCTGGCGTACTTTTTTCAGTATAAACCCCATAGTATGCTTTGGATCACATATTTGTAATATATAATCTCTGTACACATCTAACATGATCAAACAAAATTTCTAAAGATGACACGTGACCACTGTAGAAGAGTTTAAAGTTGGAATAAACAAGGAGTGGTAATGCATCAAATGTATCTACCTAAAGGCGTGGTTTGTTGGACCTTTGAATTCCTTTTATGTTATCTTTGGCACAAATAGAAAAATGGAATGCGTTTTTCAATATTTCATTTTGTCCTTTGAGCCGCACTTTTAGCTTCATTGTAGATATTTTTTAACGAAATGCAATTATGTAAAGAAAAATAAGTTTTCCGTTCGGGCGTACCAATGATTAAAATACTTACATTCCGGAGTCCTTCTCAATATGAAAAACAATTTTAAGTGTCTCACAAGACCACCAAAAGCTGAGTTTTGTGAAGAAAAAAATTTGAAAAAAATTACTAAGGTGTTTTTTTACAACAACGTATATTTTGAGTTCGAACGCTTGCTGACTTTGGCCTTTACACTCGTACTCACCATTTTCCTCCATGCGGTTTTGTAGCAAATTGGCAGATGTATTTCTGAAGTCACAATTACTCAGCTAAACAAATGTTTTCAGATGGTAGTCGGAATCACGCCAGTGTTGTAAGAACCGGTGTTCCAATGACTATAAAATTTTGCATGGTGATAGAGAAAACATA
This sequence comes from Sphenella marginata, assembly GCA_951509765.1. NCBI lineage: Eukaryota > Metazoa > Arthropoda > Insecta > Diptera > Tephritidae > Sphenella > Sphenella marginata. The sequence goes on along the minus strand of OX608082.1, from coordinate 35,631,744 downwards.
TGTACCCTTATAATGCACGGAGAGAATTGTGTGCAGATGTTATGCGGTATAAGCATAACTTATGGGTGGCGCGAACTAACGTCAGTGGAATTAACGTCAGTGACGTTAATTCGCACCCAAAAAGCGAAATAATGTCAGTGACATTAAGACGCATGACCAAAAACGAATTAAAGTCAGTGCCGTTAATTCGTATAGTATTTTGACTTTAGTTCGCTTTGGACATGCGAATTAATGTCATTGAGGCATTTGGGTTTGAGATTCGACGAAGTAGCGCCGCAGGCGAAAATTTGACTTAGGTCAGATCCCCAATTCGGGGTGTGATCCATGGTATTTATGTGCAGAACTCCTTTCCGCATTGGCGGCCTTCGGCCGCGCCTCAAAAAATAACCCTGGGCTACGCCATTCCAACTCCGGGTGTGTGCCATAGCCGTGGCTACCGCCACGGTGATATCCTTCCGCGTGCCACGTTTCCCACTTTTTCACTTTTTTGGCTCAGCCTAATGTGCCATTACAACAACCACATGAAAATGACAGAACATTTTTAACATTAACTGCAAATAACTTTTGAACGGTTGAAAGAAATCTCATTTCAGATTCTAAATCTAGACGTGGGTAATCGTTTACGTGGGGTACCGAGCGCTAATACACAACCAAAAATGTTGAGATATGTATCAGGAGACGCGCTTTGGTCCCAGGAGCATGAATATAAATCCGCTGAACCAATATTTTTAGTAGTTTCCGAGATATTTGCAGTTAAAGTTCAGAATTTTCTGTCATTTTCATGTGGTTGTTGTAATCACATTACCCTGTGAGAAAAGAGTGGCACGCGGAAGGACATCACCGTGGCGGTAGCCACGGCTATGGCAACCACCCGGAGTTGGAATGGCGTAGCCCAGGGTTATTTTTTGAAGCGCGGCCGAAGGCCGCCAATGCGGAAAGGAGTTCTGCACATAAATACCATGGATCACACCCCGAATTGGGGATCTGACCTAAGTCAATCCCAGATTCATGATATAATGATCATAAGTCGAAGGTGATAACGAAAAATGAAAATTTGGAATATAAAAAAAATGTACTGACTTTAGTTCGCTTTCTTAATGCGAATTAATGTCAATGACGTTAGTTCGCTAAAAATATTGACCTTAGTTCGCTTTTGGCATGCGTCTTAATGTCACTGACATTAATTCGCTTTTGGGGTGCGAATTAACGTCACTGACGTTAATTCCGTTGACTTTAGTTCGCGCCACCTAACTTATGCACAAATCGTTCACGAAAAATGACCAAGAACAGTTGTTCATAATCCATGCACAGTTGTCCATAACTTAAGTTCAGCACTATGAGCATGTTTTATGAACAAGGGCATAGATTATGAACAACTGGGCATACGTTCTGAACAACTGGGATAGACTATGAACAACGAGGCATACGTTCTGAACAACTGGGAAAGACTGTGAACAACTGGGCATACGTTCTGAACAACTGGGAAATACTATGAACAACTGGGATAGACTATGAACAACTGGGCATACGTTCTGAACAACTGGGATAGACTACGAACAACTGGGCATACGTTCTGAACAACTGAGATAGATTATGAACAACTGGGCATACGTTCTGAACAACTGGGCATACGTTCTGAACAACTGGACATAGGTTATGAACCACATTTTCATCGATTGTGAACAAATAGGAACAATTTTCACACCTCCTGCCGTTGAGGACAATTGCTGCGGTTGAAAAAATTCAATATATTTTACTATAATTCATATAAAATATGCTTTGTCACATTTGCAAGCCGCCACTCATTGACTAGACCACGGAGCTATATGCCAGTGCCAATTTCATCATTAAAAATCTCTTTTATGTCATAATTTTGACCTTTGACCCCGAATAGCTTCTTTACCACACATGTGATCGATGAGAACTTTTGAAGACTCTCCCGAATTATTCACAACTTATGAACAATAAGTGTTTATAGTCAAATATTATGCACAATGTTTACATATTATGATCAATTGTGTTAAATTTTCAAATAATTAAACTATGAACAATGTTCACAAACTGCACATTTTTTGTGTATAACTTATGCACAATTTCATTAGATTGTGCAGAATTCATGATTATTGGTCTAAATTTATGCGCAAAGTTGCATATTCAAAAATGTACCTAAACATTTTATAATTATGAACAGCGTGTGCATAAATAATGCACAACAGTTTTCTCCGTGTGGTATCAAAAAGTTTGGCCTAGGAGTATTTTAAATTTTTTCTCTTTGGTTGACGCTTTTTAGGAAACTTTTTTATGTTTACCTTTTGTACTCCAGCTAATTCATCATCTCAGGTGGTTTTTATTAAGAAAGATTTCATTATACTCCTTTTATACAAAAAAAGGAAAAAGCTCCAGTAAATCTTAATATTTTTTCGAAATATTTTGACCAATTTCTTAGAATACATTGAAGTTTTTAATTGCGATGGAAACAGGGTGTCCATTTTTTTTGTATGGAGGGTGAGGCGCCTTAATATACATATGCAATTTTTTTTGGAAAAGTGGGCAGTTACAAGTCTACAACCTAAGTAATATATCGCTCAAAATAGCAAAATCTAATTCAGCACACATATTTATATTAATACCGGCGATGTCCCGAAAAAAAAGTGCGATATCGGGTAAGATCCACGCCCAATTTTATACGAAAGATTTTGAAAAGGATATGGTGGATTATTCCACAAAACTTTTCATGCCATAACTCCGGTAAAAATTAATTGGTTAACGGACACGCCCACTTTTTGAGCACAGTTTTGAAAAATTTCTTTGTAAAATTAAAATCGCGATATTTCCATAATTATATAAGTTATATAAATAAGATTTTGCACACATAATAAGCTTTTTTAGCAAAACTAAACTGTAAAAAAATGTTGTGGTTTTTGGTAAAGTAAGCGTAGTGCCGCCCACTTTTCATCAAAAAGGGTCTGCTATTTTCAAAAGCAATTGCTTGCAATTTCAAGAAGGTATAGCAATGAAAGTGAGTGAGATGGTTCCCAATAATATGTAGTATGCTCCTGCAAAAAATTACGCAAATCGAATAAGAAACAAGATGTACGGTCAAGTAGTTAACACCCTACTGCCTTTTTTATACCTAGTAGTGCTTCGCACACAAGATATATTAACTTCATTCGCCTAACGGTAGTATGTAACGGCATAAACTAATCGAGAAAGATATTGACTTATATATATTAAAATGTTCAGGAGGAAAAGAGAAATTGATTGAGCCATGCCAGTCCGTCCGATGAACACGATAACTAGAGTAAATCTTGAGATATCTCAATGAAATTTGGTAAGATTTTTGCTTTATGCGGATGACTTTAAAATGTACTCTGTAATAAATAGCTTTCAGGACTCTGCCTTGATGCAACTAGATCTCGATAGATTGAGTAACTGGTGTAGTAACAATCGGTTAACACTCAACATAAGAAAGTGTTTTCATATTATTTTTTCGAAACGCTTAAACACCATTGAAACTTCGTATCACTTATCTAACACGACTCTGGCTAAGGTAACTGAGTTTAAAGATTTGGGAGTAATTTTTGATTCGAAATTTGCTTTTACAAGTCATATTAATCTATGTATTTCGAAATCTTATGCCATGCTTGCTTTTGTTAGGCGTCATAGTGGAGATTTCACTGATCCTTATACGCTAAAGCTCTTATTATCAGCGTTTGTGCGTTCTAAGCTTGAGTACGCTTGTTTCATTTGGTCGCCATATCACAAGGGCCACATAGCAAGAATTGCGCCACTTATGCTTTTCGTATCCTGTACCTACTTACGAAGCACGGTGTCTATTAATAAACCTAAAGTCATTGCAGAGCAGGAGAACAATTTTGTCGCTGTCGTTCGTTTTTGACTTGTTCCGAGGCTCTGTTGGTTGCCCTGTGCTTCTTCGAAAAATTTTGATAAACATTCCGCGTAGAGCTCTTCGTAATTCCGAGTTTTTCATGTTGGATTGTGTAGAGCTCTTTATGCTAAAAACGCTCCAATTACTAGAGTGTTGATTGAGTTCAACAGAATTTTCAAATTCATCGAGATAGATTTTTCAATTTCGAAAAATCACTTCATGAGCTCTTTAATAAATTTTTATAAGTAAGGTATTTTTATATTTAATTAACTTAATTGCTGTAGCCTATAAGATCTTTGGTCCCAGGAGCATGAATATAAATCCGCTGAACCAATATTTTTAGTAGTTTCCGAGATATTTGCAGTTAAAGTTCAGAATTTTCTGTCATTTTCATGTGGTTGTTGTAATCACATTACCCTGTGAGAAAAGAGTGGCACGCGGAAGGACATCACCGTGGCGGTAGCCACGGCTATGGCAACCACCCGGAGTTGGAATGGCGTAGCCCAGGGTTATTTTTTGAAGCGCGGCCGAAGGCCGCCAATGCGGAAAGAAGTTCTGCACATAAATACCATGGATCACACCCCGAATTGGGGATCTGACCTAAGTCAATCCCAGATTCATGATATAATGATCATAAGTCGAAGGTGATAACGAAAAATGAAAATTTGGAATATAAAAAAAATGTACTGACTTTAGTTCGCTTTCTTAATGCGAATTAATGTCAATGACGTTAGTTCGCTAAAAATATTGACCTTAGTTCGCTTTTGGCATGCGTCTTAATGTCACTGACATTAATTCGCTTTTGGGGTGCGAATTAACGTCACTGACGTTAATTCCGTTGACTTTAGTTCGCGCCACCTAACTTATGCACAAATCGTTCACGAAAAATGACCAAGAACAGTTGTTCATAATCCATGCACAGTTGTCCATAACTTAAGTTCAGCACTATGAGCATGTTTTATGAACACGCCCAATTTTATACGAAAGATTTTAAAAAGGATATGGTGGATTATTCCACAAAACTTTTCATGCCATAACTCCGGTAAAAATCAATTGGTTAACGGACACGCCCACTTTTTGAGCACAGTTTTGAAAAATTTCTTTGTAAAATTAAAATCGCGATATTTCCATAATTATATAAGTTATATAAATAAGATTTTGCACACATAATAAGCTTTTTTAGCAAAACTAAACTGTAAAAAAATGTTGTGGTTTTTGGTAAAGTAAGCGTAGTGCCGCCCACTTTTCATCAAAAAGGGTCTGCTATTTTCAAAAGCAATTGCTTGCAATTTCAAGAAGGTATAGCAATGAAAGTGAGTGAGATGGTTCCCAATAATATGTAGTATGCTCCTGCAAAAAATTACGCAAATCGAATAAGAAACAAGATGTACGGTCAAGTAGTTAACACCCTACTGCCTTTTTTATACCTAGTAGTGCTTCGCACACAAGATATATTAACTTCATTCGCCTAACGGTAGTATGTAACGGCATAAACTAATCGAGAAAGATATTGACTTATATATATTAAAATGTTCAGGAGGAAAAGAGAAATTGATTGAGCCATGCCAGTCCGTCCGATGAACACGATAACTAGAGTAAATCTTGAGATATCTCAATGAAATTTGGTAAGATTTTTGCTTTATGCGGATGACTTTAAAATGTACTCTGTAATAAATAGCTTTCAGGACTCTGCCTTGATCCAACTAGATCTCGATAGATTGAGTAACTGGTGTAGTAACAATCGGTTAACACTCAACATAAGAAAGTGTTTTCATATTATTTTTTCGAAACGCTTAAACACCATTGAAACTTCGTATCACTTATCTAACACGACTCTGGCTAAGGTAACTGAGTTTAAAGATTTGGGAGTAATTTTTGATTCGAAATTTGCTTTTACAAGTCATATTAATCTATGTATTTCGAAATCTTATGCCATGCTTGCTTTTGTTAGGCGTCATAGTGGAGATTTCACTGATCCTTATACGCTAAAGCTCTTATTATCAGCGTTTGTGCGTTCTAAGCTTGAGTACGCTTGTTTCATTTGGTCGCCATATCACAAGGGCCACATAGCAAGAATTGCGCCACTTATGTTTTTCGTATCCTGTACCTACTTACGAAGCACGGTGTCTATTAATAAACCTAAAGTCATTGCAGAGCAGGAGAACAATTTTGTCGCTGTCGTTCGTTTTTGACTTGTTCCGAGGCTCTGTTGGTTGCCCTGTGCTTCTTCGAAAAATTTTGATAAACATTCCGCGTAGAGCTCTTCGTAATTCCGAGTTTTTCATGTTGGATTGTGTAGAGCTCTTTATGCTAAAAACGCTCCAATTACTAGAGTGTTGATTGAGTTCAACAGAATTTTCAAATTCATCGAGATAGATTTTTCAATTTCGAAAAATCACTTCATGAGCTCTTTAATAAATTTTTATAAGTAAGGTATTTTTATATTTAATTAACTTAATTGCTGTAGCCTATAAGATCTTGTATACTGTTTGGCTAAATAAATAAATAAATAAATAAATACACTAAACTTATTAACTCAAACTAAGAATAGTTGCACATTTATGCTTCAGACTAGAGGGCGGAGTTTTTTAATAATAAGGACGAACTGAATTCTTTTCAGGGCATAAAGACAACCTGACTTACTCTACCAAGTGTATAACAAAGTGAAAAGCTTTAATGAGATGAGATTGGCTCCTATTTGTTCACTCACAGTTGGCACAGAAGTTGACTTAAAACTGTTTCTTTATATATAATCTAAGCCAAAACTGATTATCAAAGCTGAATAATACTAACCAAGTTTTGTCAAAAATAACAGAAATTTAATCACAGCACTTGCTAAATAACGGAACCATTAGATCTCCCAAAAGTCGATCTAAATAATAGCGTGAATGAAAACATTTTCTGAAACCAACCTTTTTAAAATTTTTGTAACATAATACATTTTTAGCTGCTATTTTTGAATAATTCCTATAAAAGGCGACCCAGAATGTAAATGACAATTTTTCAGGGAGCAAGATGGCGCCAATTGTCAAAATCTGTCACTACAGAGCTAACCTCTAGTAATTAAATCATCTGTTGATACTTTTCGTTAATTACTTTGTACCGTTTGCACCGTTTACTTGAAATAAACTTGTCACATTTTATTTAACAAATTAAATATGATAAAGGTTATTTAAAATACAATTAAACAATTTTTAGATAGAGCTATGATCGTATTGCCACGATTTTGCTTAAATTTTCTGTTTTCAAAATCACATTTGTCATAGTTAGAATATTTTAAATTTTATTACTGTCATGGGCCGTTATCTACCACTTGAATTTTTATAAGTATTAAATAAATTTTTACAAACAACCAAAGGCTAAAATTCACCCAAACATGTAGATATCGGTTGCAAAAATCAGAATCCACCTACGTGGAACACCTATTTTATTATTTAGGAAAGCATTTTTAAAAGTTTTTCGCCATTTTGCTGCTTTTTTTTAAACAGTTTCACAACCTAAAACTCACTCAGCCATCAATTTTACATATAAGTGTTTCCAGCGTTACCGACGTTCTATGCTGGCGTACTTTTTTCATGGATCACATATTTGTAATATATAATCTTTGTACAAGTTAAATAAAACACTTAAGTTAATTTACTTAATTCATTTATTAAATAAGCCGCTATCTCTTATTGTACGACCTTCGTAATCCAGTTGCAACGCAGAAGTAATTAGAAGACAATCCAATAAGACTGGTCATACCACTTACTCAACCTTTGGAATTCAGCGCAGCTGTTATCTTTGTTCAATTCCAATTAGAATGCAGTTATCGTATGTTTAGTCTATTAGAGAACTTACAAGTTAAGTTCTCTGACTCTGCTCTACCACATACCAGACAAACCACTCTCAGAAGTCAATGGATTTGTGCAGCGCTTTGTCTTCTCTTATCATACAGACAGATCGCTCTCCCAGCAATCAATGCGCTCTTGCACTGCAAGTGTTGGTGGTGCTGTTAATGAATGTAACATAAATAATTACGTGGGTGGCCACTGTGACTATTGTGGCTTAACTCCTCCCCTTCTTAATGGGGGACGTCCTCGGTCCTGGACATCTTGTGTGTTGATTTGTCCTTATATGAAACATATTTATTATGGTGTAGTTAAATTAAAACCCACAATCTGACACATTGGCTTTAATGCGTCTGCTAGGCTAGCAGAAGAATGTGGTGAATGAAACTGAATGCAGAGCAACATTAAAATTTACGTCGTGAGATCTCTTAATGGTATACCCGTATCATATTGCTTTATACCAAAGGAAGTGGAGTAAGCGGCAGAGATTTCATACATTTTTCCTTACTTACTAGATTACATATCGCTTACAATATTTGTTGAAAAATTGAATTGTTGAGTACAAAATAAGTATTAAATTATTTTTCTTAAGCTAATTACAAAATGATATATTTAAATAAAAATAAAAATGTGAAATGCTCAGTTTAGAATCGCAATTTTACGTTATGGTTTTAGACCGGATATAACGCAATTTTATTTACCATTCAATAATAAAAAGTATTATGTTTGTGTTCAATATGAAATATACTATATTTCTATTTCAGATTATCTTTGTGAACCACCCTCCCCTTAATAAGAACCGTAGTTCCCAAGTCCTTTTCTATTATTTGTTCTTCGTAAAGGGGGGTTAATTTATTACCAAGTCTGGTGTTTCTTTTTACCAACACCTTGTCGCCTGCCTGAAATTTGAGTTCTATTCTGTTTTTGTTATGAATATTTAGTTGTAGTTGTTGAGCGCGCTTTAAACGTGTCGGTATTTCTGTGCTTATATTTGTATTGTTGATTGCAGGACGAAATATATCGGTTGGCTTTTTGTTGGTTACTGAATGAATTGTTTTATTGTATTCGATAGTCGCCAATAAAATTAGGTCCTGGGTGTCCTCAATACTCCTTTCCAACTTAATTCATCTAGCAATCTCAACTAATGTACTGTGGAACCGTTCCACCTGGCCGTTAGATGTGCTGTGGAGGGGTGGAGCATTGACAATTTCAATACCGAAAGTGTTGGCAAGAAGAAATCTGATGGTATTGGAATTAAATGACTTCTCACTATCGCAATAAATAATTTTAGCATTAGGAATGTTTAAGAGTTGCATGACTTGTGGCTTTATATCCACAATAGTTCTAGATTGTATGGTTTGCACAACTGCAATCTTGGAAAATTTGTCCAAACATGTTAAAAAAAATTTTGAATCTGTTGAAAATATATCAATATGCAATATTTCTCCTAAATATGAGGGAATTGGTGTTTCAGCTATTTTATGCCGTTGATGATGTCTATTATATTTTGATTTTGAACAGATTTTGCAGTTTCCTACCGCTTCTTTTGCTTTCTTTTCCAGTTTTGGAAAAAAGTAATCGTTTAAAATTTGTTTCACATTTTCTTGTGCTGCGCGGTGAGCGCGATTATGTTCTGTTATTATTATTTCCATCTGATCATTTGGATCAAAGATATCAGTCACAAATTTCTTAGCATATTTAAACTTGGTATTTGGAAATTATTGTACAAGATCATGTTGGATATGGGCTAGAATAGGCAAGCTGCAATGAAATGCATTCACTACGTTTGTGTTTACAAGGTCTTGAATAGTTCCTAACAGAGTGTTTTTATCACGAAAATGAATAACATGTCTTGTCCTATTTCCAAATATAATAAAAGTTCGTTTAGATGGGTTCTCAGCTTCTTCAATAATAATCTGGTTTTTGAAACAATTTATGGGTTTTTCGACTGCCTGTATGGTATACGTCAAAGACCGTTCACTATGAATTGTTGCACAATCGGAACTCGAATCCTGTTCCACCAAGTTAACCTGCTGTCGCGACAAAGCATCTGCGACATTGTTCTCCTTTCCCGGTGCAATTTTGCGTTATGCTCATCAATAAATGCCTTCCAACGCTTGAGTTTTGCATTCGAGTTTCTATCGGAAACTGCAAATGTTAGTGGTTGATGGTCTGTGAATGTGTTCAAGTGCTTTACCCCATATAGATAGTTTCTGAGATTTTTCAATGCCCATACTATGGCCAGGCGCTCCCTTTCATTTGTTGCAAAATTAAGCTCATTACCTTTCAAGGTTCTAGATATCATGGTGATTGGCCTGCCCTCCTGAGACAAAACAGCACCCAGGCCATGGTTAGAGGCATCGGTTGTCAAGTCAAAAGGTTTTTTGAAATCAGGGTAGGCGAGCATTACATCTTCGGATATTAAAATACGTTTCAAAGTATCAAAAGCTTGATATTGCTTCGAATCTAATATTATTTTCACTTTCTTCGACTAATTAGCGCTGACTTTTCCATTCTCACCTTTTAGAATGTCGGTCAAAGGTTTGGCTATGCTGGCAAAGTCTTTGATGAAACATCTATAATAGCTTGCCAGTCCCAAAAATGATCTAAGAGAGTATAAATTTTCGGGGGCTGGGAAGTTCATCATTGTATGTACCTTGTCTGGGCACGTTTTAATACCTCCTCTTGAGACAATAAACCCGAGGTACTCGATCTCGTTCTTAAAGAACTGAGATTTTTCTACTGATACCCTCATATTGGCATCATATAAGCTTTTTAAAACCCAGTTTACATCCTCAACATGTTGCTCTTTTGTTTGCGAAAATATCTACGTAAACATAACAGCTTCTGCCTATTTATTCCCGTAGCACGTCGTCTATGGCTCTCTGGAATATGCTAGGAGCGTTTTTCAAACCGAATGGCAGTCTGCAAAATTCATATTTGCCATTGCTTACGGAAAACGCTGTTTTCTCCCTATCTAAGCCCGATTTCAAGTCAAGAGTTGAAAAATATTGCGACTGACCCATGTTAGACAAGATCGACGTTACATTAGGTATTGGATATTTGTCATCAATGGTGATTTCATTTAATTTTCGGAAGTCCACAACCAAACGTTTCTTCCTGTTTCCTAATTCGTCGATCCCCTTCTTGTCTACTACCCAAATTGGATTGTTATAGGGAGATTTAGAGGGTCTAATAATGCCATTATGCAGAAGTTCTTTTATTTCATTTTTCACGAAATCTGATACGCCTAATGGATAAGGGTATAGCTTAGAGTATATGGGCTCTTCATGTTTGGTACGAATTGTTGCAACTATATTAGTATTAAATGGTAAAGACTCATTTGCATCGGCAAATGCGTTTGATCGTTTACGAATCATTTTTAAAAACTCATCCTTTCTGTCCCAAAGTCGTGGGTAACAATACCCTTTTTTAAATCCACAATGGCATTAACCTGCGTTAGTAGGTCAAGCCCAATTATTGCATCAAAATTCATTAAAGTAGGTAAAATAACAAAATCAGAAGTTATTCCAAATAAATGTATTTTACATCTTTTACTTACTTTAGTCTCGCCATGAATTGACTTAACTAAAAATGGTTTAGCTAATGGTACGATTCCATTTAGCTCCTTAAGGGGTCTTATGAAACTTTTCGAAGCCCCGGTATCTATTAACATTTTTATAATCTTCCTGTTATCTCCTATTGTTCTGCTAACCCAAGGCAGCAGTGACCTTTCCCTAAAAAATTTATCTCTTCCTCGATATCCTCAACTTCATTCTTTACCATGTCAGAATAAGAAATTTCATCACCCTTATCTTGCGTAATGTGATTTATTCGTTGTACTTTAGGCCCGGTATTCCTTTCAAAATCCGAGCGACGCTTAGTTTGTTGTCCTAAAATACCAGTGTTTTGAGAAAATATTCTTTGCTTAGAACCTTGAAAATTATTGGCTTTAGTTTGATCTAAGGTATCGCTTGATGAATTTTTGAGTTCATAGTTCGATGAGCGACGGAAGCGAGACGTTGATGGATCTATTTCCATCGGTTCAGATCTCTCCTGCGCACCGTTTTGAGTGAAACTACGTTTTTGTTGCCTATTGTAGTTATGCTGGAAATGTGGATTCTTTTGAGTATTTAAGTATTCTAACTGGTTATTGTTGTTTTCAGGAGGCCTTCTATCCGAAGATAGGCTTCTATTATTGTCATCAAAACGCTTTGAAAAAAGTGTTGCAAAGGAATAGCGTTCATGATTCGCTTCTAGTTCCTGAGCAAGCGCCAAAGCAGACGGTAAGTCAGTTGGCCTTGTAGAAAATAATATGTCACAAAAAGGTTTTTTGAGACCGGAAATAAAAACGCGTAACGCATCTGTTCTATATTTTTCATTTATTGAGTTGGATAATTGTACCCGTAAGTCATTAAAGTTTTATTCGTGAGAAGTATGAGCTTTCTCTCAACTTCATCATAAAATTGCAATACCGTCAGATTCCCCTGCCTTAAAGTACTGAGTTCCTGCTCAATCAAATACATTGGTCGCTTATCCGCGTACGTAAAATCTAGCCTAGCTATTATGGCCTTAAAATTTAACACAGTATTAAAGGAAGCTAAAACACTATCTGCAGGGCCTCTTATTTTATTCCTAATTATTGCAACCGCTTGGTAGTGCTTCGCGCTTCCGTCATACTTCTCATATAATTTGTAGGCCGTGTGCGCAGCCTGTCTCCATGAAACATAATGCCCTTGTTTGCCATCAAACTCGGGCAACGATTTGGCAAGGTCAAGGGTTTCATCACATTGTACGTTTCCTAAAATTTTCACCTCCTCAAAAGGTTCTACGTCTTCAGATAGTGGATTAGCAAACTTTTTGGTGATTTGATCTAGTTTTTTATCAAAATCTTCCTTCTGCGATTTTAATGCAGCCGATATCGCTGCCGAGACAATAGCCGTCAACTCGTTTGAGTTCATACTTACATTGTTTTCTTGTAAAACTAATGTGTCAAAAAGACTAACTAATTCGGAGTCGCACATCAACTTCAAGTATAACAGGGTATTTTTAAAAGGTTTTCCTTCATATGAACAAACGTTTAAGACGTTTAATAAAAAAAGCTTGAGAAACGGTTAGAGAAAAAGAAGTCACGAAAAAAATCACAAAGATATTGAGGGGGTTTTAAAGAGTTTTTCTTTATATGAACAAACTTTTAAGACGTTTAATAGAAAAAACTTGAGAAACGGCTAGAAAAATGAGGTCACGATAAATTCACAAAGATATTGAAACAGGATTATGGTTTTGAATATAAAATAAATTTGATAATAAAATAAATGTGAAATATTTATTGCTGAGCATGTCACTTACATATTCTTTTGCTTTACTTTATTCTTTTTAACGTAGTACTCTATTAAACATGGTCGTTTTTAGGTTTATAAGTTTGCACAAAAATGTGTAGTATGTAATCAGCTTCCGTTACGTAAGGTTTTTCCTGCTTCGATATTGTGGTTGTAGACGTGTGGATTTATTAAAAACCGTTGCCAGGTGATCTTCTTTGGTCCCTTTTTTCCGATGTCATCAAAGGTCGGGTGCTAGTATTTCACTTAAATATTTGCAGCATGCGGTATAATTTAAATAATTCTTAAAGATTTTCTTCGACAATAATATGGATGATATGGATTTCAAACTTCCCGAGCCCCACGTTGGGCGCCAGTTAAATAAAAAACTCAAGTTAATTTACTTAATTCATTTATTAAATAAGCCGCTATCTCTTATTGTACGACCTTTGTAATCCAGTTGCAACGCAGAAGTAATTAGAAGACAATCCAATAAGACTGGTCATACCACTTACTCAACCTTTGAAATTCAGCGCAACTGTTATCTTTATTCAATTCCAATTAGAATGCAGTTATCGTATGTTTAGTCTATTAGAGAACTTACAAGTTAAGTTCTCTGACTCTGCTCTACCACATACCAGACAACCCACTCTCTCAGAAGTCAATGGATTTGTGCAGCGCTTTGTCTTCTCTTATCATACAGACACATCGCTCTCCCAGCAATCAATGCGCTCTTGCACTGCAAGTGTTGGTGGTGCTGTTAATGAATGTAACATAAATAATTACGTGGGTGGCCACTGTGACTATTGTGGCTTAACTTACACATCTAACATGATCAAACAAAATTTCTAAAGATGACACGTGACCACTGTAGAAGAGTTTAAAGTTTTAATAAACAAGGAGTGGTAATGCATCAAATGTATCTACCTAAAGGCGTGGTTTGTTGAACCTTTGAATTCTTTTTATGTTATCTTTGGCACAAATAGAAAAATCGAATGCGTTTTTCAATATTTCATTTTGTCCTTTGAGCCGCACTGTTAGCTTCATTGTAGATATTTTTTAACGAAATGCAATTATGTAAAGAAAAATAAGTTTTCCGTTCGGGCGTACCAATGATTAAAATACTTACATTCCGGAGTCCTTCTCAATATGAAAAACAATTTTAAGTGTCTCACAAGACCACCAAAAGCTGAGTTTTGTGAAGAAAAAAATTTGAAAAAAATTACTAAGGTGTTTTTTTACAACAACGTATATTTTGAGTTCGAACGCTTGCTGACTTTGGCCTTTACACTCGTACTCACCATTTTTCTCCATGCGGTTTTGCAGCAAATTGGCAGATGTATTTCTGAAGTCACAATTACTCAGCTAAACAAATGTTTTCAGATGGTAGTCGGAATCACGCCAGTGTTGTAAGAACCGGTGTTCCAATGACTATAAAATTTTGCATGGTGATAGAGAAAACATATGTACCTTTATAATGCACGGAGAGAATTGTGTGCAGATGTTATGCGGTATAAGCATAACTTATGCACAAATCGTTCACGAAAAATGACCAAGAACAGTTGTTCATAATCCATGCACAGTTCTCCATAACTTAAGTTCAGCACTATGAGCATGTTTTATGAACAAGGGCATAGATTATGAACAACTGGGCATACGTTCTGAACAACTCAATTGTGATAAATTTTCAAATAATTAAGCTATGAACAATGTTCACAAACTGCACATTTTTTGTGTATAACTTATGCACAATTTCAATAGATTGTGCAGAATTCATGATTATTGGTCTAAATTTATGCGCAAAGTTGCATATTCAAAAATGTACCTAAACATTTTATAATTATGAACAGCGTGTACATAAATAATGCACAACAGTTTTATCCGTGTGGTATCAAAAAGTTTGGCCTAGGAGTATTTTAAATTTTTTCTCTTTGGTTGACGCTTTTGGGAAACTTTTTTATGTTTACCTTTTGTTCATCATCTCAGGTGTTTTTTATTAAGAAATATTTCATCATACTCCATTTATACAAAAAAAGGAAAAAGCTCCAGTAAATCTTAATATTTTTTCGAAATATTTTGACCAATTTCTTAGAATACATTCATGTTTTTAATTGCGATGGAAACAGGGTGTCCATTTTTTTTGTATGGAGGGTGAGGCGCCTTAATATACATATGCAAATTTTTTTGGAAAAGTGGGCAGTTACAAGTCTACAACCTAAGTAATATATCGCTCAAAATAGCAAAATCTAATTTAGCACACATATTTATACTAATACCGGCGATGTCCCGAAAAAAAAAGTGCGATATCGGGTAAGATCCACGCCCAATTGTATACGAAAGATTTTGAAAAGGATATGGTGGATTATTCCACAAAACTTTTCATGCCATAACTCCGGTAAAAATTAATTGGATAACGGACACGCCCACTTTTTGAGCACAGTTTTGAAAAATTTCTTTGTAAAATTAAAATCGCGATATTTCCATAATTATATAAGTTATATAAATAAGATTTTGCACACATAATAAGCTTTTTTAGCAAAACTAAACTGTAAAAAAATGTTGTGGTTTTTGGTAAAGTTAGCGTGGTGCCGCCCACTTTTCATCAAAAAGGGTCTGCTATTTTCAAAAGCAATTGCTTGCAATTTCAAGAAGGTATAGCAATGAAAGTGAGTGAGATGGTTCCCAATAATATGTAGTATGCTCCTGCAAAAAATTACGCAAATCGAATAAGAAACAAGATGTACGGTCAAGTAGTTAACACCCTACTGCCTTTTTTATACCTAGTAGTGCTTTGCACACAAGATATATTAACTTCATTCGCCTAACGGTAGTATGTAACGGCATAAACTAATCGAGAAAGATATTGACTTATATATATTCAAATGTTCAGGAGGAAAAGAGAAATTGATTGAGCCATGTCAGTCCGTCCGATTAACACGATAACTATAGTAAATCTTGAGATATCTCAATGAAATTTGGTATGTAGGATCCTTTTCACTTATCTCGGAGCGCTACTTAAAATAGGCTAAATCGGGTAAAATCCACGCCCACTTTCTATATCTCTACATATAATAAAGTTGTAACAGGTCGATGTCTGTACATGGCAGATATCAACAAAAAATTGATTGGGGGAAGCATTATTAAACGAGTAGAATCCAAAGCAACCATTTTTTTAATTTTTGTGTGTCTGTCTGTCTGTCTGTCTGTCTGTCCGTATGTTTGTGGCCGTATCACTCTGAAAGTACTGAATGGAAATGAATGAAACTTTTTTCGTTGGATTGCTAGATACTCAACTTAAAATTTAGGATATTCGTTTTTGCGATATCTCAACCGGGTTTGGAGTTATCGCCCAATATGTGGCCCATGTCTGTCTGTATGTTTATGGTCGTATCAATAAAAGTACTGAATGGAATTGATTGAAACTTCTCCGTTGGATTGTCAGACGCTCAACCTAAGGTTTAAGATATTAGTTTTTGCGATATCTCAACCGGTTTGGAGTTATCGCCCAATATGTGGACCAGGGGTGACCAAAAATGTCTTAGTACAGTATGGATGTCAAACGAAAGGTGTCAATGAGTACTGTAATATGCGATGCTATCAATTGAAATATCCCAAATGGTTTCGGAGATATCTTGAAGTTATCGACGAATATGTATTTGCAAAAAAATGTGTTAGTACAATATGGGTATCAAACGAATGGTGCCAATGGGCAGTGTTATATGCGATGCGCTTAATTTAAATATCTCAAATGGTTTCAATTATATATCTTCAAAAATTTTGGAGGGGATAAGAGAAGGGTGGGTAGATGCCATGTACAGATATCGACCTATTACAATTTTATTATATGTAGAGATATGTATGTATTTCAAATTTCGAAATCTGGCCCAAATGTATTTTTTAATTGTTGTTGTCAACTATACAATCAAGTTATAGAAAGAAAGTCGAACTTCGAAAAAGTGCGTATAGAGTATAATGATTAAAATCGGACTCAGTCTGTTATAAGTTCTGATACGCAGCGAAGCAAGCGGGCCTTACTAGTACATAATATTTTCGAAAATACAAAAAAAGTGATTATTCAGTACATAATACACATATAAGGATAAAATTTGATGTGTAGGTAGGTAGGTAGGTAAAATGGCTGCGATCTAGAAAAGGTCGCTCAAGTAGCTTTTCTAGAAGCCGTTTTGATGCCATAAGGAGTCGTCGAACCTACTAATAGTAATGCGGATGTATCTCTACAACCAACCAGAGTTGCTTATAAATTCCAGAATGCTAGGGATCCCTATTTCAGATACCCTCCCTAGATTTTCCAAAAAAGGGGTCCCGAAAGATTTTGATCGTGATCTAGCTAGAGCCGGGCACTAACACAGGAAGTGCTCAACGGTCTCTTTGGTAGTGGTGTCATTACAGCTTCTGCAGTGGTCGTTATGCGGAATACCCATTTTTTCCGCATGCGTGCCAATCGGCCAGTGACCTGTGCAGACCGCTATAAGTTTGTACGTATCCGCCCTGGACCTGCCTAGGAGACTCCTTGTTCTCCTCTGGTCGTACTCCGGCCAGGTGGCCCTTGATATTGCACACGTAGCGATGCCCCTCCACCTACGCTGTGCCTCACTTAGGTAATACTTATGGATGTCTCCCTTTGCTACTGCTAGGGGTACACCCGTCTCGAGTTTGCTTGCTTCTTCCCCTGATGAGCCCCTACGTGCCAGTTCATCAGCCTTCTCATTACCCTCGATTACATGCATTCACTGCGCTTGAAGTAGTATGCGGCGATGCGATTGTCTTTATCGCCGCCTGGCTATCCGAGAAGATAGTAGCCTTACCAATTATGTTTCTTTGCTCGAGCGCTTTGCATGCCTGGCAAATCGCAAGAACTTCTGCTTGAAAAACGCTGCAATACGAAGGGAGCCTGAATGCAGCAGAGATATCCAGGCTTCCCGAGAATATACCAGCCCCCACACCCGAGTCCATCCTGGAGCCGTCTGTGAAGATTTGTATACCCCTATAACTTATTATCTCGCCCCTCCGCCATTCATTCCTGCTTGGAAATGCTGTGATTGCATTGCTCTCAAACTTCAGTTTGTGAGGAAAATAATCTGTTGAGTTGCTAACTACTCCCGCTGGGAGATCGCTAAGGATACTGCTGTGCCCTTGCTGAGTATCCTTCCAGCACCCAGACTCCCGGAGCCTCAGTGCGGATTGTGCCGATATGCATAATATGTGCAAGTCAATTGGGAGCAGGTTCAAAATAGGATCCAATGCCGCAGTGGGGCAGGTGCGTAAAGCCCCGGTGGTGCCAACACACGCTGTGCGCTGAACCTTTTGCAAGCTAGTGAGATTATAGTTCTTCCGAAGAGCTTCCCACCACACCACCGCACCGTAAGTCAGCACCGGTCTGACTACCGCTTCGTACATCTACAGCACTATCTTCGGCTTTAGACCCCACTTCTTGCCAAACATTGATTTGCAGGCGTAGAAAGCGATACAGGCCTTCCTCACCCGCTCCTCAATGCACGCTTTCCAATTTAACTTGCAATCAATTATTAGCCCCAAATACTTAGTGCTGGGAGACAGGGTTAGCTGTTGGCCATTTAGCCTAGAGAGTTTGAAGGTAGGTGGCTTGTACCTCCTCGTGAAGAGAAGAAGCTCCGTTTTATCCGGATTCAGCCTAAGGCCACTTTCGTGTGCCCACCTACTGAGTTTTGCCAACGTTTTCTCCATAATCTCGCTCATTACGGAAGGGAAGGGACCCGAAACTAGGCTCGCCACGTCGTCGGCGTACGCCACAATCTTTACGCCTCCCTGTGGTGTACCTCTACATACCTGCCAGACGAGATCCAATTCCTGATTGGCTCCTCCACCCCCGCCCCCACTAGCGCTGATGTTATTGCTTCGGCTCTTACATTATTGAAAGCGCCTTCCACATCGACAAACGCCGCTAGTGTAAATTCTTTAAATCGAAGGGATTTCTCAACTGTCCGCACTACTTCGTGCAGCGCAGACTCCGTAGATCTGCCCCTTATGTACGCATGCTGCGCCATTGAAAGGACAGGCCCCTCCAGGAGTTCCCGTATGTGTAAGTCCAATAGCCTCTCAAATGTTTTCAGCACGAAGGATGTGAGACTTATTGGCCGGAAATCTTTGGCCAGCTCGTGCCCCCTTCTTCCAGACTTCGGAATGAAAACCACCCTTGTTTTCCTCCATGTGTCCGGAATGTGGTTATGGATGATGCACGCAGCGAAGATCTCTTTCAATTCCTTAACCAAAGATGTCTGAGTCTTCTGCATCATAATCGGGAGTATACCGTCTACTCCCGGTGACTTATATGGTGAGAAGCTGCTTATCGCCCAGGCAATTTTGTCTTCTGCTAGAAGTTTGTCTATAAACATACCAGGTGCCTCCTGTTGCACCCGTTCCCTATTCTGCTCCGCATCTCTGTCACCGCCCGGAAAGTGAGCTTCTATCAGAATGTCAAGGGTTTCCGCCGCTGATCCGGCCCACGTGCCATCTGCGCGTTTCACAAAGGTTTTGTTTGAGTGCTCCCTGGCAAGGATTTTCCCGAGCCTTGCTGAGTCCTTCGTGGACTCAATAGACTCGCAGTGCTCCTGCCAGGATTTTGCCCTTGCAATCCGCACTGCTTTCTTATATTCCCTCTGGGAGATCCTATACTGCTGAAAATCTCCCCTAGTGTGGCAGTAATTGAAAACTTTTCTCATTTTTGATCTTAGTTCGCTAAGGTTTTTGTCCCACCATGGGGGGAAAGTCTTCTTACTCCTTGATTGTGGACAGGAAGCCTTGTAGGCAACCCGAAAACTACTTTCTAGAGACCTAACTCGGTCGTCCAGAGAATCTGGCGATTGAATGGGTATTTTGTTCCTACTGAGCCTATCACTGACTATCTTTTCGAATAGACCCCAAGATGTCCGCCTAGGATTCCCATAAGGTCTCTTTATCTCTCTCTCCCAGTCTATTTCAAAGAGGATCATGCGATGATCCGACAGGGAGATCTTTTGCGAAACCTCCCAGTTTCTTACCAGAAGTTCATGGGAGTCAGATGATATTGTTATATCGAGGACTTCTTCCCACCCTGCGAAGTTTTCCGAACCGGGAAACACAAAGGTGGGAGAGCTGCCCTTGTTACATAAACGTAGATTATTAGATAATAAGAATTCAAAAAGATACTCACCCCGCTCGTTTGTCTCGCTGCTGCCCCACAGCGAATGCCTTGAGTTAGCGTCACAGCCGATGACGATCTCTTCTTTACATGCTAGTTCCTCCGCTAATTGTTTCGGAGGCGAACGTTAAGCTCCGTCCGTCTTTTGACTCTATCCTGACCACTGCAGTGTCGTATGTGCTGAAAATAGGTAAGAAGAAAGCATTAATGGTATCCCTAACGAGGATGCACGCTCTCGGTTTACCTTCTCCATGTGTGTAAAACAGGTTGTAATCTCTGGTATGGAGGCCCTTGACTCTTGACCGCAATACCCAAGGCTCCTGCACCAGGCAGATATCTATGTCCTCCTCCCTTAGGAGGACCAGAAGGTTATCCGAGGCAATTTTGGCGTGCTGCAGGTTTATTTGCGCCACCCTAATCATCGGATCGGGCGGGCGCCCCGGCGTCGGAGACCGACTCGGAACCAGCACCGGCTGGCACCGCCAGGCTAAGCTCCCCCAGGAGCTTATCGGCGTCGTCAATCTCCTCCAAGTTGTTGTCCGGATGGATGATGTGTAGTAGTATCATCAAACTCTTCTAACAGAAGTCCTAGAAACCTAGCGGCTTCGACAGGGGTGGACCAGACGGAAATGGGTGTTAGAAGAGTAGGCTCGGTTGAGCAGACAAAAATATGATAAGTGTTGTGGGGGGACAAGCCGCAAGCCGGACAAACATTCGACAAGTCGGGGTTCAGTCTGGATAAGTAAGAGTTTACCCAATTACAGTATCCAGAGCGGAGTTGGGCCAGCATCACTCTTGGCTCCCTAGGCAGTTCGCGCTCCTCTTCGGCAACGGGTGGAGTTATTGCCTGAAGAACGGCGTTCGCTGGGAGAGAGCTGACATAGAAATTTATCGAATCGGTGTGGATGAGGTAAGGGCCTGTCATTGCACCTTAGGATCAAACGGCGTGGAAATCAGGTGCCGGATCTCATCAGTCGATATATAATAGTTAAACAGAAACGGGGAAAGGACACTACCCTGCGGCACCCCTTGTTTAACTATTCTGGGTTTTGATCTGCCGCCTCTGAATTCAACGGAGGATTAACGGTCACTAAGGTAGTTTGCAGTCCAACGTTTAAGACAGGGGGAAGGGACGAATCTTCCAGGTCCTTCAATAGTTGCGCATGGTTGACCATGTCAAAAGCTTTGGCCAAGTCAACTGCAAGCACTGTCCTGTGGTTTGGGCGCTTTTGATTTAGTCCGTCCCCTATCTGAATGGTGATGGCGTTCATCGCAGTGATTTTTGCGACCATGCTGATGATCGGGGAGCCGCAAGTTTGAGGTGAAAAGCGGTAGTAAAACAGACTCCAACACTTTCACTACTGGCGAGAGGAGTGATATCGGGCGATGTGGCTTCCCCACGGCAGCTGCCTTGCCAGGCTTTAGTAGCGGGACCACCTTTGCCTGTCTCCATCTTTCAGAAATGACAAAGGTGGTCAGGGAAAGGTTGAAAATGTGTGTTAGGTATCTTATACCTTCATCGCCGAGATGTTTCAGTATCAGCACGGAAATGCCATCGGGGCCTATATATTTGGTGATGTTTTATCTACAAACTGCCTTTTGAACCTCTGTGGTGGAGATGGCAATGGGGGCATCGCTGTTTTTGGGTTTATACGCTTCCCTGGTGGCTCAGCGAATTTCTTTGTCCAACGGAGGATGCATTACAAATTATCGGCAGAAGGCGCTCGCGCATCTTTTTGACTTCGACTGACCCTTATCCCCAAAGGCGATGGATATTTTGCCGTTGGGTCTAGTCGGGTTGGACAGAGATTTCATCGTAGGCCATAATTTGCCAACTCCAGCAGGGAGGTTGCAAGACCTTAGGTGCTCCTCCCACTTAGAACGTTTGTGTTTACCTACTAAGAGTCTGATTTCCGCAATGAGATCCTTAATTTGAGGATCCGTAGGGTCCAGGCGTCACGTTCATTTGCCAGGGCCGCTGCCTCTGCGAGGAAGTATGGAGGCACTTCCTTTATACTACCTGACGGAATGTGCTGATGGGAGGCTGAAATTGGGGCCATACGAAACGCCTTTTCCCCTTCTCGTACATCAGGCGGGGTGGGGAAAGCAGCGAAGGCGCTCTCTGTGGTAATAAAAAGCCCTCCCAGTCGACTTTATTGAAATTGGTGATGGTGCGATTTTCAGCGGTGGCAAAGTAGGTGGGTCGATGGATTGTGACAACTATGGGTAAGTGATCTGATGTAAGCGTTAGTATCGGTCGGCAGTCAACGCAGTGTATGAGGCCTGCGCTGACGATGGTGTGGTCTGGCGAACTAGAGCAGTTGATCGCGACTCTAGTGGGGGCATCCCCATTCACAGCGCAGAGCGTCGAATCGACGATCTGATTAACCAGCTCCTGTCCCCTACCATCAACCTGTATGCTTGAGTGCCACAGGTCGTGGTGTGCGTTGAAGTCACCAAAGATAACACGATTCTCACCCCTGAGTAACGCGCGAGTGTCGAGGTGATAATCCATGGGACAGCAGGTGACAGGAGGTATGTAGGTGTTCTAAGGTGGTGTCCCTCGGGTCGATGTCAGGGTCAAATAGACGATACTGCACAGATTGATGCGTAATGAACGCCAGACCACCCCCAAGCCCTCTTGCACGATCGCGACGGTGTATGTTGTATCCGTTGCAGGTCGTAAGATTGGACCTTCCACCGAGCCTTGTCTGTTGGATCATCATCCAAGCACACACATTCGTACATATGACCGAAGGTCTAACAATAATGTGTGCACACTGTTGGCACAACAACAAAGAACAAACTGAATAAATTGAAGTGGAGATCAATGCATTGTGACGTCACAGGGCATCATAGCTTAATGTTGAAATTTTCTACCAGCGCCTTTGGTGCAGACACTGGTTCATATCCCAGTGTCCGAAAAGGGATCTGATGATGAGCCTGGAAACCCTGAAACATGTAATCCTATCCATCGCTGTTGATTTAACATTGTAATTTTTCTCCAATTATCAATTTTTCCCAAAAAACTGACAATTAAAAATTCACTATGAATTATTGTTCACTGGTCTCGAGCTTGCAAATCTCACAAATATGTGAACATAAAAGACCGCAAGAATCCAACAACAAATTATTAAAAACCATAGCACGGGTTTACGTACATAGATATGTACAAACAAAAAAAGTCCAGCACACACTTTAAAACATATAACAGAAGGTCTAACACCAATGTGTGCACACTGCTGGCAAAACAACAAAGAACAAAGGGAATAAATTGAAGTGGAGATCAATGCATTGTGACGTCACAGGGCATCATAACTTAGTGTTAGGCGCATGTCGGATGTTATTGAAAGTGATTTATTTTGATTATATTTGATTTTTAGGTCGATCCAGAATTTTGATCGGCGCGTGCCGGATGTTGTTGCCGATATTGATAATTTTGCTGAGCCCGCGTCTGGGCCATTTCCCAATTCTTTGTAACTTTTGACTTACTTTTCTTACGGGTTCTTTATTTCGGATGTCAGCTTTAGTTGTAGCGTTGCAGCTTAGCTGGTGCTAACTCTTCCGCCGCCAAAAACGATTGTCCTCGTTCGTTTGAATTAAAAAACTGGACTTGTGGCTTTTATTAAATTTTGAGTATCGGCCTAATTCACTTTTACGTTGCAGCTCGATAGCTCTGGTTCTGCTTTGAAATGTATTTTTGAAGATAACTTGATAATCACACCTGCTAGGAAGATAATGCTGATGATTGTTAGCGAAAAATTTGTTATTAGAGCTGCTGTGTGGGTTGTTTTCAGTGCGTCCAAGCGCTTGGTGTTATTAACGTGAAGCTCTTTCATCATTTCTAAGCTTAAAATTTCTTCTTCTTTGTTTGTCCCCCTATTTGATTGATTTGATATGATCCTTCAAGATCTATTTTTTGGCTGTCAATTTCGATTGTGCCTTTGTATTGGTTGAAAAGGATTATTCCGGGTAAAATGTTTTCGATTGAAGGGATGTGCTGATTGTTTACTAATATGCATTCTGCTGGTCTGCTTCTTAGCAATGGTGGGACACAGGTAGTGTTACTAATGTCTATAATATCTTTATGACTACAAATTTTAATATTATTGTTTTCTCTACATTTTAGTTTATTAGCAAATATTTTTTTATCAATACAAGTCACAATGTCTTCAAAAGGTATTTTATTAATATATTTCTTCTTTCTTATTGGTTTAATTAGAATTGATATACAAATTTCTTCGTTTGTTAATGGTTCCTTCTTTTATAACTCTAAGTTTGTATTTTAATTCTATAGCAACATTGTGATGTATGTCTTCGCTTGATTGGACAACTTTCAAAATTTGATTAGAACGGCTGTTATTTTATTTATCCTATCAAAAACTATTTTATTTATTGTTACTTGATTGTCGTTATTGTTTATTATATGATTTATTTGGCTCTCTATTGTAAGTAGGTCATCATGATCGGGATTTCCCGCGATCCATTTCCAGCTTTTTCCTATTGCGTCTATAGATTTTTTAATTCTTTTGGGTTTCAGCCTATTTAGGTAAGTTTGTGTTAAATTTAATTATTTATTAAGGATGAGTAAAAGGGAGTTTTCTTTAGTAATTTTGGTTTCTATGGTAGTGCGTATTTCATTTAATGAATTTTGGCATGCATCTAGATCAACTTCGTGTATTATCCTGTAGGTTGCGGTTTGAATTTTCGTCAGTCCTGTATCGAATGTTGCTAATTGTGTAAAGTAACGTGGCGCATGGGATGAGAGAGACGGATTGACAAAGCAAAAGGGAGTCGTAAAATAGCAGCGAACGAAGACGGTCGTCAAAATCCGACACTACATTTTATTCATTTTACTACTTAAAACTAAATCTTTAATGTACTTTTTATTATTCATATTAAATTAACTGAAGTTATAATACAACTGAACGTTGTACAACGCGTTATTATTTATTCTATCAAACGGCCATCCTTGATAATTGTGAGTTCGTATAGTCTATAATCTTAAAGTCTGCGTACACTGAATGTACGAGGAGTCTGTAAAAAAAGGGTGAGAAAAAAATTTGTTGAAAGATTAGTAATTCTAGGTCTTGATGTCACTCTTATGTACTGTCCGTCCTTTTTCCGTTATTACTGCGCTAGATTTGTCTTCTTTTACTATTTCCTTTCTATATCTAGCGGTAAGTTTAGATCCTAATCGTTTGTTTATCCTGACGTAAATTATGTCACCAGGGGAATATGTTTTTATGGGTTGTCTTGTTTTGTTATGGGTTTCTAAGTCTTTTGCTTGTCTTTTTCTAAGTGTGTCTATGTTTTCTCTGCGTGCGTTTTCGTATTGTTCGGGGCCTATTGAGACTCGTCTGCCGAAAAATGTCTCCTTCGGTCGTTTTCCCGTTGCGGAATGTATTGTGTAATTGTATTCGTATGTGGATCTGTCTAAAAGTTCTTGAAACGAGCGATGAGTTTGTTCTGTTTTAAGACAACACATAATCTCGGAAAGGGTGGAGTGAAATCTTTCCACCTGACCGTTGACTGTGTTTGCGTAAGGAGGTGTTTTAAATATTTCAATACCAAGTTGATCTTCGATGATGAATTGGATGGAAGCTGAGTTTAATGATTTCTCGTTGTCGATGACTATGGTTTTCGGTACTCCGAAAGAAAAAATTACACTGGACCACGAATTTCAACTTTTTCTCTTCACCAGAAACACCGTTATGAAATTCGTATGTAAAACAACCTCCTGATATCGAAAATCGAGTTCATTTTTGATTATATGGTACCGTTTTCAAGATATTTTCAATTTACCGTTATTCGAAAAAACCAAAAAGACGGCTCCCTTTAATTACGTATATCTCACGAACGGATCAAGCAATTGCCAAAAGGTTTACAGACATTTGGTATAAATGCATCATACCCTGTTTTTTGCAATAGTAGCTTATCATAAGATATTTTATCTTTACGTAAAGCTCTGTTTAATTAGAAAACAGATGAGCTATCATCGAAGAAAATCGATGTAAAACTACGTAAGTTATAAACGATCAAATAAAAATACCCAGGTTGCGCTACTTCAATGTATGTATGTATGTATACATACATATATTAAAGGTATTAAAGGTGCAAATGGGATATTATACGGATAAACGAATAACACCATAGCAATGATAATACTTTTCCTTTAAATAAATCAAATAGTACTTTTAATACTCGAATTGTTTTATAGTATTTAGGTAGAGTTGCTGCATCGAAAGGAAGAGTGGTTGGGTTCGAAACATGCTGTAGGCACGTAGTTATAAACATGTATTTCCCCTCAGTTATGGGTAAGTATGCGGGTAGATTTTCAAAATTATAAGACACAGAAAATTTTTAAAGCCTACATCTAAAGCAGGTAGTATTTTCTTGTCCGGCTTCGTATAAAAAGGAACCTTTCTGTCTAGTTAAGATTTGGTTTTTTCAATTTTATTCTTGTTCCGAGTATAAATATGAGCTAATGCGCCTTGATACTTCATAACATATGCAAGGCTCGCCGGAGAAAGTTCAGTTCATAAGTCCAATTTGAAAACCGTGATTTATTAAAAAAAAAAAAATGAGTAAAAGGACTCGAGAATTTGGGTGTAATAACGATCCAGATATGTTCTGTTTCATGTGTGGCCAATATACTATCATAAGGCGACGACGAGTGTGCTCAGATCATTTCAAAACTTTATACTCCAAGTATTTTGGCATTGAGCCTAAAAATTCTAAAAAACCATGGACACCGAACACTTTGTGTACATCTTGTCGAGTAGAATTGATTCAGTCGGAATCAGGACAACAAATAAAATTTGATACGCCAATGATATGGAGAGAACCTACTTGTCATTCAATTAAGTGTTATATTTGTCAAACAAAAGTACTTGGCGTTGGAAGATCAAGAAAAGTAACCTATGCCAGCATACCTCCAGTGACCTTATCAGTACTACATTCAACGGCAGTTGCGGATCAAGTTCCATTGTCAACAGTAATATCTGAGTGCGGGGAATCAAGTTGTACTGAATTTCGCATGGGAAACGAGAGAAACGTTCTATCACAGGCACAACATAATGATTGGATAAGAGATTTGGAACTATCCAGGAAAAGGCCGAGATCCACACTTCTCGTATGCAACAATTTAAATTTGTGTCATCCGATACAGTTTCATATTTAAACTATTAACCCCTTATCAGAACACATCTATATTTGGTGGAAATTGAACCAAGAATTATTGTATTTTTTTGTGTTTTTTTAACGGTGGGCTATATATATATATATGAACAATATGCTCCAAAATCAGTTTATTCATGTATTAACACTAAATAACAGTTATTCCTGTACAAAACCAGTAGAAAAAAAAGTTGTGACATTTTAGGGTTGTGATATTTCATGTTTAATCTATTCTCATTTTAATATGGCTTAATATTTTTGGACTTCCGTTAGAAATTAGATGTATGCCACCAAGGTCTATATGTGTTCTAATTTTCAAGGAAAAATTACACCTTGTTTAGAAGAAAAGCTGTGGTAAAGATGTGACATGAGAAAGTGTGACACATATATTAAACGCAAAATCTTCCCAACCCGTCTTCAAAATGGGAGCTGCTCTAGCACAGGTAAATGTTGACATTAGACTGAACATGTGTCAAAAAAAATTAATATTATATGTTAATTAATATTCGCACACGCCGACTGTGACCACCATTTTTTGATTTTTTACAAAACTGGAGAACAAAGTTTAGTCCTGTATAGGACCCTAGTTAATTATAATAAAGTTATTATTTTTAAAACAATTGTAGAATATTGTTACGCTCTTTATCCTCTTTTAAAGCTTCTTCATGCAAATTTTGTTTTGATCACAATTTATAGCATATGGGAAATTCCACCGTCACTTACGTTACATCGCAAGTAAAATTGTATGATTCAAACTCAAATTGCATTACCATTTGCACGTTTTAGTACACGAAAAATGGTTTATTACTTGGAGTTTAGCTACTCAAAGCTGCTATGCCTAAACTTTTTAATTTAAATTCTAAAAACATACTAAATACGGACTAAAATTCCGTCGTCACTGACGTTACAATTTTAGGACTAGGGGTTTTGGGCACCGGTGATTTATTCAAATTTCTGCGAAACCCCTTGACAGAATTAAATTCCAATGTTTGGGAGATTATTAGAAATAGAATGAAGTCTTTATAAAAATCTTTGTTATTAGGACTTTTATAAAGATGTAGCATGCATAGTTAATTATGTACCGTCACTGACGTTACGTAAAATTCGTCACTGACGTTACCTCCGAAGTAACAGAAAAAAAGTCGACTAGGTTTTCTTTTATGGACGTGTTAATAAACAGGTCAATTGATTTATTTCAGAAAATCGTGAAAGGGTTTATCTTCAGGTGTCCTTTGCTCAGTTTAGACTTTTTTAGCTGGTTTTGCTCATACGCCAAGTACTAATTGTATTACAAGAAACGTGTTGCATTAACCACCAAATATTGTTCGAGTCTATTGTGTGGAATATTTATACATAGACATTCGATATATATACAGAGAATCTTTACGTTTTAATAAAAAAAAAAAAAAAATAAAAAAATAGGAGCAAAAATAAAAAATTTGTTTGAAAATGTGGGTAAGAACGTAAGCGTTCGTCACTGACGTTACAAAAGCGCAACGGTTTTTTTTAGATTGTATACTATTTTAAAAACAAATTTACTTTACATAGTTTATGTAGTTACCTTGTAGATGGAGAATCGAAGATTTTAAATTGATTGGCAGAAAACTATATATTTTATGCAATAAAATGCTTATTTTCGTCACTTACGTTACAAAAAAAGGCGCACAACAATTTCATACTTTTCAAAATTTCACTAAGAATTAAAATAAAAGTAGAAAAGCTATGGCGGTTGTTTTTAAATTTTTCCTGTTCAACTCAACAAAAAACTTTTAATAATTAATAAAAAATTATTAAGAAACCCAAAAACAACAATAATTTTTCGCTGCAGAAAAAATTATTAATAGGTCTATAGCTCGTACCGAACCTGGATACATAAAAGTAACATGTAATGCCTGGTTACTAAGATTCACACAGCATAACAAATATAAAGTAGTTTCTTAACAAGGTATTTAAGAACAAAAAAAATTTTTTTTTGGTTGTCCTAAATAGTTTAAGAATATTTAAGTTAGGCTTATGCGAATGTCATTCTGGCATTTATTCATCATGATTTAATATATTTACAACAACTTAGCCATATTACCAACTTAAAAATAAAATGTTGGTTTTTTCGCTTTCATCAGGGGCGGATCCAGGAAAATTTTTCGGGGGGGTTCAGATTTGAAATCTTCAATACAACATTCACAAGAAAAGTTGGAAGATAATAATCGGAGGTATGAATAACAAAAACTCACTCATACATATATGTATACTTACACAGTACAATCTTATAAATAACAAGTAAGGAAGTCTAAGTTCGGGTGAACCGAACATTAAATACCCAGCGTTAGTTTTCAGAAAAAGGGGGCGTAGTTTTCATCCGATTTCGCCCATTTTAAAAACCAATCTATTTCGAGCCTAAACAATAGCGAATTTGGTGGGCGTGGCCACGCTCCTTGCTTATAAAGCTTTAACCGCTTACATGAGCCAAAAGTACTGAATCGATCTTTACAAGGGTTATACCATGTCCTATATATAACTTTGGAAAAGAAGGCGTGCCATGCCCATAACTTTTAACGTATTTTGTGAAATTTTTTGATATACGGATATATGTGTCCATTAATCAATATTTACCTAATTTTAAAAAAGTGGGTGGTGGCACGCCCACGGATTTTATTATGTTGTTTGTCCCTATTTGAAGATCAGTTTTCATTGCAGATGTTGATGATACTTTCACAGTGGCTTGTTAATAGCGAAATGTTGATATTTTGTTTATTCACTTGTGGGCGGTGCCACGCCCATTTTCCAAAATATTACCAAAAAACCTTTAAACATCACTAATAACATCATCAGGTGAATGAGTGTACTAAATTTTAGCATTATATCTTTATCAGTTAAACAGATATTGCATATTCCGGTTTCCTAACTCTCGTTTAGAGAACTTTAGTCCAAAAAGGGGCGTGGTCGTTCACCGATTTTTCTTATTTTCTGTGGTAGTACTCTACATAAGCATAACATGCCGGGTACCTAGTTTCGTAAACCTATCTCACACCGTTCTGAAGTTATTAGCAGTCGAATTTGAAAATTGCCTGACTCATAAGTGGGCGGTGCCACGCCCACTTTCCAAATTTTTGCAAAAATTATGTTAAGAATATAAAAATTGATGTATGTACCAAATTTAATTATTATAGCGGTATCAGTTAATTAGATATGGACTTTTCAATATTTCCACCTCCTTTCAATATAACTTTTATAAAAAAGTAGGCGAGGTCGCCAAGCGATTTCGTTTATTTTCTATATCTGAATTTAACACAACAATAGTATGCCCTCTACAAAATTTCGTTATAAATACTAGCATAAACTGTTCTCAAGTTATTAAGAGTCAAAATTTTAAAATTTCTTCAAATATATGTGGGCGGTGCCACGCCCCTTTTCAAAAAATTTGATAAAATCCGCCTTAGAACATATAAATCAATACATATTGCAAATTTTATCATTGTAGCTGCTTCTGATATGGAATTAACCCGTTTTATACGTTTTTCGAAATTTTCGATATCGAAAAAGGTGGCGTGGTTATCATCCGATTTCGCCCATTTTCAATAGCAACCTACCTTGGCCAGAAAGTAACCACTATGCAAAATTTCATGCAAATATCTCAATTTTTACTCAAGTTATCGTGTACACGGACGGACATGCCTTAATCAATTCCTCTTTTCAACCTAAGAACTTTCATATATGGAACCCCATATCTAACTCGATTATTTTGCGCCGTTACATAGTACCGTTATGTGGACAAAATTAATACTAACTAGTACTAGTACGCTGGGTATAAAAATGAATGTGTCTGTGTGTCTGTGTGTCCTGTATAGGCGTCCAAAGTACTCAACCGATTTTTATGAAATTTTCACAGTATATTCTTGGGATCATGGGTTAAGGCATAGGCTATATTAATTTTTGGAAAAGTGGGCGGTGCCACGCCCCCAGGCTATATAAAACTACAATTCTTCATAACTCTAAACATATTTGGTCCAAATTAATGATTTTTGGATATGTGTGTCCTTTGGTCAAGATTTATGTAATTTTGGAAAAGTGGGCGGTGCCACGCCCACATTTTTTGTGTTTTGTTTGTACTACAATAATGTCCAAAGTTTTTGGTGGATCTCTTTTAAACTTTCCAGATTGGTTCAGAAAATTGTTTTGTATTATTCAGGCTATATAAATTTTTGGAAAAGTAGGCGGTACCACGCTCCAGGCTATATAAAATTTAAATTCTTCATAACTCTGAACATATTTGGTCTAAATTAATGATTTTTGGATATGTGTGTCCTTTGGTCAAGATTTATGTAATTTTGGAAAAGTGGGTGGTGCCACGCCCACATATTTTGAGTTTTGTTTGTACTTCAATAATGTCCAAAGTTTATGGTCGATCTCTTCTAAACTTTCCAGATTGGTTCAGAAGATTGTTGTGTACGATTTAGCCTATATTAATTTTTGGAAAAGTGGGCGGTGCCACGCCCCCAGGCTATATACAATTTAAATCATCATAACGTTGAATATATTTGGTCTAAACTAATGATTTCTGGATATGTGTGTCCCTTGGTCAACAATTATATAATTTGGAAAAAGTGGGCAGTTCCAAGACCACAAGCTAAGTAATATTTCAATTCGTTATATCTATCCCTGAATGTATTTGCTTTAGTGAGATTTTAACGTTCTTAAATCTTAATCAAAGCACTTAATTTTTTTGTTTGTTATTGCCGTTTATACATATCCAGAGTATTATAGGATTTCCATAAAATCATAATAGTGGCGTTAAGTGGTAGGTATAGGATATAATTAAGTAAATACTAACTATACATCTCCTCAGCAGCGCATAATGGTTTTTTCATACCCATTGAGTTCAAAAGATCCGTTTTTTGAGTTGGACATCCAAAAAATTTATTTGTTTATACCAAAGAAGTTAAATCCAGAAATATTGTATATCCTAAAGCACTGCAATAAATGGAATGTTAAAAATTAATAGAAAAATATTTGAAAATGTATTTCTAGGGAAGTCACTGGTCAGGGAGAACAGGCCGGGTATGCTAGTTATTATATATTTGCAATGTATTCTTAAATTTTCGAATGACAGACGATATGTAGATACATACATATAACGCTACGGACTTAGTGCCATTGCTATACTTCTCTCATTATAATATTTAATTGTTGAGTAAAGATGTTCATTTCTATAAACGATGACGAGATAATGCCAGATCAATTTACATACATTACCTATAGAGTAATATCAATTCTCCTTCCTTTTCTTGCCAGAATATCCAGTATCTGTTCATGAGTAACTTCGATATCTCTGTGAATATTCAACATTGCCAATCCATTCAAACGTTCTTTTCCAGTTTTATTTCTCTAATAGGTTTTTACTCTCCGTTTGGAGCAGAGAACACCACAATACCTCTATGAGAAACTAAGACTAACACGATCAAGAAGACTACGATGTCTGATTATTCCAAAATACTCCTACCTGACTACATCTCGGATGTTTTTCGTCAATGCTGTGAGGCTCTGGAATGCTATTCCAGAAACTGTCAAGGGTGGGTTGAATGGGACTAATTATGGAGTGGTAATACATAATTACTTTAAATCTCTTTCTTGAATGTGATTGTAACGCGATTGGTTTTCATTTCTGATCTCTGCATCTTTCCTCCCTTCATTTATCTTTTATCTTTCACTTTAGTTTACTTTATCTTCTTAAATCTTATTTAAATATATTAAGGATTAAAGTTATAGGACCCCCTGGACCCCTCATCTGAATCCGTCCCTGGCTTTCATCAATCTCTGCCATGGAAATTCCCATATAATGCAAATAAAAGTACATGACCTCAGCAAAGGGACACTATAAATTGTTACTTTTTTTTTTTCTTTGTGTGTTTTAAAGTAGTCCATATTATTAAAAAATTAAATTTTGCACTTGATTTATATTACTCGATGAGATTAATAAGACTGCATATCAGTTTATTTAAAAAAAATTCCGGTTTGTTATAAATTTTTGACATTAAAGTCGGTGAACACAAATATATCAGTTTTCAAGGAATCAGTCATATGCTACTGCAACGACATTCCTGGTTTATTCAAAGAGTTTGGTCAAACATACATATGATTCAAAAGAGTGGCGATTGTTCATAGACAGCAATAAACTGAGTTTAAAGGCTGTATTATTGCATATTGGTAACAAAAAGCCTTCTATCACGATCGCGCATGCAGTAAATACAAAGGAAACCTACGAGGAAATGCAAAAACTACTCAAATTTATCAAACATGAAGAGCGTGATTGGAAAATATGTTCTGATCTCAAAGTCGTTGCAATGTTATGCGGTCTACAAAGTGGCTACACTAAACACTGCTGCTTCCTCTGCAAGTGGGATAGCCGAGGTCGTAAGGACCACTACGTCAGAAAGGATCGGCCGGAAAGATTCGAGTTTACCGTTGGTGTGGATAACATCAAATACACCCCTCTTGTCAAGAAAGAGAAAATCATACTTCCACCCTTACACATCAAGCTTGGTCTCATTAAAAACTTTGTTAAGGCTTTGGACAAAGAAGGCGAAGCATTCGACTATTTGAAAACAATTTTTCCAGATATTTCTCAAGCCAAGATAAAGGAAGGAATTTTTGTTGGACCACAAATAAAAAAGTTGATCAACAATAATCAATTCAAAGGACTACTCTCATCAGTTGAGGCAGCAGCGTGGGAATCCTTTGAAAAGGTCGTTGCTTCTTTTCTCGGTAGACACAAAAGCCCTAACTACGAGCAAATAATGAACGACTTAATCAATAACTATGCAAAAATGGGTAAATATTAAAGGCTTATCACAATTAATTTCCCAAAATTTTATAACTTGTTTACCTAACTAATATTTTCTATCAAGGCGTAAATATGTCTTTAAAAGTTCACTTTCTGCACTCACATTTGAGCTTTTTTCCGGCAAATCTTGGCGACGAAAGTGACGAGCATGGCGAAAGGTTTCACCTGCAAATGAAATTAATTGAGAATCGATATCAAGGGTTCTGGGACGTCGCAATGATGGGCGATTACTGCTGGTTTCTCATAAGAGAAACCGGACCTAAAAAGAACAAGCGTCAAAGTAGAACACATAATTATTTCACATAGTAAAATCAAATTAAGATAAAGATTGTTGGAATATAGTATAAACATAAATACATTTAAAAAACAATTAAAAATATGGGTAATTTCATTCATAAATTGAACTTTTAACTCAATAGGAACAGAGCATAGCTAGATATTCCACTCTCCTTTATACCATACATACGTTTTGAGGTATACGTTGAAATTGCGCAACCTGGGTATTTTTATTTGATCGTTTATAACTTACGTAGTTTTGGATCGATTTTCTTCTATGATAGCTTATCGGTTTTCTAATTAAACAGAGCTTTACGTAAAGAAAATATATCTGGGAAAAAAGTTGCGGTTTTGGAATGCTGCCCTCGCAAAGAGTAATTTTTTTCATAAAAAAAAACCAAAATCTGAAATGATAAGCTAATATCTCGAAAACTATCTGGTTGAGCAAAAAAACAATGTATTATGCATTTACACCAAATTTTATTGTGATTTTGATTCTCTAAACCTTTTTGCAATTGCTTGATCCGTTCGTGAGATATACGTAATTAAAGGGAGCAGTCTTTTTGGTTTTTTCGAATAACGGTAAATTGAAAATATCTCGAAAACGGTATCATAGAATCAAAAATGAACTCGATTTTCGAAATCAGGAGGTGGTTTTACATACGAATTTCATAACCAGTGTCATTTCTCGTAGCGGTTCTCTAATGTCTTCTATTGCCCTTGATCTTATTAATTTAACCTGTGCGTACTTTGAAAATTTGTCTAGTGCCGTTAAAACCAAATGTTTTTCTTAGTATAGATATCTATGTGGACTATTTCACCGGAATATTGGAGAATTGGGGTTTCGAGTAATTTCGGTTTGTTGGGATGACGATCATATTTATGTTCCTTACAAACTTTGCACTGCTTAATAATATTTTCTATTTTTGCTTTCATTTTGGGGAAATAAACTTTTTGTATGAGTTGTTTTTTATTTTCGTCCCTATTTCTGTGTGCTCGTTTGTGTTCTTTTCAAATCTTCCTTTTGGGGGTCTTCGTTTATTAAGTCTTCTACTTTCGTCTGGGTATAGCGGATTTTATAATTGGAAAAATGTAGGGGGTAGATTTCTTGGATTTTTCCCATGATTTCTTCAGAGGTAATTATGCCGTTTATGACTGAAGGATTTAGGTAACGTTTTAGTAATGCCGTTAGGTCGTCTATTGAAAAATTGGGTTTAGTAATTATATGTTTATGGTAGGTTGGGAATGGTATTTTAAATTGATAGCTGTCTTCTTCTCCTAAAGGGATCCAAAGTTGGTTTTTGAAGGCGTTTATGAGTCCTTCTACTGCAGGGATAAGATTGTGTGATGAGCTTTCACCAGAGTGGGTAGCAACTGATAATGAATATAACTCGAATGGTCTGGATAATGTGTCTGCAACTACGTTCGATTTTCCGGGTTGTATCTTAATTCATAGTTATACTTTTCGAGTATGGCTTTCCAACGTTTTAATTTAGAATTATTATTTTTTTTTGCTTAGGGCATATGTAAGGGGCTGGTGGTCAGTGTGTATTACCACTTTTGCTGTACCGTATAGGTAGTTTCTAAAGGAGTTGAGTGCCCAAATTATGGCAAGCATTTCTTTTTCATTTACTGCATAATTTTCTTCTGCTTTCTTCAAAGTTCTTGATGTAAAGGGGATTGGTTTCCCATTTTGCTCCAAGACAGCGCCTATGACGTATTTTGAGGCATCTGTGGTCAGATTGAATTCTTTGCTGTAATCGGGATATTGCAGAATTACGTTCATCGAATGCTTCCTTTGCTTCTTCATTCAATTGTATTTTGATTTTTTATATGCTGAATTTAATTTAGCTATTTTGAGCGTTTTTTGATTTAACTTAATCAAAAGTGGGCGGTGCCACGCCCCATTTTTAAAAATTTCTTCAAAAATGTATTTGTTGCCTTAACGCAGGCGCGTATTCAGGGGGGGTTTTTGGGGGTTCAAACCCCGCCCGAAACTTCAGAAAATTAAAAAATATACGTCTGTACTAGAATAATTACTATATTCACTTTTAAACCCCTGTTAAGAAATTAGCATTAATAGCAATAATGAAAACACGTAAGAATAAAATTAAATAATATTTCACACTGAGAGAAGTTATTGGTAGTCGATTATCAATTATCAGAGCAAGTCTGAGAGGTTACAACGGTCCACTCATTTGGCGCTTTAAGAAATTCGGGCAAAACTATCAGGCTTGATCAAATTAGCATCTCAACAACATAGCATGTTAACAATAGCAAGAGTGATTCGAACTCAAGTCTGTTGGAATTCAAATTAACCGCGTGCAAAAATCGTAAAAATGAGTGTCTCTCGTTATTGTAGTCACGGTTGCCATAAGCTTAACCAAAAAAATTACCCAGAAGTTAAAAAAATTACCAAGCAGTACACAACGCAGTCGTATTGAATTAGCAGAGAAAGTAACAATTACGTATCGCCTCTGAGCGTAACCGGAAACTTTGTACCCAGAAGATTATCTAACCAAAAATAGTAACCGGTCCATGTACCCGCGATTCTAGCGCGCATGGCAACGCTGTCAAAAACTAACAATGCGGAAAAGAGAAGAAAACGCGCACGAAACTTCGCGTAAAAAAGTGTTTATATTGTTTATTAATTCTCCTGAACTAGTATGTGTATAAAATTTGTGATATTTTCTGTCCAAAAAAATATTTACAAAACACGTGCAATTTGTCGCGGTTACGTGACGTTACCACCTCTTATTCAAGTTATTTGCTTGCCGGTAAAACGAATGTTGTTACCACTCTAGAATTGACCTGTTAGATTGTACTTTTACTTGGCAGGTGATAATAAAAAGTGACGCTTATTTAGAAAAAGGATTGAAAAGGTTTAAAAGTAGAAGCCCGGTATGCTGTTGAAAAGAAAATGCTCAAGAAATATTTTCATTTATTTCCTGACCATGAAATTGTCATGAATAGTCAAGAAATTTTGACGTTCCGTTCTGCATGTTGAATGATTGCAATTTGCCGCTTTTAAGATTGGTATCTTTGTTCACGTCAATTGAACGGGCTACAAAACTGCATACTTGAAAAATATCTAAAAAAATTTACTTGAACGCAGACATACTGGGCTAGGTGTATGACCAAACTAAATTTGGCTTACAATTAAATTTACACCGGTTGTCATAGAAATGCGAGTAATAAAAATTATTTAAATTTTAAACCGAAAATGTTAACAGTTTTTTTTTTTTTTTTAAATGTTAGGACTCGAACCGACATGCCCCAAATCAGTGCGCAATGCTCTACCTACTGATCTACGGCGCACTCATGAATTTTGTGCAAAAACTACACATATTCGCTGCGTATACGACTTTTGTTGTATTTTTGTTTATCCCAGTTAAGTTTTAAATCTAAACAGCAAAAAATTGAGAATTTGTGAAGGTGGTTGAAACGTTTGGAATTTATTTCCAAAGTTTTAAAAATTGTGTAAACCAATGAATATTTTGAAATTTACTCTAAAATTTTTAGCCGTGTAGAAAGAGAAAAATTTCAAATAAATAAAAGTATAAATATGTAATATGTGAAAATATAAGTATGTGTGTATTTACAGGTAATTCTTATTTACTGACACTTTGGCCAAAATTTTTTTCTGGCTACGCGCCTGCCTTAACGTCAAGCTGTGTAGTTGTGTTTATATTTTCTCGGTGGTTTTCTTTAACAATTAAATAATTACATCATATTCTAAAACTCAAAAGTTACCTTTAAACAACTTGATGTGAAAAAATTACTTAAAGCTTTGAATAGTGATAAATTATCTAAATTCATTCTACGATTTTGTATTTTTCTGGAGTTTTTCTATCATATTTTATTTGTTGCATTTGAAAGGATCGTACTTTACATTCCAATTGTTGTTGTGTGCTGATTTGCTTTTTGATCTCTCTTTTGTTACCGCTGTTTGCGTGGTTTGTTAAACGTCAATTACAGTGTGTCTAAAACTGCTTGCTCAGTTCTGTGCCCTTCAAACTGTCAGGGTTGTTTTTTCTTGTGATTTGATAACATTAAATTATTTCTTTCATTTCAGTTACCTTTAAACAACTTGGTGTGAAAAAATTAAATTCATTCTACGATTTTGTATTTTTCTCGAGTTTTTCTATCATATTTTATTTGTTACATTTGAAAGGATCGTACTTTACATTCCAATTGTTGTGTGCTGATTTGCTTTTTGATCTCTCTTTTGTTACCGCTGTTTGCGTGGTTTGTTAAATCAATTACAGTGTGTCTAAAACTGCTTGCTCAGTTCTGTGCCCTTCAAACTGTCAGGGTTGTTTTTTCTTGTGATTTGATAACATTAAATTATTTCTTTCATTTCCATGAAATTAAATTTTTTATCTCTTAATTTTTTATAAATTCTTTTAATTACGTTTTTAAAAAATGTCGTGGTTGTTTGAAAGCTGTCAGATTAAAAGCTAGTCCGAACGCCTTGGAGCGTGCTGGCTGTGCGACGGACCTGTCCACGCAAAATGCGCCGGGTTAACTGGTAGAATAGCTGACTTAATTAACGACGGAAAATGCCTGCGCTGGTCCTGTACTAAATGTCGATCGACGGAAGTTGAGCTATGCAAAACCTCTAGGAACATTAGAAACGGGTTTTCTAAAATCGCCAAAAATGTTTCACTGCTGACTGAAATGTTCAAAAAGT
Organism: Sphenella marginata; assembly: GCA_951509765.1. NCBI lineage: Eukaryota > Metazoa > Arthropoda > Insecta > Diptera > Tephritidae > Sphenella > Sphenella marginata. The sequence goes on along the minus strand of OX608082.1, from coordinate 35,592,544 downwards.
GCGAAGATATTTTAAAAACTTTGAAACCTGTAGATAAATCGCCTAACTTGGAATGCCCTGAAAATCGCGAAGACAATCGCGAAAACACGCGCAGACGTACGGACCATCTGCCTACTACTTCACCGGCGTCGAACCGGACTCCAGCTTGAACTTATAGATTTGGCATCTCCAATACCTAGTACGGTTGTTCGGGCAACGTCCAAAAAAAACTGAGTGCTAAGTCCGTGAATATCTTCTACCAAAATGTCAGAGGTTTAAATACGAAATTAAATGACCTGTATTTAAAATCTTTCCATTGCAGTTATAACGTTATTGCTTGTTTAAGCGACATACATACATAAGCTACGGTTATTTGATTCGTTTATTTTATTTGCATTGCATGCTATTGTAATTCGCAATCAGCTTATAAAATATTTCGAAGACATAGTTTATATTTTGGAAAGCCAAAGTGTGGTTTTTCCAAGCGAAAATGAGGAAGCCAATCGCGCCATGCCTCAGAGCCAACAGTGCTCGCCACCAATAATACATATATACTCTCTCGTTCTCCAAAGAACATTTTAGGCAAACATGGTCGTCAGAACCTGAGCCAAATGAATAAATACCTTTTGAGCAAAACGGTCACATAGCACCTGAGCCAAATGATAAAATAAAATAAAAAATAATAATTACTTTAAAAAACAACTCGCCTTCTCTAAAGCTTAGACATTGCTTTTACCGAAACTTAAATGTTACCACTAACAAGTTTGGTAAAATATTAGATTTAATTTATGTTGATGATAAAAACAAATTTTCTGTAAATCGCTGTGATCAGTTGGCTTTACCAGAAGACGTCTGCCACCCTTCTATGGAAATATTCCACGAAACTATAAGTCGTGGCCAATGTACACAATGCTGCTCAAGTAGTAGCTTTGATTTTAACTTCTCAAAAGCCAACTATAAGAAATTAAATAGAGAACTGTCTAAATTAACTTGGCCTGATCTTTGTGGCGATATCGATTCAAAGGTTTTACATTGAAATCAAACTATTTACTACTTATTTGAGCAGTTGGATCCTAAATCGTAAATTAACCTATGATCATCCAACGCAAGCTTGGTTTACTAAAGAGCTTATGATGCAAATTATTTAAGAAATTGGGGTTAAACAAACATTACTTATTGTATTCTGTTCTATAAAGAAGTACATCGACTTGAATAAAAAGTGCTATAAAGCCTATCACCCCTATTGCGAGTGACGATTTGCAGTAGAAAAGAAATTTTTCGTTTGAGTCGATCGTAATTTTTTTGACATTGCGTAACTTGGATTGATCAAAAACTGCACGTTTTTAATGTATTTTAAATTTTTTGCCAATAATTTACTTTTTATTCATTTTATTAGCACTTTTCAAAACAATCGACACACCAACGACCGCAAAAATGCGGTAGAAAGATGATCGATTGAGCATTCGCAGTCGCTCGTTGATCGATCGGGTCGACACTCGCAATTGCTCGATGATCGCTAACGGCTTAATAGTCGATTATCTATTCGTGTTCGGCGCTCGCAATAGGGGTGCATATCTCTAAAACAAAAAGAGACATTATTCGCAATCCGAATTCATTTTATGCTTTCGTAAATTCTAAACGAAAAGTAGTGGGATTTCCCTCAGCCATGAAATATAAAGACATTTTAACTAGCGATAATCAAGATATCGCAAATTTCTTTGTGCAATTTTTCAATTCTAACTATTCTGCCGTCACCAATTCTGACTTTCTAATTACTTGAGTTTACAAATCATGTCTCAAATGGCTTTAGAAAAAATCTGTGTCACTCTTTACTTATTCATAAACTGGATCAGTTGGATTTCCAGCCGGGTCTCAATCGCTGGATCTCTTCTTACCTTAGTGACAGAACACAAAAAGTAGTGTTTAAAAATTGTGAATCCGATGTTATTTATGTCTCCTCAGGAGTTCCTCAAGGAGGCCATCTAGGCCCGATTCTGTTCTTGTTGTTTATAAATGCTATTTCTACAGTCATAGAATTTTCGAAAATGTTAATGCCATTCGAAGATAGCAATAAGTTATTTTGATTTTCTGTTTTTCCGACAGGGTGAATGCTAGATCTATATTGGAACGTTTTTGCCGTCATCCCTTGTCAATTTTTGTTTGATAACAAACCGGTTTCGGCGATCCGCCATCTTCAGTGTAAATTTTCGTTCTGATCCGTTGTCCTGTATTTATAGCTCTGTAGCTGTAGGTAAAGTTTGTATGCGTGTATATTAGAACACCCACAGAATGTATGGGATTTAAAAAGTATGAAATAATTTCGCTCCACACGCAATTTCTGAAAGAATGGGGATAATAGATCTGTAAAAAACTCTGGCCATCTGTAGTGCAAAAATGCCATGGAAATTTTACCTAAAGGCTAAAAATGCGCTAAAAAATTGAATATGTCTTTATTGGCTAATATCTCCTAAACTAGTAACTTTAGGAGAAATAATGACATAACGACTTTTATTTAGATTGGAGTCAGGAGTAAATTGCCCATATAAAGGTTGTACCTGCGAGTGTCCTTTCAACGACTTTTAATAAGTCGAAGTAAATTTTTTATTTTTCATTTTTTTGTAATGGTCAAATAAAATACTTGCAAAATTATGGATTAGATAAGCTATAGATAGTTTGGTAGGATATTAACCACAGTTTAATAATAACATTACATTTTAATTTTACCAACATTTCTGCAATGGTTGGTTGACATAAAACTGAGAAAAAACTGTTTTTACATTTCTAAAAACATGAAATATGGTATAGTTCAGGGGTCAAAGTTCTAATTCTCTTCCATCCAAATGCATTTTCTGAAAGTTTGGGGGTAAACGACAAGATGTGTACAAAAGTCTAGCCATCTGTAGTGAAAAAATGCCATGGAAATTTGACCTAAAAGCTAAAAATGCACTAAAAAATTGTACATGTCTTAATTGGCTAATATCTCGTAAGCAAGTGTTTCATAGAGAAATAATAACAAAGACTTTTATTAAGAATGGTATCAGGAGTACATTCTCCATACACATTTTTTTCCTGCGAATGTCCTTTTGCACCTTTCATAAGAATGTTTTTTTTTTTTCTTATTAATTCAAATTTTTTTTCTATAATATAATCGTCGAGATCTAAAACTGCTCAGCTACAGAGAAAACCTCATCAGCTAAGTAAGGTAGATAAAAAATAGATGACACAATTAATAAAAAGTTGACAGCGAATAGTTATTGTAAAGAATAAAGATAAAAATCAAAGGAGCAAAATGTTGCTATGTATTTAGGATAGAAAGAATTGACTTTTTTATGCTGCATAGTGAGTCTGAAATATCAAACGTACCAGAATGAGAGTTATAATCTTGACACAAACAACGAAAAGGCTCATTTAATTCAAAATTAGTTCGGCACTGTTTCAAGATAAGGGGTTTAAAATGTCTTGATGGACGAGAAGGTACATTGAAGTTCACTTCGCTCAAAAGAAACGGGCTTGTGATTGAACCATTTAGTAATTTAATCATGAAAACAATTCCAAGCATTTCCCTCCGACTAGAAAGGCATAAGATTAATAAGTTTTAAGCGACTCGTATAGGATGGCAAATTATACAACGGATCCCAGTGAAGATCTCTTAAGGCAAATAATAAAAATTGTTTTTGAACTGATTCCAAGCGGTCCACGTGGACCTGGTAACGCGGGCTCCAAATTATAGAACCGTATTCAAGTATCGGTCTGACTAATGTAGTAAAGAGAGTTTTAGTTTTATATGTATATATTTTAGGTAAAAATTTAGTTTTGCCAGTAAACCGGTACTGAACTGTCAAAAAGAAATACATTCATAATAAACGTGTAATTGTGACCTCTAGACCAAGAAATTTAAAATAAAAATACTTCTGATAAGGCACCATAATGGAAAATAAATACAAAAGCGTGTTCTTAATTGGTAAGTCTTTAAAACTAAGTAAATATGGGAAATGTTTGAAAGCAGATGCGCTTCCCAGCAGAAGAGAGGTGTTTAGTGTATTTTTTTATTTAATGCAAAACAAAAAAAAGTGCAAAAGACAGTGCTTCATTTTTATAAGAAAAACTCATCAATTTATACGAAAAATTCGAAATTCCAATGAAAAGACGTGACGAAATTAAAAGAATTATCCTATCAAGTTACAATAGGTATTATATTAATATTGTTTTATAGACTTCACAACATTTCGTATTATTATTAAATTTGGTCCGTTACATATTTACCATTTTACTTCAACATAGCTATAAAATTAGAACTATGCGCCTGAGTTATCTCATATTGTATGTTTTCAAAAATTAAAAAAAAAAAAAATTTCTCAGTTTTACGCCAATCTACCATTGCAAAAGTGTTAATAAAATTAAAATGCAATGTTAAAATGAAACCTTGGGTAATATTCTATCAAACGGTGTAAAGCTTATGTAACTCATTACTTTGAAAAAAAATAAAAAATTAACTTCGACTTATTAAAAGTCCTTGAAAGGACACTCGCAGGTACAACCTTTATATGGGCAATTTACTCCTGACTCCAATCTAAATAAAAGTCTTTATGGAATTATTTCTCCTAAAGTTACTAGTTTACGAGATATTAGCCAATAAAGACATATAAAATTTTATAGTGCATTTTTAGCTTTTAGGTTAAATTTCCATGGCATTTTTTCACTACAGATGGCTAAACTTTTGTACACATCTTGTCGTTTACCCCCAAACTTTCAGAAAATGCATTTGGAGGGAAGAGAATTAGAACTTTGACCCCTGAACTATACCATATTTCATGTTTTTAGAAATGTAAAAACAGTTTTTTCTCAGTTTTATGCCAACCAACCATTGCAGAAATGTTGGTAAAATTAAAATATAATGTTATTATTAAACTGTGGTTAATATCCTACCAAACGATGTATAGCTTATCTAATTCATAATTTTGCAAGTATTTTATCTGACCATTACAAAAAAATGAAAGGACACTCGCAGGTACAACCTTTATATGGGCAATTTACTCCTGACTCCAATCTAAATAAAAGTCGTTATGTCATTATTTCTCCTAAAATTACTAGTTTAGGAGATATTAGCCAATGAAGACATATTCCATTTTTTAGTGCATTCTTAGCCTTTAGGTCAAATTTCCATGGCATTTTTGCCCTACAGATGGCCTGACTTTTTTGCAGAACTTTTCTTTTATCCCCATTCTTTCAGAAAATGCGTGTGGAGCGGAGAAAAAAATTTTTTTTTTTTTGTGTGTATTCAAGTGTATATAGTTCGTGTGTTAGGTTCGTGTTTTACGAATGTTCCCGTAAGCTGTAATAGGGTTGTTTTGACACTCGTTTATTAGTGACCCTTCTATAATTTGCCATCGTATACGAGTCACTTAAAACTAATTAATCTTCACAACCTTTCTAGTCGGAGGGAAATGCTTGGAATTGTTTTCATGATTAAATTACTAAATGGTTCAATCACAAGCCCGTTTCTTTTGAGCGAAGTGAACTTCAATGTACCTTCTCGTCCATCAAGACAGTTTAAACCACTTATCTTGAAACAGTGCCGAACCAATTTTGAATTAAATGAGCCTTTTCGTTGTTTGTGTTAAGACTATAACTCTCATTCTGGTACGTTTGATATTTCAGACGCACTATGTAGCATAAAAAAGTCAATTCTTTCTATCCTAAATACATACCATATCCTTTGATTCTTATATTTATTCTTAACAATAACTATTCGCTGCCAACTAATTATTTATTAATTGTGTAATCTATTTTATGTCTACCTTACTTAGCTAAAGAGGTTTTATCTGTAGCTGACCAGTGTTAGATCTCGACGATTAACAAACCAAAGCCTTTCAAAGATTCGGTGCGAAAGAACAATGCGCGCGTCATGCGGATGCGCCCCTCGCGCCAGTCTGGCGGGATATGGTGGGTAATCCGTTTAGAATTATTATTATTATTATTAACGGGTATACTTCAGGGTGCTAAAGACATCAATGCGAATACCATCTTCGAATAAAAAATAGGTTTTAAGATAATTTAAAGATAAAGCACCAATGATAAAACCGTTTTGATATCTTTAGTTTTTATGCTCTTAATCCAGTTATGAATCGTAGTAATCTTAGTAACTCTATAAGTTCTCATCGCAAATAAAAATCAAAGAAACTTTAGAACTTTCCGTTTAGGGTCTTTATTTTTTGCCTAAAACTGTACTGAGTCTTCATTTCAGTTGATTTATAATTGCTACAGTTGATTTATAATTGGTTACATATAGACATTTGAGCCCCTGGTATATTGTATAGAATATTTTAAACAAATCAAAGCATACCTACAGTAGAAATTTGCCATGCTACATTTAACTATGCCCGGATATTACCCGGGTAATAGTAAAAATATCGCGCGCCGATACTTATGTTTACTGCTCACTTTGTTGGGATATGGCTCACGTTTCTTGCGCCGGCATGGCCAACATTGGAGGTCGGGTTCTTGATTTAATATCAAACAAAATCGGACTGAACTGGACGTGTACGGAAAGCCGAACTATTGAAAATGATATGCCGGCTTTCATGAGACAGACTCAGAAAGAGTTCAACAATATTTTTATTGGTTTTCGTGACCTTCACGAGAGATTTAAGCTGTTTGAAAACCACTTCAAGAAACTGAAGGTCACTTCTGAATCTCCCAAAAGGAAAAAGTGTTTGTTAGAGAAACAAACAAACGCCGACTTACTGCTATGTCGGGAACAAATATCCCATATTACGCCGAGTACTTCTGATCCGTTAATTTCTTTGTGTACTTCGGCGAAAGACTTAGCTTTAGAAAGGCCTAAAGCACCTCCTCGGGGTCCGGTAGTTCTTTCTGCTGATCAAGTCGCGGCTATGTCAGCTGTGGATATCTCGGAAGACGTCGTAGTACCTACACTGCCTGGGGTTGAACTAATGGTTCTCCAAGCACCAGCGATTTCTTTCGCTGATGCCCTGCTTAGCTCCCACAGTAGCTCCAAACGAAACCGACTGCCTCTAGAAATACAACACCTATTATCTCTACAATTCCTCCTTCAGTTGTCGCTGTAACTGAGTCTGCTGCTCTAAGGGCGGTGACCGCTGAGCCGCATCGTAAAGAGAATTACGTATTTAGGCTTCACTAGTCGTTGACGGACACGGATATTTCTAATCCTCTAAGGGTCGTCCTGCTCCCTCTAGTAACGTTAGAGTATATAAATTTAATTTTAGGTATGAGAGAGACATTTCCTCATTTGAAATAACGGTTCCTGATTCCTTCCAGAAAGCGTGCTCGACCATCGTTTTGGCCGGAGAATACTGTGATACATCTGTTCAACAGAAAATGGAATGCTAACCGTGTTTCAGAAAACTTAGCAACGAACGCTCCAAAAGCGTTGAAATCGTAAGCCTCCTCGTTCACTACCAAAATGTACGCGGCCTACGATCGAAAGTAAATACTTTTTTCCTGAGTAGTTTCGCTTTTACTGCGCAAATTGTCGCTTTTACGGAGACATGGCTGAAGCCTGATAACTTTAATTCAGACGTTTTCTCCAATAAGTACGAGGTTTATCGACGTGACCGCATCTCAAGAGCGTCCTTATTGCTGTCGATTCAAGCTTTGTATCCGAGCTTGTTTTATTGGACATCGACCCCGATATTGAGTTTTTAGCAGTATTCTTTAGTATACTCGTTTGCTGTGCGTAACTACATTCCGCCTCGTGCGAATATTAGCGTTTATTTGAGCCACAGCTCAGCTATTGTTGTTGTTGTTGTTGTAGCGCTACTTAGCCCAACCTAGGAAGTCAGTATCTTACCCAGTAGTATCATCAAACTCTTCTAACGGAAGTCCTAGAAACCTATATGGGGTGTTAGAAGAGTAGGCTCAGCTGAGCAGACAAAAAGTTGGTTAGTATTATGGGGGGACAAGCCACATGCCGGACAAACATTAGGCAAGTCGGGGTTCAGTCTGGATAGGTAAGAGTTTAACCTATTACAATATCCAGACCGGAGTTGGGCCAGCATCACTCTAGTCTCCCTAGGCAGCCCGCGCTCCTCTTTGGCAACGGCTGGAGTTGTTGCCTGAAGAACGGCGTTCGCTGGGATAGAGCTGACATAGGAATTTACCGAATCGGTGTGGATAAGGGTGAGGGCCTGCCGGTGCACCTTAGGATCAAACGGCGTGGAAATCAGGTGCCGGATCTCATCGAAGTGTTTGCGTAGGTGGCTTCTTATTCTCCTGGGGGCGGATTTTCGTTGACCAGGCGTCCGTTCGGGTGCTGCGGTTTGCAACAGTTTAACAGCAATTGCCTGGTCAGCATCTCGCTATGCTCTTTAACGGCGAGCATTTTCGCTTCATTGGGAATGTGGTGCTCATGAGACATAAGAAGACACCCAGTGGCGGTTCGAAGAGCGGTATTCTGGCAGACCAGAAGCCTCGTCCAGTGTGTGTCAGCTAGCCCCGACGACCATATAGGCGTCGCGTAGCTCAGTACCGACTGACCAATTGCTTTGTATGTAGCTAGTAACGTTTCTTTGTCTTTGCCCCAAGTGCTTCCAGCTAGCGACTTGAGGATTTTGTTACGGCTTTGGACTTTATTGACAATTGCGGTAACATGAGCGCCGTATTTGAACATGTTATCAAACGTCACCCCTAAGATTTTGGGGTGTGAGACAGTTGGTAGCTTGACACTATCAACGTAGACGTCTAATTCCATGTTCACTTGCGTTGTCCACGTCGTAAATAAGGTAGCCGAGGACTTATTCGGTGACAATGCCAGGTTTCTACCAGCGAAAAATTCCGACACGGCTGGGAGGTAAGAGTTTATGCGAGAGCAGAGTTCTTCAACGGAGGGGCCTGTTGCCAGTATCGTACAATCATCGGCGTATGAGACGATCGAGACACCCTCTGGTGGGGGGGGGGGGGGGATTTTCGATATATAATAGTTAAACAGAAACGGGGATAGGACACCACCCTGTGGCACCCCTTGTTTAACTATTCTGGGTTTTCTGAATTCAACCGACGATTGACGGCCACTCAGCTAGTTGGCAGTCCAACGTTTAAGACAGGGGGGAAGGGACGAATCTTCCAGGTCTTTCATTAGTTGTGCATGGTTGACCGTGTCAAAAGCTTTGGCCCAGTCAAGCGCAACTAGCACTGTCCTGTGGTTTGGACGCTTTTGGTTTAGTCTGTCCCCTATCTGAGTGGTTATGGCGTTCAGCGCGGTGGTGGTGCTGTGATTTTTGCGAAATTCATGCTGATGTTCGGCGAGCCGCAGGTTTGCGGTGAAGTACGGCAACAAGATAGATTCCAACATCTTCACTACTGGCGAGAGGAGAGATATTGGGCGATATGACTCCCCTACGGCAGCTGGCTTGCCAGGCTTTAGTAGTGGGACCACCTTTGCCTGTCTCCATCTTTCAGCAATGACAAAGGTGGACAGGGAAAGGTTGAAAATGTGTGTTAGATATCTTATGCCTTCGTCGCCGAGATGTTTTAGCATCAGCATGGAGATGCCATCAGGGCCTATATACTTGGTGTTCTTAGATCTCCGAATTGCCTCATGTACTTCGGTTGTGGAGATGGCTGTTTTTGTGTTTATGCGCTTCCCTGGTGGCTCGGCGAATCTATTTGTCCAACGGAGGATGCATTACAAACTGTCGGCAGAAAGCGCTCGCGCATCGTTTAGGCTTCGACTGAACCTTATCGCCGAAGGCGATGGATATTTTGTCGTTGGGTTTAGTCGGGTTGGACAAAGATTTCACCGTCGACTATAATTTGCCAACTCCAGCCGAGAGGTTGCAAGACCTTAGGTGCTCCTCCCACCTAGTGCGTTTGTGTTGATCAACTAAGCGTCTGATTTCCGCATTAAGATTCCTTATTTGAGGATCCGTAGGGTCAAGGCGTCTAATATGGTCACGTTCATTTGCCAGGGCCGCTGCCTCTGCGGAGAAGAATGGACGTACTTCCTTTATTCTACCTGACGGAATGTGTTGACGGGAGGCTGAAACTAGGGCCATACGAAACGCCTTTTCCCCTTCTCGTACGTCAGACGGGGTGGGGAGAGCAGCGAAGGCGCTCTCTGTAGATGTTAAGAAACTCTCCCAGTCGGCTTTGTTAAAGTTAACAAAGGTGCGATTGTCAGAAGTGAGAAAGTCGGTGGGGCGATCGATAGAGAGCACAATGGGTAGGTGGTCCGAAGCAAGTGTCAGCATCGGTCGCCAGTCAACGCAGTTTATAAGACCTGCGCTGACTATGGTGATGTCCGGCGAGCTAGAGCAGTTTACCGCCACTCTAGTGGGGGCATCCCCATTAACCGTGCAGAACGTAGAATCGTCTATTTGATCAGCCAGCGCCTGCCCCCTACCATCGGCCTGTAAGCTGGAGTGCCACAGGTCGTGGTGTGCGTTGAAGTCACCAAGGATACCGCGGTTCTCACCCCTGAGTAACGCTCGAATGTCGGGGTGATAATCCCTGGGACAGCAGGTGACAGGAGGTATATATACGTTTATGATTTCCAAGTCGACATCGCCTGACCGGACAACCATACCTTGACGTTCTAAGGAGGTGTCCCTCGGGTCGATGTCAGGCTCAAATAGACGATACTGCACAGTTTGATGCGTGATGAATGCAAGACCACCCCCAAGCCCTCTCGCACGATCACAACGGTGTACATTGTACCCGTTGCAGGTCTGAAGAGTTGACCTTCCACCGAGCTTTGTCTCCTGAATCGCTGCGATCTTGATTTTGTGTCGCTTCATGAGGTTTGTAATCTCAACTATTTTACCGGTTAGGCCGTTGCAATTAAATTGCAGGATTGCGAAGTGCGAAGGGGGAGCAGAGTTGATGCTGGGGGTCAGGGACTGATGCGCATGCCTAGGTGGTAATAGGCTGGGTAGCGCACTACGACGCATTTGAAGTCGAAGGAATCGCGTTACCAGAAGGTAGAGGCGAATCAGATGACGTTGAAGGTTGCGTAGCTCGACAGCATGGCGCAACGTACGTATCAGTCCATAAGTTCCTGTTTGCGAGTCTAGAGCATATAAGCAGATGACACAGGCCAAGGCAGTTATTGCACTTGACCGATGCCAAAGGCGTGTATAATCTTAACCGAAAAAGAGCACACGTAGTATAAGGAACCAGGAGCTGATGGTTGTGACTTATACTCGTGCTAATGCTGCAAGAAGAGGGGCTGACTGAGGGGGCGGGAGATAGCGGACGCTCAGCATTGCTCAAATCCACTTGGGAAGTGCTACGTAGGGAGTAGCTGTGAGCTGCTGTGTGAGATGTTGACGCCTGGGGGCGTGAGCGACCGCTAGGAAAGTCTACTTGCTGATGTGCATTTGTAATGCTAGTCGTGGAGACTGAGCTGACAGAGTCAGACATATGTGGCGGAGCGATACTTGATCGACGACAGCCACGGGACGTCGTAGGACGTGAACAGCAAAGGGGCCACAAAAGTTCTATCAAAACTAGCGGGCCTATGTGTAGAGGGATTTAGTCCGGAGCAACTTGTTAGGTGCAACCATCTATTGCAATTGGAGCATTGTACTGAATGCGAGCGTTTCACATAAATTTTCTTCCAGCATATGCAGTAGATCCATTCTCTTGGTCCCGGGTTGGATTCAATACCAGCAGGAGAGTCTTGAGCAGTCCCGCTGCAAGGAGCTGCTCGGAGGATGACATTATTGGGGGGAGGATAACTGACGGTTTAGGCAAGGGGGTAGCGAAATAACAGCCCTTGGTCTGGGAAACCCCGAGTCATTCCGGTACGTAGAACCCGCTGTCGTGGGAATGAGCTCAGCTATCCATAGTTTCCAGTGACACTTGCGAGAGAAAGATATTTTTGTTGTACTTGGGGACTTCAATTTGCCACCGGTTAACTGGGTTACTAGTAGTGACCCAATCTGTATGGTAGCAACAACCCAACACGATTTCCTCAACGCCATGTTTGAGTTATCTCTCCTACAGGTAAACGATGTACTGAATAGTAAACACAAGATGCTGGGCTTAGTATTTGTGGATAGTTCGCAGGGCAATGTGCTCACTCGAATATCTCCATTGTCCCTTCGGGGAGATCCAAACCGACAAATCGTGCCCAGTAGACCTAAAGTGAACTCTCATTCTCTTGTTAGATGCTTTTACAAGGCGGATTTCGTTATCCTAAACTAGTTGATTGCTGACCACGACTGGTTAGACTTAATAATATGAAAACTAGGCTTTACAAGCGATTCAAGAGATCTGGCACATCTGCTGACTGCTCGAAGTATTTAGTTGCCCGCTCTAACTTTCAGCGTCTGAATCACTTATGTTATAAGGCTTACTTAACTTGTTCCAAAACTAAATTTTTCAACAATCCGAAAAAATTGTATAGCTTTGTTAACTCTAAACGCAAAGTCTCTGGATTTCTGATGGCAATATTGCAGAATTATTTTCTGAATTCTTTAAATCGTTCCAACAGTTCCCAAGTTAAGGAGTATCCATATTATTTGGCTAGTTCCAATAACGTCAGGAACCCTGTTATTGATATAGACATTGTTGTTCAGAGCCTTGAATCACTGCAGCCCATATTCTCCCCGGGTCCTGATGGGGTCCCGAGTTGGGCCATCTTAATGCTATTTAATCTGTGTCTTGGTTCCGCATCATTCCCATCTCTCTGGAAAGAATCTTTTATTATTCCCTTGCATAAAAAAGGTAGCATTTCAAATATTGAGAACTACAGAGGCATTGCTAAGTTTTCAGCTATTCCTAAAACTTTTGAACAGATCATTACCAAACAGCTTCAGTATCAGTGTACGTCTTAATTATCCCCTTGTCAACATGGTTTTATTCCTCGTAGGCCAACCACTACCAACTTGATTGAGCTCATATCCTTAGTAATCGACACGTTTTTGAGAAGAAATCAAACGGATGTGATCTACATTGACTTTAGCAAAAGTTTTGATTGCGTGAATCATGAGCTTTTAATTCATAAACTGGATTTACTCGGTTTTCTAGTTCATATTTTAGCATGGCTTACAAGTTACCTTACAAACAGTACTTAAAAAAATTATGTTCAATCACACAACTTTCAAATCCATTGACATAACTTCAGGTGTGCCTCAGGGGGACCATTTATGCCCATTGCTATTTACCCTGGTCATAAACCATTTACAGCAGGTTAACTCATATTCCAAAGCCTTAAAGTACGCGGATGATGTTAAACTTTGCTACACGTATTGTCCCTCTGACAAGTCGGCAGGTGCTCTTCTCCAGGGCAGATTTGGACTCATTCCATTGCTGGTGCACGGTAAATTTACTTGCGTTAAATTGCTCCAAATGTAAACAAATCACATTCCATAGAACGAAGCCAGTTCTGGCATCCTATTTATTAAAATATACCGACTTAGAACGCATATCCCTTGTCGACGATCTACATAGGTGTCCTTTTTGATGCTAAACTGTTTTTAATATGCATATTTCTTCGATTACTAACAAAGCCAAGAGTATGTTAGGATTTGTGAAGAGGTGGGCTAAAGAGTTCGATGATCCGTTTCTCACTAAGGCGCTCTACACATCTTTAGTCCGCCCTATACTTGAGTACTGCTCGTGTCGTGTGTTTGGTGTCCCGAATATCAAAACCATATACAACGAATTGTGTCTATACAAAAGCAATTAGTAATTTTTGCCTTACGCGGACCGGCTTCTTCTAATTAATTTACCCACTCTGGAAAATCGAAAAATTTTACAAGGGGTACTGTTTCTCCATAAGCTTATTATTGGTGAAATTGACTCTTCCATTGACCTCTCTAACCATCCAGTCCTGAATTATATACTTACTGCCTTAAATACATAACTAGAAATATTCATATATACTTTGATTGGAACACGTCCTGCCATGCTATGGGCAGATTATAATCTATTCACTACATATCAGAGCTTATTCTACAGAGCCCTTCCTGGCTTATGCGCCCCCTTCTGGGGACTACGCATCTGCTCCCTACTGAGCTAATAATACGTCGATAGGAACACGTCCTGCCATGCTATGGGCAAATCATAATTAAGCATCACTTAAATGTAGTAAAGCTCTTTGATAGAACTTCATACATATTTTTTTGTGAAAAAAGTTCATTCGCACATATGAATTTTTAATTTTATTTGTAGCATGCAGTTTATTGAATGACCTAGTAAGGCCGAAATACATTTTGCAATTTTTTTTGGGACTTTCTGCTAGAAATCAGAAAAATTTATTACCGAATTTGGCATATATTGTAAAAATATAGTCTACTTTTTTAGTATTTAATTTCGGCCTATGCATATATTACAAAACTATTTGAAATAATTTCACGGAGCCGACTAATACAAAAAACTAAATGTGCCTAGTGTTTTAAGATTGTAAACTGAAACTTATTGTACATATCCATATTACTATAAATAAAAATTACAAGCTATAATAATTTTTAATGCTATGTTTGTTTACTGTCCATTGTTATTGTAAGTGTAATTCAAATGATATTTATGTGCGTGTTTGTTTGCTTTCGTTTTTGAAAAATAGGTAAATGGTGAAATAAAAAACTTTTATTTGCACCTCAAGCTATTAGGTCAAACTAGCCTACGATCTCCTATTAAATAAAATAGAAACTATATAAAATTTCAATTCATTTCATTTCATTTCATTTCATTTATTTTGCGTCTATGGTTACAAAAACCTTACAGACTAGATTACAAACATTATCTTAATACTAACACTAAGTATCTAAAACAAACATTATCTTAATACTAACACTTAGTATCTAAAACAGAGTACACTAAGGATAGTAAGATATAATCTTAGACATAAATAGGGATCTAGGCAATGCAAAATCGAGATCAAGGTTTTTACAGATTTTATTAGATTCATTTAAAGCCCTATTTAAGGGTGCAAAATTATAATAGTTGCATCTGATAACACTAATATTAAATGGTAGGAAAAATCGTAAAGTTCTACTAGGGATATTGAAATTTATAAGCTCAAGAAGATCTGGAGAATCGATGGAACCGCTAATTATACCATATATAAACAAGATAGAGTGTGTAATCCTCCTACTGGCAAGTGACTTTAAATCAATTAGCATACACCGATCCGGGTAAGACGGGGCAGGCTCACTAAAACGAAGTGATTGTAAAGCAAACCGAATAAAGCATCTCTGTACTCTTTCCACTCTCAAAGAATGTGAAACATATATTGGATTCCAGATTATGGAGGCATACTCCAACTTAGACCGCACAAAGGCATTATAAAGCAATTTCCGCGTGTATGGATCTTTAAAATCTCTAGCATAACGCTTCACAAACGCTAAATTAGAATAGGCCTTAGGGATAATATAATTGACATGGTTAACAAAGGTAAAACTAGTATCAAAAAGCACACCCAAGTCCAAGAATTTAGAAACAGTATTAAGTTCAGTATTCAAGATTGAATATTTAGAAGGAAAGCGAATTAGTGACTTAGACGACGTCATATGAAAACATTTGTTGATATTAAGAGCTAATTTGTTTCTAGTACTCCAATCAACAAGGTTATTTAAGTCGCACTGAAGTGCACAAACATCCGAAGGACTAGAAATCCTACTAAACAGCTTCAAATCGTCAGCATATAGTAAGAATTTAGAATGACTGAAAATGTCTCCAATATCGTTTATAAACAAAACAAATAATATAGGGCCGAGAATACTGCCCTGAGGCACGCCGGAAGTGGACACAAATGTGTATGACCTAGTATTTTCGACTTCAACAAAAGAAATTCGATTAGTTATATACGAGTTTAGCCACATAAGAAAAGTTGAATGGAATCCCAAAATTTCAAGTTTTTGCAGTAAAATATTATGCGAGACGGTGTCAAATGCTTTAGCAAAATCAGTGTAAATCGTATCCACTTGATAGCCATTTTTAAATGCAGAGATACAGTATTCTGAAAAGACTGCCAAATTAGTGACTGTTGAGCGACCACAAACAAAACCATGTTGGTGTGGGCTCAAAATTCTTTTAATGGCGAAGCTAAGCTTTTCTTTTACTACTTTTTCAAGCAATTTTGAGCACGTGGTAAGTTTTGAGATAGGCCTATAATTTTTTATATCACTTTTATTTCCGGATTTAAAAATTGGCGTGATAGACGCAACTTTCCATCTATCAATAAAAACACCGGTAGACAGAGAAAGGTTGAAAATAAAAGTCAAGGGCACTGATAGAGACCGACTGCATTTCTTGAGTAAGCAAGAGGACAGCCCATCTAAATCTCTTTTAAACGATGTCTTCAAAGCGGAGATTCCATTGATAATATCAATTTCAGAGACTGCCACTGCACCAAAATCTATAGAGTTTGAGGGGTCACTGATTGCAAAGCTACTACCATCGTCATCATTTACGAAATTCGATTTAAAAAAATCGGCGAAGAGGTTAACAGAGTCCACCAAACATGTAGAGGACTTCTCATTAAAATTCAAAGAAGAGGGAATATTCGAGCAACCTTTTTTTGACCGAATAAAATTCCAGAAAGATTTAGGGTTTGCCTTAATATCCGATTCATAACGCTTGATGTAGTTATTGTATAATATTTTGTCAAGTTCATTAAATTGATTCATGAAATTCAAGTATTTCTCCTTATATGCCATTAAGTTAGAAGCTTTAAATAAGTTATAAAATTTATTTCTTTTATTTTTTAGGGCCTTGAGTTTTTTCGTGTACCAAGGCAATTTATGTATACGTGCCGGTAGGCGAGACACATTGTTATGCAATATTTCAAAAATACTCTCTAGAAAGACTTCGAAGCACTCGGAGACATTTTTAGAGAGAAAAAGCGAGTTCCAATCTATTTCCGATATAATTGAGTTTAAGGTTTCGAAATTGGCATTACGAAAGTCAAAAGGTCGCGTAACATCAATCGAGGTAGATACATAGTTAACAAATTTGAGCGAGAATTGCAACGTTACATGGTGCATATCTGATTTACTAATGGGGAAAAAACTTTCCTCAAGCTGGAAAATCATATTTTCATCAATAAAAATGAGATCAAGAATATTACCAAGCTGATTAAAAAAAGAATTAATCTGAGTAAGGTTAATACTGAATAAGCTATCCAAGAAATTGATTTCATGAGAAGAAGTTACATTAGTAGGTGTTAAAATACCATTATTTAAAAGATTGGACCAAACAACTTTGTTCAAGTTAAAATCTCCGAGTATACAAAAATGATTGGTATGATTATTTTCAAATAGATTAATAACGTTATCAATATGAGCTGAATATAAATATTCTAAACTGCTAGGTGGAATGTAGGAAACACACACGAATAATTTCTTGTTCGACCCAAATATGCATACACAGAGCTGGTCCAGTAAGGAATCATGGTTTGACAACTGAATAATAGACGACCTAAAGGTACGCCTTACTGCAATCAAAACACCACCCCCCCTAAGACACCCAGTTTTGCTTGCATCCCTATCTTTGCGATAGACTCGAAAAAGATTCGGGTCGAAAAATTCGGAATCGAAAAAGGAATTATTTAGCCAAGTTTCCACAAGAACATAAACATCGAAATCACACCGCGATGTAGCTAAAAATACCTCTTTAGATTTAGTACGCATGCCAGAAACATTTTGATAATAAACTTTTAAATTTGCAATATACGTATTAGAGACATCACTATGAGTAACGATTGATCCGGGGTAACTAAGACCCTGACTTATCCTTGGGAAGAACACGAAAGGGCCGCACATTAATACCTGCAGGCCATAAAGTAGGATCCATCAACTTTTCGAGAAAAACTGAGGTTACACCAAGTTTAAAATTTATGCTTTTTAAACTATCCAGAGGTACATCCTTCTTTACCAGTTTGTGGCAAGAAAAACAACTACTCGATAATCCAGAGTGCTTTACGATATAAGAAACTATATTATCTTCTGAAACGTTCGGTTTGAAAGATGAAATATGCAGCCACTTTCTACGTACATTTATATCAAGTTCAGATGACATACATTGTCCAACCACTGCATTCTTAAGTTTGGGTACTTTATTGTTACGCACAGTATTCCAATAGGCATTACTGTCATTGTTGACTGTAGGCGTATCGGCAGAACTACTCTGTGCACGTACAAAAGGCGAAACAGAGGACGGAGAAGAAATAGAAATATTCTCTGCAGACGCATTGGGCGCGACAACAGCATTAGGCGCAGCGAGAGCATTGGGTACAGCAATAGCATTATTAGCATTAAGCACAACAACAGCGCTGGGTACAGCAACAGTATTTGGCGATGATGCCGACGGCAATTCGTTAGCTGAGCCCACTGGCAAATTTTGGTCGACAATGCTGGACGCATTAATATATTTTTGAGAGCGAAGATTATATGCACTGTTTTTTTTTTGTTCTAGAACAGGCGCGCTTTTATTATCACTCGATACATTAACACCATTGTTTTGCGAATTGTTTTTGCATGAGAACTCAGCAAATTTATTTTTTAGCACATTGAGATCTTTAGATAAATGAGCGATCGTTGCTATTATATTATTAGAGACACTCAAGCAACTATTACAAGCAAAAATAATATTCTTGTACTCAGCTAAAATTTCAGCAACGTCATCGTGATTAATATTTGCACATATTTTGTGAAAGTTATTTTTACAAAGTTTGCAAGAAATACAATGTCCAGAATTTATGGATTTATTACAGTCCGAGCAGATAATATTTTTAGACAGCGTCATTGCCACGCAAAATATAAAAAATAACTTTTAAATGACTTTAAAGTTAGATAGAAAAACGGAGCGCGGAAAAAACACAACCGTCCACACTGATGTCAACTTCATAACTCTGAACATATTTGGTCTAAATTAATGATTTTTCGATATGTGTGTCTTTCGGTCAAGATTTATATTATTTGGAAAAGTGGGTGGTGCCACAGCCACATTTTTTGTGTGTTTGTTTGTACTTCAATTATGTCCAAATTTTATGGTCGATCTCTTTTAAACATTCCAGATTAATTCAGAAAATTGTTGTGTACGATTTAGGCTGTATTAATTTTTTGAAAAGTGGGCGGTGCCACGGCCCCAGGCTATATAAAATTTAAATTCTTCATGACTATAAACATATTTAGTCGACGTGTGTCTTTTGGTCAAGATTTATATAATTTTGGAAAAGTGGGATGTGCCACGCCCACATTTTTTTGTGCTTCAATGATGTCCAAAGTATATGGTCGATCTCTATTAAACTTTCCCAAACGTTACAAGCTTTGTTAGGTATGGCTATATACATATGTAAATTTTTTAGGAAAAGTTGGCAGTTCCAAGCCTACAACCTAAGTAATATT
This sequence comes from Sphenella marginata, assembly GCA_951509765.1. NCBI lineage: Eukaryota > Metazoa > Arthropoda > Insecta > Diptera > Tephritidae > Sphenella > Sphenella marginata. The sequence continues at coordinate 35,573,234 of OX608082.1, read as the reverse complement.
TCAATTCGCTATATCTCTGAATGCATTTTCTTTAGTGAAATTTTAACGTATTTTCAGTGATCTTAATGAATGCACCTAATTTTTTTTTTTTTGTTATTGCAATTTATACATATCCGAAGTATTGAAGGATTTTCATAAAATCATAATAGAAGCGTTAAGTGATCAATGTGTACAGCAATGTTTAAGGACAGTCTAAATAGAGTAGGATAGAACTAAATAAATTCTACTTTACATGTGCTCAGCAGCGCATAACGGTTTTTGTCATACTCATTGAGTTAAAAAGATACGGTTTTTGTTGAATACACACAAAAATAAGTTCCTTTGCCTCCGCGTCTAAGAATTAACAGTCAGGCAGAACAACGTCTGCCGGGTCTGCTTGTTATAATCATAAAAATTGTACGATTGCGATTACTGTAAACGTAATCTAACACAAACATGATTACAATTACTGCAATCGTAATCGTATAAATGTAAGCATTACAATTATAATAATCGTAGTCCTAAGTTACACAGATCTTTCCAAAATTGCGGTAAGGTCCCGATTTACATATAACTAGAAATTGCTGTTTGCAGTAGTTATTCGGAAACATAGCGATGATGCTATGTGTTAGGAACGCTTTTTACTTCTCGTAGGGCACTAGATTTTTAGGTGTAGCAACATTGATGTGGTAAAATGTTAGTTCCAAAGACATGTAGTGGAAAATAATTTTTTTGGCGGGTATTTAACTGTTGTCAGTTATACAAATTTGTAAATTTTTTTTGTTTATAAAAAGAAAAAAAAACATGGCCAATATCCTAACAATATATTTCCCCCTTTCTTGTGTGATTTCTCCCCCGGATTTGTTAGTTATGATTAAAGAATGCTCAAGGGATAAGCAATATAAAAGATAAAAATCTATAAAAAAGTTAGTGTATTGTGAAATATTGCAAGTTTTATATGTTCTAAAATTATTAAACAACATGGTTGTCTGATAAAAATATGAATTATGTTCTTAAATTTCGGCTCGAAACATAACATCTGCGATTACAAAATGCCAACAAAGTTGTAATCACTTTCAAAACTCTAAACTTTATGGAATAAAATAATAGTGTTGTGATAGCTAAATATGATTTTCATAATAACAATTCAAGATTCTCTTCCAATTCCTAGATGTTTCATGGTGACTCTAGGGGCACGAATTTCGATACGATACGATACCATATCGATACTTTTGCCCTTTGGTACGGATATTTTGTACTCGATGCTTTTATAACGATACTTTTTGGCATCGAGTATCTAGATCCCGGTATCGTATCGAATTTTTGAAAATATGTAAAACTAAGAGATCAAAAATACCGCTCTGCTGGTTGTCTCTCTCTAACTTCTGACGCGAATCGAAGGAAAATCAGAACCGAATATTTACAGTTAATTTAGCCGGAAAAGGCAGGCGCCTGAAAAGTAAGAGTTGCCATTGATCTATGATCATTTCTGTTTGCTACATGTACTTAATACGACTAAAGAGGTTACAACCTTTACAAAAAAGTGTAATGCTATATATCCAACGATACACGTCCAAAAAGGGCGGGAGAGGTATCAAAGCAGCGGAGGGGGAAATCCCATATTTTGTTTCGGTCAATAGATATTTGCAATTAATGTTGAAAATTTCCTGTCATTAACATGTGGTTGTTGTCGATACACGTCCAAAAAGGGCGGGAGAGGTATCAAAGCAGCGGAGGGGGAAATCCCATATTTTGTTTCGGTCAATAGATATTTGCAATTAATGTTGAAAATTTCCTGTCATTAACATGTGGTTGTTGTGAGAAAGATAAGGCCGTGCGAAAAAGTGGTCTGCGCATAAGAACCATGGATAAGTCCCCAATTTGGGATTTGACCCTGGTGAAACTTTGTTTTAATGATTTAATATACATAAAAAAAGATCTTGGTGCCTGGCAAAATATTATCAAAACCCCATGCTAAAGTCAAAATTAAGCATCACTTAAATTTAGTAAAGTTCTTTGATACAACTTCATATTTTTTTGTGAAAAAAGTTCATTCGCACATATCATTTTTAATTTTGTTTGGAGCATGCAGTTTTTTGAATGGCCTAGTACAAAAAGGTGTTAATCTTAAGGCCGAAATACATTTTTCAATTCAATTCAATTCATGTTTATTCAGTCTATGATTATAAATCTTACAGACTAGATACAGAGATTACTAAGACTAGATTTCAAAAAATAACTAATAAAACTAATACGTAAGTATATAAAACTAGGTTTGTACTAAAAATCTAAATGCAAAAGAATTCGAGATTTAAAAACATCCCTGGACAGAGAGAAATCGATATTCAGCCTTCTCGAAAGTTTATTGAATTCCACTAGAGAGCGGAATATTGGATCGAAGAGGGCGTAGTTTACCCTGATAAAGCTCAAGTAGAAACGAGGGGAAAACCGAAGTGACCTATTAGGCACATTGAAAGTGATTTTCTCGAGGAGGTCCGGGCAATTTACCGAACCAACAACGAGATCATGCACAAACATAATCAGGTGCAGAGTTCTCCTGGAATGAAGGGATTGAAGGTTAATTAATGTGCACCGAGACACATAGGAAGGCAACGGATCATCAAAATTAAGTGGACCAAGACCAAACCGAATAAATTTTCTTTGAACCCTTTCAATTTTAGCTGCGTGACAGCTGTAGATTGGGTTCCACACAATGGACGCATACTCAAGCTTAGAGCGAACCAGCGATATATATAAAGCTTTCCTGGTATAGGGGTCTTTAAAGTCGGCGTAAGCATGCAAGATTTCTATAAGCTTTCGGGAGGACGTAGCAGATATGATTAACAAAAGAAAAATTAGAGTCAAAGACAACACCTAGATCAACAAAATCGTTGACTGCCATTAAGCGACTGCCTGCTAAATAGAAGTGTGAAACAAAATTATTACTGGACTTCGAGAAAGACATGTGAAAACATTTTTTAACGTTCAGAAAGAGCTTATTAGTGTTACACCAGTCTAAAAGGTTATCCAAGTCAGATTGCAGAAGTAAAACGTCTGATGGACTATCAATCCTACGAAAGATCTTCAGGTCATCAGCAAAAAGAAGAAAGTTGGAAAACTGGAAGCAAGCACCGATGTCATTGATAAATAGAACGAACAACAGCGGCCCAAGGATACTACCCTGGGGGACCCCAGAATTTGCCACAAAATTATGCGACTTACAGTTTTCAATTTCAACACAGAGGGATCTATTAGACAGATAGGAGCTCAACCAACTTAAGAACACCGAGTGGAAACCAATTAACTCCAATTTCATCAGCAGAATCTGATGAGACACTTTGTCAAAAGCCTTAGAGAAGTCAGTGTATATTGTATCTACCTGGGAACCGACTTTAAAAGCTGATAAGCAAAATTCCGAGAAAGATGTCAAGTTAGTGACTGTAGAACGACCAGAAACAAACCCATGTTGGCGCGGTTCTATAACGCTCTTAACAACAAAGAAACGTTTTTCTTTAATAATACTTTCAAAGAGCTTAGAGCAAACTGAAAGCTTGGTAATAGGTCTGTAATTTGAGACATCATTTTTATTTCCAGTCTTAAAGATTGGCGTGATCGACGCTGTTTTCCACCTGTCAATAAATAAGCCCGAAGATAGAGATAAATTAAATATATAGCAAAGAGGAATGCAAAGAGTTGAACTGCAGTGCTTCAGAACAAAAGCACATAGTCCATCAGGGTCACATTTTAGCGAGGGCTTTAACGAGCACATAGTTTTACTAACGTCATCCACAGATAGTGAGCCGAAATCAATGCGTTCAAATAGGTATGACCCAGAGTGAGAACTATTTTGAAAGGTAACTTCATCATCGAAAAATTCCGCAAAAAATTCTACAGTGTCATCTAGAGACTGAGAGCAATTATCATTGTAAAGGGTGTTTTTTTTACAGGTTTGTTTTTCGAATAGAGATAAAACTGGCATTTTGTGGTCAAATCTGGCAACTCTAATGTCATTTATGTTCAGTTTGGTTTGCCATTTCATCATGAACAGGTTGACAAAAGAACAACGCTTGCAAATCGTGCAAATTTATTTCGAAAATAATGGTTAAATTTTTTTTTTCAAATGGCAAAATTTTGTTCAGTGATGAGGCTCATTTTTGGTTGAATGGCTACGTCAACAAGCAAAATTGCCGCATTTGGAGTGAAGAGAATCCACATGAGACCCTTGAAACGCCATTACATCCACAAAAACTAACTGTTTGGTGTGCTCTATGGGCTGGTGGAGTCATTGGGCCATACTTCTTCCGCAATAATGCTGGAGAGGCAGCTACCGTTAATGGAGACCGGTATAGAGCCATGATAACCGACTATTTTGTTCCCGAATTGGATGGCATGAATGTGGATGAGTTGTGGTTCCAACAAGACGGCGCTACATGCCACACAGCGCACGTCACAATCGATTTATTGAAGGAAACATTCGATGAGCGCATAATTTCGCGGAATGGACCTGTCAATTGGCCACCAAGGTCGTGTGATTTGACACCATTGGATTATATTCTTTGGGGATATGTGAAGTCGCTCGGCTACACCAACAAACCAGAAACGTTAGGGAATTGGAAGCCAACATTCGTGGCGTTATTGCCGACATACGGCCCCATATGCTCGAAAATTGAAAGTTGAAAATTGGACCTGTAGGATTGGCTTTATTCGAGCCAGCCGCGGCGGCCACATGCCCGAAATCATAGTTAAACATTAATGGCATAAAATTATCCTTCCAATAAAGCCAAATTGATGGACCTTAAAACGGTTTTTTTGTGTTTTATTTCAATTCGAAGTTCTATACCCCTAAAAAAAACACCCTATATTTCATGCATATAGGTATGTTGGAAGAACCACGCTTGGACCGAATAAAATTCCAAAATGCCTTAGGATCTTCCTTCAATTCCACTTCTAGCTTCCTCATATACTGATTATATAATAAATTATCAAGATCATTAAACTCCTTCACAATATTTAAGTACTGATCCCTAAGAGCAGTATTCGAAGAATCGGCCTTATACAATTTATATTTATTGCGTCTGTTTTTCAACTTTTTAAGAGTAGTATTGTACCAGGGTAATTTATGTATTTTAGGAGCCCGGCGAGGCACCTTATCACAAAAAACCTCAGCCAACGTCCTCAAGAATGTCTCGAAACAAAAACTAACGTCATTGGACTGCAGAATATTTTCCCATGATATATCAGAAAAAGTGCTATTTAGTACACCAAAGTCAGATGACCGAAAATTAAAAGGAAAATTATTTAAGTCAGAACATATCGGGATGGTATCAATGCAACTTAAGTTGATGACGAGCGGAACATGATGACTGTCAGGCTGCCACAACGGAAAGAGGCTTTCAGAGAGGCTAAAAATCAAATTCTCATCCACAAAAACCAGATCTAAAAGCTTAGCAAATACATTAAAGGCATTATTTAGTTGAATAAGATTACAACTTAAAAGGCTATCTATAAAATTTATATAAAGAGAACGCGTAACATTAGCAGGAAACATAACCCCATCATTCTGAAGATCTAACCAGACGAAATCGGGTAGGTTAAAATCCCCGAGAATACAAAAATGAGAATCGCAGTTATTTTCGCAAATATTTACAATGTTTTCGATGTGAGAGTTATATAAGCTGTCCGAACTATTTGGCGGAATATATGAAACACAAATGAATGTAAATCCAGCGGAACCAAATATGCGAACACAAATCTGATCAATTAACGAGTGATTATGTAAAAGTTGATAAGCCGAATAGCGAAGATTTCTTTTAATGGCGATAAGAACTCCACCACCCCTCCGGTGCCCAGTCTGCTCAGAATCCCTGTCTTTCCGAAAGGTATGAAAAAGACTAGGATTAAAAAACTCTTCATCGAAAAAGTCGCTGTTTAGCCAGGTTTGTACGAGGACAAAAACATCATAGTCCATGCGGGACGTTGCTAAAAGAATTTCTTTAGATTTAGTGCGCATACCTCCCATATTTTGGAAGTATATTTTTAGAGAAGAGTCATTTACATTATGATGATTAGGATGAAATTGATCTGCACTAGATGTCACTGATTTTTCCTTGAAAGAAACGAAAGGGCCGAACAATGATATCAGCAGGCCACACATTTGGATTTAAAATTTTGTCGTAAAAGGCCGTCGTTACTCCAAGCTTAAAGTTTACGCTGTCAAGACTGTCCAGCGGAACACCAGTTTTTATCAACTTATGGCAGGATAAATGGCTACGGTCAACACCGGCATACTTTGAAACGTAATCGATAACATTCAATTCAGAAACCGTAGGTTTGAACGAGGAAACGTGCAGCCATTTCTTCTTCACAACAACTTCGAGCTCAGCATTTGCATTGCGGCCATAAACGCCCCTTATTCCTCTTCCACCATTAGCATTAGCAATATCGTTTATTTGTCGCACAGTGTTGGTGTGACTGTAATGCGCAGAGGTACCAGCAGCAACTTGATTAGCCGCAGCATTCATACTACTACTACTAGCATAGGTGATATTGTCAGACGGCGCGACTGCGAGCTCAGAGGTAACCGCAGTTAAAGAAAGGGTTGAGGTAACACTGTTAACCACAGCAGAGCTAGCTATGCTAAAGATTGGCGTATTTATGTTAGCGGCAGTATCACTGTCAATAGTGCTAACACTTTTTGCAACCGAGACTTTGTCGCCAATTACTTCAATACAATTCGCATTGTTGTTACTCAACTCGACATTTGGACCATTATCAGAAACATTCGGATTTATATTTTTATTTATCTCATTGCCAGCATCGGCTGCCTTAACCGATTTAGGCTGGACAGCAGGTATAATTTGCTTGTTATGCTTATCTCTACCTTTACTTCCATTTTTTTTGTTATCAGTACGACGCAGCGCAATGACCTCGGATTTGAACGAAGCAAGTGCACCAGCAACACCTTCGTCATAGAGCTTGTGCAAATTGCTAAGCTCAGAGCGCACAAGTTCCAGTTCGCCTAACAACCGGTTTTTGTCTGCTTGCAGAGCGTGAATACAGGCAAGTGCACTTGCTTGCTCTGCTCGCATAATTCGTAATTCGGTGAGAATAGATGTTAACACTTGATGTTGGTCGTTAACATTTGCATTTGCACTATTAATTTGCGGTTCATACTGTTGTTGTTGTTGTTGAAGAGCGACCACATTATCCGAGCAATCATCACGGAGAGTGACAGCACAATCACCACAGATATATAACTCGTCAGAGTTTTTAAAAAAATCCAAATTGGCAGCCAAAGTGCCAACAACACACTGCAAGTGAAATACTTTTTTGCACTTATCGCACTGAACACTGCTGTGAGCGCGCTCAACTTTATCTCCACAAAAACAAAGCATATTGAAAGAAAAAGTTTAAATATGTGTGGAACTATGTATGCCAAAAGATAATAAATGGTTTTAACTTTTATATGTTGTTAGAATGTTAATATTTTAAAAAATTGCCTTAGGTTGAATATATTTGAATTGCACAAATGGATTGAATTCTAATTGTATTGCACTACTATACATGTAAAGTAAAATCGAAAAGCACCGAGCTCGAGTGAAACACGTCCGTACACGGCAAGAGATAAATCTTTTTTGCAATTTTTTTTGGGACTTTGCATTTTCTTTCTTACAAAACTGAAAGAAATCAGAAAAATTTATTACCGAATTTGGCATATATTTTAAAAATATAGTTTACATTTTTCGTACTTAATTTCGGCCTATGCATATATTACAAAACTTATTGTGCATACATATCCATATTATCATAAATAAAAATTATAAGTTATAAATAAATATTTATGTACATATAAATAGTCATTTTCATGGTTAGGATATCCAGAATGTGAGATAGAGCCCCAACTTCCAATTGGAAATTAAGATGCCAATGTTAAGGTACAACTTCTCCATTGTTTTATTGAACTGCTTGTTTAGGCTGGTTTTCATTAGGTCAAAATGACTGACCTCAAAAACTGACTCAACTGTCACCATAGAAATTTGGTGGCATATGTGTTTTCATTACGGCTTAAAAACTGACATCAAGTCGATAAAGCAGAGCGTGTCAAAATGTGTCGTCAAATTTTCGGGTCAGTCGATTGCATCCCTGTTTTCATCACTGATGTCAGTCGTGAATTAAATTTGTTTGACGGCTGATCAGCTGATACATTGTGGCAAAGAAACCTAAACAAACAAAATTTATTAAAAACGCGCAAAATAATAATTGCTAAACGCGCGTGAATATATATCCGACAATATAAATAATTTGAAGTTTTAAAAATATGCTGAAAAAGAAAGTAATGGCAATAGCTACTGCGACGTTGTGCTTTGTGACAACGTTGAGGGCATGGACGCGGAAGAGGAGCCAGCTAAGAAAGCGGAAGCAATGGTGGGTTAGGCCGGGTCTGAGGAGAAGAGGAACGTGTGGGTTCTACGCTACACTTCGTTGGAAGCTACGCGTGCAAGACCCAAAGTGGTTGAAAAATTTTTTGAGGATGGGTGTGGAGGATTTTGATTTCCTTGTGGCCCGTTTAACTCCTCACCTTCAGAAAAAAACCACGAAGTTTCGAGAAGCAATTTCAGTGGGCGAAAAGTTGGCGGTAACTTTACGCTACTTGGCTACGGGTGATAGCTTCTCCAGCCTTATGTCGGTTTTTCTGTTGGGAAAAACAACCATTGGCCATGCCATTCATGAAACATGTCGAGCTATTTTTGAATGTTTAAAAGACGAATATTTAAAAGTGAGTATTCATGTAATTTATTTACTCAGAGACATATGTACATTCTTAAATATATTCATGTTCGTTATATTTCGACAAGGTTCCTAGCAGTCCTGAAGAATGGACAGAGGTTGCTAACCGTTTTGAAGAAAGATGGAATTTCCCTAATTGTTGCGGGGCATTGGATGGAAAACATATAGCTATTCAGGCACCTGCGAACTGCGGCTCCGAGTATTTTAATTATAAAAAATACAACAGCATTGTGCTGATGGCTATGGCGGGCGCTGACTATAAATTTTTGTTTATAGAAGTTGGAGCATATGGCCGTGAATCTGATGGTGGTGTTTTTGCCAGGTAATATTGCTTTAAAACATTGAAAAAAATATAATTAATTATGAACTTATTTTCCAAAATACACAGATGTCCACTATCTACAGCACTTGCTGAAAATTCGATAAATTTTCCACCACCGAAACCACTTCCACATGAAGCCAATGCAATGCCATTTGTGATAGTGGCAGACGATGCGTTTCCTTTGAAACCGTATTTGTTAAAACCTTTTTGTTATAGAGAACAGGTTATGTCGCACAAAATTTTCAATTATAGGCTATCTCGAGCACGAAATGTAATTGAAAATGTGTTCGGCATATGTGCATCGCGTTGCCGAATTCTGAGAAGACCAATGGACGTGACACCAGAACACGCAAAAGCTATTGTGATCGCCATTTGTGTCCTGCACAATTTTCTTTTAAGTCGCAAGTCAGTATATCTGAGAAGATCTGATGTTGACAATGAGGCTGAAGGCGTTGTTGTTGAAGGTAGTTGGCGTACAGAGCTTGGACAAAACGGAATGCTCCCATCAATTCGAGCAAGCAGTACTTTGGGCAGGCCAGCAAGCGACGCAGTATATGTGCGTGAACAATTTATGGATTACTTCATGACACCCCATGGTGAAGTTGCATGGCAATACAACAGAACCATACTACATGAGTCATTGTGGTAGTTCATCGTGAGTATGAAAATTTGTAAACTGCGCTTACAAAATTTTAATTTGTTTTTGTTTTTGTTTAGGTAAACAGAAACGGCTAAAAAGAGGAATTTGTCGCACAACTCATAGCCCATTTTTACTCCCAACACAATTATTTCAACATTTACAACATTGAAGAATGCAAATTCAAAATTTAACTTTTTTTGATGACCTACAAAGTTCCATCAATAAAACAACAACAAATTTACAAATGTTATTCGAAAATTATGGTCTCAACTCTTATAAAGATGAATCGTTGATGCCGCATACTGGTATGGAACAACCAGTTGAAGAAATATTTGTTAATGATTTTCTGGAGACCACTATTGTAATGCCAACTGATAGTAACATAAAAAATGAAAAAGTCACAACTACTGAAGCACAAGTTGAAACAATAAGTTCAAAGGATGAGAAGAAAATAGAATTTCAGGATCCTATCGGCGATGAGGGCAGAGATTTTGACTATGACCCTTGCTCATCGGAAGCTGGATTAATTGCATGGATATAAGTTTATCTAAATTAAAAGAGAAATCCAAACCTATGTCTAAAAAAAATGTAAAAAGTAAATTAAAATCCACTGACAAATCTGACGATACATTAAACGAATATTCCTGCCAAATTTGCTCAGAGGATTTTAAACGTCGCAGCAAGTATTCCTTACACATGCGAAAACGCATTTAAAACCAATTTAGAATTAAAACAGAATACACAAGAACAACATCGAAAGTTGTGGAATTGCTTACATTGTGTGTGACAAAGCTTTCGAAAGAAAAGGCTTGCGATCCAAGCATATGCAGGTGGTACATAAAATAAAGTATTCTACTAAAAATCCATCGAATAATCGAATCGAATAATAAGTAAGTATAATTTGAAAATTCACCAAGAATTATTACTGTAAACCATTTTTTAGACATACATATATTTCGTATATTTAAGGGCGCGTACCGGCACAAACTTCAGGCCATTGATGATTGACGCCTCGGACAGTTTGCGCACCCGCTTCTTTTTTGCCGCGCTACTTGAGGCGGGTTGCGTAAAACATGGAGTACATAGAACTTCCTCCCCCTCCTCACCCTCCAGAAACTCCACCGCCATATGCAAAGTCTCCTCCATTTGTATGATAGAAAAACGCTAAAAAACATTGGAAAAATTAAGAAATTATATTTTTTACAAATTTTACAAAACTTGCCTTTTAATTTGTCAAATCAGCTGTTCGCACGACGAATGACACCAAATTGCCAACATGTTGGCAAATCTATTTTGAGTGTCAATCGTTGCAAACTGCGCTGCCATACTGGAATTTGACCGTTTTCACATGCATGTCATTTTATATGACAATGAGTCGTCAAAACTGACTGCAAACGCAATTGACACCATATGCCAGCCCGTTTTCATTAGTATGCCACCATTTGATGTCATATTTTGACCTAATGAAAACCAGCCTTTTGTCGTGTACATTTAGCATCGATATTTTGACTATCGAGTCTTTTTGTTTCGATACTGTCGGGTACCCGATATGTTTAAAGCGATACTTCAAATGAGTACAGAATCGATACTTTGCAATCGATATCGTGTCCCGAAGCAACTCTGAACGGCAAACCACTTCATACCAGAAAAACGGTACACGAACATACTACCTTCGCTGTAGTAGGCAGGCCCACTTGGTTGTTATTCTCAAATTTCTGCACCTTAGTTCTTTTGTCTTGAAACATATCAAACGAAAGGAATATTAAAAGTCATCCTACTTTTTTAAACAAATTTAATGTAAAAACACAATGTTTATAAACTCACACGATAAAGGAAATATATTGAATGACAGTTTCACGGAACGGATGTTTATTTTTGAGGAAGTCCACCAGCTCCTGGGCCTTTAGATAACAAACGGAATTTTGCCTAGACTTTCACTGCAATAAGAAAATGCACTTAACAAAATTTATTTTTTATGTCACGGTTTATTTATACTTACTTTCTTAAAAAAAAGAAACGGCTTAGTTTTGCAGCAATCATCGAAAAGATATTTTGCTATATATGTATATGTGACCCGGTCTATAAAAAGGTGGCTTATGGCTCACTTGGTTTCGATAGTTTTTGAGACGCTCTTGCACGTGGTGAAAACTAGAACGTCCTATCTTGCTTATAAGTGTACTAAAAATGTTCCTCCGTCATTTCTGTGTAAGCATATGGCATTGTTTATCTTAAAAGCATTGTTTATCATGAGCCACCTTTTCATTCCCACGACAGCCGGTTCTACGTACCGGAATGACTCGGGGTTTCCCCGACCAAGGGCTGTTATTTCACTACCCCCCCTGCCTAAACCGTCAATTATCCCCTCCCAATAATGTCATCCTCCGAGCAGCTCCTTGCAGCGGGACTGCTCAAGACTCTCCTGCTCCGGGCTGGTATTGAATCCAACCCGGGACCAAGAGGATGGATCTGCTGCATATGCTGGAAGAAAATTTATGTGAACGGTCGCATTCAGTACAATGTTCTAATTGTAACAGATGGTTGCATCTAACAAGTTGCTCCGGACTAAATCCCTCCACTCATAGACCCGCTAGTTTTTATAGAACTTTTGTGGCCCCTTGCTGTTCACGGCCTACGACGTCCAGTGGCCGTCGTCGATCAAGTATCGCTCCGCCACATATGTCTGACTCTGTCAGCTCAGTCTCCACGACTAGCACTAACAATGCAAATCAGCAAGTAGACCTTCCGAGCGGCCGCTCACGCCCCCAGGCGTCAACATCTCACACAGCAGCTCACAGCTACTCCCTACGTAGCACTTCCCAAGTGGATTTGAGCAATGCTGAGCGTCCGCTCTCTCCCACCCCCTCGGTCAGCCCCTCTTCTTCCAGCATCAGCACGAATATAAGTCACAACCATCAGCTCCTGGTCCCTTATACTACGTGCACTGTTTGTCGGTTAAGATTACACTGTGTGACACGAAAAAAAACCCTGGGAAGTCATACCATTTTTCTTATAGATCTTGAAATTCTAAGAACTATGTACTGCATATAAGATTTTTCACGTACAGCTCCAAATCGTGAGTTACTTGTAAAAAACCGGGTTTTTTACCTTTTGACACTTTTGAGCTCATAACTAGTTTCACTGTTAACTGATTTGGATTTTCTCTCCAGATCTTATAAGAAGAGATTTTGACCTTTCCAATGATATATATAATGACTGGGAAAACATAACCCAACTGTCAGAATTTCTCCAACCAACAGATATTTGTTAACCTTTTTTCGGGTTTCGTCAACTTTGGTGCTGTCTGTATGCACTAAATTATATAAAGACTATACCAACCGTGAACTACATCTAAAGTGGAATTTAATTGTGAGTGTAACGAGTATTATTTTTATATATATGTACGTTGAAAACTGCATTGGGTATTTAAATTTTCTTGAAAGTAAAGTTTACAAACACACTCTGCAGTCTAATATGGCTGTAAGTTATGTAAGTACCATTCGATTTTAAACCTTTTGCCAGTTTTGGATAGACAAAACTTCATCTTTTAAAATGACGTATGCATTAATTAGCATTTCTTTGGACATAAGTGAGCATTTACCTAACAAACAACATTTTTTAATTTTTGTTTTATTTTTTTTCTTTACTGCTCCGCAGGTTTGGGTATAACTAACACACATGTTTACATATTGTGAGAAAACTACAACTAATATTAAACATAGAGTAATTGACTGTTTAAATACATTAAAGTGTCGTAGAAAAATGTATGGATCATAAGCAGTAAAATGTTTGCTTGAACGTTTTTTTCTTATATCGACGTCATCAGTTTCTCGCAGCAATGACCAGCAATATTCTGAAACCAAGTTTATTTTATTTTTTCCTTCAAATCGTGTTTCCATCAGAGCAATTTCTTGATGGAAGTGTTCACCCTGTTCATCACTGAACTGACCTAGATTTTCTGGGAAAAAGTTCAAATGCGAATGCAGAAAGTGAACCTTTATGGACATGTTGCAACCCATTTCAGCATACGCATACAAAAATTCTTTAACTATTTCTTCATAGTTTTCGCTTCTATGATTTCCCAAAAAATTGCTGCATAATTCTTTAAAACTCTTCCAAGCACGTTTTTCGACTGAGCTTAGCTTGTTCATAAACTCTAGATCCTTCATAACTTTTGAAATTTGTGGTCCAATGAAGACGCCTTTAATGAATAAAAAGGGATAAATGCTTTAAAAAGGGCAAGATGTTGGGACGCACAAATTATTACCTGCTTTTATTTTAGCCTCACTCAATCTCGGGAATACTGTCTTCAGATGACAAAATGCTTCGCCATCCACATCCAATCTTTTAACAAATTGCTTCATATAACCTAGCTTTAAGTGCAAAGGTGGCAAAATCACGTTTTCTGCTTTTACTAGTGGAAGGTTTAAAGCATTTTTCTTTCCTATTTGATGGGATTCACGAGGTGGCCATGTTTTGCAGTTGTAATGATGCTGAGCACGACTATCCCATTCGCAAAGATAGCAAGGATATTTCGTGTATCCACCTTGCATGCCAAAAATAATCGTCAAAACCTTCAAATCAGCCACGACTTTCCATTTATGGGTAGCATAGTCCACTAACCGAAATATTTTCTCCATTACTTCTTTTCTTTAATATGGGTTCCATATGCTATTGGAACAGATGGTAGTTGATTTTCATTGTGTAAAAGTACAGCTTTTAAACCTAAATTAAACAATGCAGATCTCACTTAAAATAATAGAAAATTTATTTAGTAATTACTTTTGCATGAACCATCAATAAAGAGCCTCCATTCTTTTGCATTGTAATTGTGGCTCAATGCCAAAAACAGTGTGGGTATATTAGCACAATATACCAGATCGCTGTCAGTTTCATTAGTTTTAAAGCATTCTTTTATCAATGTTATTCGGCTACTGTTTCTCTCAGAAGTAACTTGGAAAGATTTGTCCACCAACTTCCACTGCTTTAAACGCGAACCTAAAGTTTCTGTTTCTCGTTTAGACAAATGTAAGTCACGCACTAAATCAGCGAAGTCTGCATTTGAGACAAGGTGCCGTTCCCATCTCTCTGATTCGGGTGGAAGGAACTCGTCGTCTTCTAAATCCATTTCAGCTTCATCAGAAATATTTATTTCCGTTGGAACTTCTTCCATAAATATACTTTTGTCGTTACAAAAATTCACTGGTTTCGTTACAGTGGTAACATTAGCATATTCAATTAATTTTCTAGATTTGTAGGTGTGCCCAGAAACATTAGTTTGGCAAAAGTAACAGTCCCTTTTTTTATGATATGGCTGATAATGCCAAGTCATAGGCACCGAAAAAGGCAGGGTAACTCTTGATTGGGCGTTCCACTTTTTAAGAGCTAAACAGCAATATTCACATACAACTTCTGGCTCATACCAGCGACTTTTATCATAGGACCGTTTGAAAACTTTATTGTATATTTGTACTACTACAAAATTACTATTAAAAACACGTCGATGTCCTATATACGTAAATAAGCCACAAATGCAGCAGAATTTATATCGATTGTCGCACATTTCAATTTAATACATGTAACGCACGATTTTTTAAAAATTACACTCTATTTTTCTATAGGCAATTTCAACGTGACAAATAAAATAATTAAGTAAATAATCAATGGCTACTAAACTTGTAAGTTACAGCCATATTAGTCTGCAAAGTGTGTTTGTAAACTGAGACAACAAAAGGCCAAGTAAATATTTCTGAGTAATTTTGAAAAAATAAAATTATTTTTTTCACTTTCAAGAAAATTTAAATACCTAATCAGTTTTCAGCGTATATATTTATAAAAATAATACTCGTTACACTCACAATTAAATTCCACTTTAGATGTAGTTCACGGTTGGTATAGTCTTTATATAATTTAGTGCATACAGACAGCACCAAAGTTGACGAAACCCGAAAAAAGGTTAAAAAATATTTGTTGGTTGGAGAAATTCTGACAGTTGGGTGATGTTTTCCCAATCATTATATATATCATTGGAAAGGTCAAAATCTCTTCTTATAAGATCTGGAGAGAAAATCCAAATCAGTTAACAGTGAAACTAGTTATGAGCTCCAAAGTGTCAAAAGGTAAAAAAACCGGTTTTTTACCCGTAACTCACGATTTGGAGCTGTACGCGAAAAATCTTATATGCAGTAGTTCTTAGAATTTCAAGATCTACAAGAAAAATGGTATCACTTCCCAGGGTTTTTCTTTTTTATCTTTTTTGTAACACTGTGTTATATACGCCGTTGGCATCGGTCAAGTGCAATAACTGCCTTGGCCTGTGTCACCTGCTTATATGCTCTGGACTCGCGAACAGGAACGTACGTTGCGCCATGCTGTCGAGCTACGCAACCTTCAACGTCGTCTGACTCGCCTTTACCTTCTGGTAACGCGATTCCTTCGACTTCAAGATTGCGCCGTAGTGCGCGACCCAGCCTATTACCACCTAGGCATACGCACCAGTCCTTGACCCCCAGCATCAACTCTGCTCCCCCTTCGCATTTCGGTATCCTGCAATTTAATTGCAACGGACTAACCGGTAAAATTGTTGAAGTGACAAATTTAATGAAGCGACTCAACATCAAGATCGCGGCGATTCAGGAGACAAAGCAAGGTGGAAGGTCGTCTCTTCAGACCTGCAACGGGTACAATATACACCGTTGTGACCGTGCGAGAGGGCTTGGGGGTGGTCTGGCATTCATCACGCATCAATCTGTGCAGTATCGTCTATTTGAGCCTGACATCGACCCGAGGGACACCTCCTTAGAACGTCAAGGTATGGTTGTCCGGTCAGGCGATGTCGACCTTGAAATCATAAACATTTACATACCTCCTGTCACCTGTTGTCCCAGGGATTACCACCCTGACATTCGCGCGTTACTCAGGGGCGAGAACCGCGTCATCCTTGGTTACTTCAACGCACACTACGACCTGTGGCACTCCAGCTTGCAGGCCGATGGTAGGGGACAGGAGCTGGCGTACCAAATAGATGATTCGACGTTCTGCACGGTAAATGGGGATGCCCCCACTAGAGTGTCGGTAAACTGCTCTAGCTCGCCAGACATCGCCATAGTCAGCGCTGGTCTAATAAACTGCGTTGAATGGCGACCGATGCTGACGCTTGCTTCAGACCACCTACCCATAGTGCTCTCTATCGATCGCCCCACCGACTTTGTCACCGCTGAAAATCGCACATTCACCAACTTCAATAAATCCGACTGGGAGGGGTTTCTCAACACCACAGAGAGCGCCTTCGCTGCTCTTACCACCCCGTCTGACGTACGAGAAGGGGAAAAGGCGTTTCGTATGGCCCTAATTTCAGCCTCCCATCAACACATTCCGTCAGGTAGAATAAAGGAAGTGCGTCCATTCTTGCTTGCAGAGGCAGCGGCCCTGGCAAATGAACGTGACCATATTAGACGCCTTGACCCTACGGATCCTCAAATAAGGGATCTTAATGCGGAAATCAGACGCTTAGTGGATCAACACAAACGTGCTAAGTGGGAGGAGCACCTAAGGTCTTGCAACCTCTCGGCTGGAGTTGGCAAATTATGGTCGGCGGTGAAATCTTTGTCCAACCCGACTAAACCTAGCGACAAAATATCCATCGCCTTCGGTGATAAGGTTCAGTCGAAGCAAAAAAGATGCGCGAGCGCTTTCTGCCGACAATTTGTAATGCATCCTCCGCTGAACAAAGATATTCGCCGAGCCACCAGGGAAGCGCTCAAACACAAAAACAGCGATGCGCCCATTGCCATCTTCACAACAGAAGTTCATGAGGCAATTCGGAGATCAAAGAACACCAAATATATTGGCCCCGATGGCATTTCCATGCTGATGCTGAAACACCTCGGCGTCGAAGGCATAAGATACCTTATACCTAAGACATACATATGGTTTCTGTACCACAATGTGTACTACAATGAAAGCTCTGGAAACCATGTAATAGCATAGTGACACACATTTGGTTTTCTATGACGTTGGCATTTATCAGCTGATTAAACAAAATAAGAAAACAAAGTTAAAAATAAAAAAATAAAAGAAAAATGAACTCGATGAAATCTCGAAACTGCGTGCTCCTTTGCCAGCTGCGTGTACATCTTTGCATATACATTTATGGCTATTTTTATGTGCTCCACGCAGCTCATGGCTAAATTGAGCCCACACTGCAATTATTTTTTTTAATTGCGTCGCTTCCAACGTACTTTTTTGATTTTTTTTTTCATTTCTGATATAAATTTTCTGATTTTTTTAATTAATATTTTTTGTCAAAATGACATAAAACACCTGATTGTGACAGAAGAATTGGCTGTGTTCATTGCACTGCAACGTAGTACAATTAGCAACTCCACTCAATTTCAATGGTTTCTGGCCTGCTTTCATGGTACGGAACTCCATATGCTTTCGAACTAAATTAGGAAAACTTGCGACACACACACGGTTTCCGCATTATACTATTCTATGTACCATATGTCTGTCCTAGGTATTACACACATTTTCAACCTTTCCCTGTCCACCTTTGTTATTCCTGAAAGATGGAGACAAGCAAAGGTGGTCCCACTACTAAAGCCTGGCAAGCCAGCTGCCGTAGGGGAGTCATACCGCCCAATATCTCTCCTCTCGCCAGTAGTGAAGGTGTTGGAATCTATCTTGTTGCCGTAATTCACCGCAAACCTGCGGCTCGCCGAACATCAGCATGAATTTCGCAAAAATCACAGCACCACCACCGCGCTGAACGCCATAACCACTCAGATAGGGGACGGATTAAACCAAAAGCGTCCCAACCACAGGACAGTGCTAGTTGCGCTTGACCTATCCAAAGCTTTTGGCACGGTCAGCCATGCGCAACTAATGAAAGACCTTGAAGACTCGTCCCTTCCTCCCTATCTTAAACGTTGGACTGCCAACTACCTGAGTGGTCGTCAATCGTCGGTTGAGTTCAGAGGCGCCAGATCAAAACCCAGAATAGTTAAACAAGGGGTGCCACAGGGTGGTGTCCTATCCCTATTTCTGTTTAACTATTATGTATCGAAACTTCCCCCCCCACCAGAGGGTGTATCGATCGTCTCTTACGCCGATGATTGTACGATTTTGGCAACTGGCCCCCCCGTTGAAGAACTCTGCTATCGCATAAACGCATACCTTCCAGCCGTGTCCGAATTCTTCGCCGGGAGAAACCTGGGATTGTCACCGAATAAGTCCTCGGCCACCCTATTCACGACGTGGACAACGCAAGTGAACATGGAATTAGACGTCTACGTTGATAGTGTCAAGCTACCAACTGTCTCACACCCCAAAATCTTAGGGGTGACGTTTGATAACATGTTCAAATACGGCGCTCATGTAACCGCAATTGCCAATAAAGTCCAAAGCCGTAACAAAATCCTCAAGTCCCTAGCTGGCAGCACTTGGGGTAAAGACAAAGAAACGTTACTAGCTACATATAAAGCAATTGGCCAGCCGGTACTGAGCTACGCGACGCCAATATGGTCGTCGGGGCTAGCTGACACACACTGGGCGAGGCTACAGGTCTGCCAAAAC
This sequence comes from Sphenella marginata, assembly GCA_951509765.1. Taxonomy (NCBI): domain Eukaryota; kingdom Metazoa; phylum Arthropoda; class Insecta; order Diptera; family Tephritidae; genus Sphenella; species Sphenella marginata. The sequence continues at coordinate 35,553,933 of OX608082.1, read as the reverse complement.
ACCGCCCTTCGTACCGCCACTGGGTGTCTTCTTATGTCTCCTGAGCATCACCTTCATAACGAAGCGAAAATGCTCGGCGTTAAAGAGCATAGCGAGATGTTGACCAGGCAATTCCTGTTCAACTGTTGCAAACCGCAACATCCGAACGGACGCCTGGTCAACGAGGATCCGCCCCCCAGGAGCATAAGGAGCCATTTACGCAAACACTACGATGAGATCCGGCACCTGATTTCCACTCCGTTTGATCCTAAGGTGCACCGGCAGGCCTTCACCCTCATCCACACTAATTCGGTAAATTCCTTTGTTAGCTCTCTCCCGGTGAACGCCGTTCTTCAGGCAACAGCACCACCCGTTGCCGAAGAGGAGTGCGAGCTGCCTAGGAAGACTAGGGTGGTGCTGGCTCAACTCCGGTCTGGATATTGTAATAGGTTAAACTCTTACCTATCCAGACTGAACCCCGACTTGCCTAATGTTTGTCCGGCATGCGGCTTGCCTCCCCATAATACGAACCATCTTTTTGTCTGCTCAACTGAGCCTACTCTTCTAACACCCATATCCCTCTGGTCCTCCCCTGTTGAAGCCGCTAGGTTTCTAGGACTTCCGTTAGAAGAGTTCGATGACAATATTGGGTAAGGTAGATACTGACTACCTAGGCAGGGCAACGTAGTGCTACAACAACAACAACAACATGAGCCACCTTTTCATATGGTTCAATTATGCTTGCATAGCATAGCAATACATTGCATGGGATCTGTCATTTTCGATATCTGTTGAATTGGTTTTACATGTATTCGATTATACAACGCATGGCAACCCAGACCATGACATAGAAGTCTGTTGAATTTTGATCTCTATGTAACTTAACATACCTACTGTCAAAGCTTTTGCTTTTGAAGTTTCAATTTTGACACAAGGCAATAAAAAGGCCATGAAAACTAATTATTATTCTTATAAATTTTAGCAAAAAACAAATAAAAGCGTTGTAATGGAAGAAGAAAAGCTGAAAGAATGTGTGCGAGCTCATGAAATTCTGTATGTTTCGAGAATATCTGATTTTGAGGGGCTGTGCGTTGTGCGAAGTAGAATCAACATTTTCTTTTACGTGCTGTGTATTGCTATGCTATGCCCTGCTATGCAAGCATAACTGAACCAATAGACCGGGTCACATATATGTATGTACTTGAATCTCAACACATTGAACAAGAGTTGCCCACGCTATTAAAAGCGGAAAGCAATATTGGGTATTTTTATCTCGATCAATTTTGATGAAGACAATACAATGCTTTAAATAAATTTTTAAAGCAAATATTTGCACATATACATTCCAATAGTACTGATTGCAAAAGTGATTTAAATCACCAAACTTTGCAATCTGTACTTTCGATGCAATCCCAATTAAAATGAGTTAATTTCTCGCATTCATGCAATCATAAAAGGGAGTATAGAGCTGAAAGCGTGAAATCGCAAAAAAATTAAATTTGATATTTACAATCAAGCAGTTGAGAAATGAATTTCTACTGATTCCCAATTGGTGCAAAAAAATGACGTCAAAATGGGAAAAGCAACAAATTGGGTAAAAAACCAACTTATCGGGTAAAAAACACTTCATACTCTTTTCAAATGAAGAAAACACTATATATTTTTCAGAAGTGCTGACATCCAGCTATCCAAACCGTTGTGGAGTTATAAATCGATTGAGAATATGTTTTCCAATGAATTTTTTTTAGCACGAAAAACCGAAAAACGTTTTTATTTACCTTAAAAAAGATTCTGGGGGTGTTAGGCATTTTTGAACGTTGTTTTGTGTATTATTCAACCAGATGAACAGTCTCTGCCAAGTCGCTCCAAAAGTATTAAATCACTGTAGCACTGTGTTATTACTATTATTATTAATACGTGTTGCTATTTGAAAATGTACAAAACTAACTTTATTTTTTTTTTGCTTTGTAAATTCTAGTCGAACAATAACAAATGCATACGAATACTTCTCACAGTGATTTTAGTATGTCAGACGTATTTGCCCTACGGAAAAACAAAAAGCGATCACCTCAGCCGTGATGAGTTAACTTGTAAAATAACATACTGCTCCGTCGGTAAGTTAATAAAAGGATCACTTTCAATAATTTTTTATGACTATTTCCATTTTGTTTCAATACAGTGAATCCTGGTGGATGGGCGCCAGCATCTGCATTGCGTGCTGTTTATAAGCGAGAATATCCTAAATTTCTTAAACGCTTCACAGGATATGTGATAGACCAATGTAAGGACAAACCAATTATGTTCTGATATGCGGCAGTCTGCAAAGTGATTTGGTGCCATGACATAATTCCAAGTGGTATAATCACAAATAAAAAACAGCCACAAAGGCAGAAAAAAATTCAACGGGTTCTACCCGGCCTAGAAGGGCATACTGTGCAGAAAAACTGTAAATAAGGTAGCCGGTCTTATCTTGTTGTTAAGAATTATTATTAGGATTACATGGTGCAGTGAAATAACGCCCAATAGGGAAATAACACTCAAAAGGGTGTTATCACCTTTTGCTGATGGGTGTTATTTCCTTTTTCGAAGAGAAATAAAGCCCACGGACGTTAAAAACGAATTAAAACACGCTGATTCAAGAATTAAGTATATGATTTTCTTTATTTCATTAAATTTTAAATGCAGAATACCGCAACCTCTAGAATTAAAAATGATTCCCTTTATGTTATCTTTATTGCCAATTCAGAAAGGTGTTCTGCACAAAAACACCATGAAACCGAACGGTGTACTACGTAGAAGGAATTAGCATGGTGTAGTTGAGGGTTGTTTTTAAAATTAAATTTTAAATTTTGCACATACGCGGTTTTGCACCCATAGAAGTGATATCTCAAATGAAAGGTAATTTAGTTACCTATCCAGTGCAAACAAAATTTTAAAAATCGGTTATATAGTATTGAAGATATTTTAATTTAAAAAAATGCTAATCAACAGTTCGTGTTGCTCGCGTAAAATCCTATGGTCGTTATTTCTCTTTTAAAAAGGAAATAAGAGCCATGAGCTTTATTTCTTTTTGCAGATGGGCGATATTTCCATTTAAAAAGGAAATAAGGCCCATGGGCGTAATTTCCTTTTTGGTATTTCCTTGGGCGTTATATCACTGCATCGGATTACATCGCATGTTTATTTGAGACTATGACACCTACCGTGCATTGTCACAATGTCACGTTAAAACCTTGATTATGACAGTCCCCCTTCATTATGTCATGCCACCAAGTTGTTGCAAAGTGTAATGCGAGTATAAAATAATGCTGAATTTTTGATGTATTAAAAAGTTATATTTCTTCTCTGTTTACTTTGTCAACATGATTTAATTTTTACGAATTTTAAAGATACAAATGTAAAGGTAAAGATTTAAAAAATATTTGCTGTGTAATGTGCAGCTCTAAAAAGCATTTCATACTGCGGTATACAATAAAATGAAATAACAATTTTCTATGTTTCTGTTGCAGTTGTTCAGTAGCTCACTTTGATACACCATGTTGAGACAAATTGTTTGACAGAACAAAGATGAGAATGATTTTTTTTAATTTGATTTAATATGAAAGGCGTAATTATATGAATTAGGATCTTAAGCTAAAGATGACCGGCATAGCACTGCAGTGTGCTGAGAAGCTCTTCGGAATAACTTAAATCTCACCAGCCTACAGAAGGGTAAGCGATCTTGGCTTCACCAGAGCTTGTCGCACTTGTACATCAGTGCAAACTGAACTTATATTCAGGGGGTCTGAGCATAGTAGTACCCTCAATCATCATCTAGGGGGTAAAATTGCTACCGAAACATATTATTATACTCACAAACCGCAGTTTTGAGGCAGTGCTGCTACTATCCTCATCATGAGGAAATTCGGGAATAACCAGTTTAGAGATAAATGCTGCGTTTAGCTGCCCGATACTAAGGCCAAAAATCATTACGTGCATCTCATCCAGTGAAATCAGTCAACATCAGTACTTTACCACGAAATGAGTACCAAATAAATATTCTATGAAAACCGTTTTATTTGATAGGGGATCGTAGGCTAGTTTGACCTAATAGCTTGAGGTGCAAATATGTAAATGTTTTTTTATTTCATCATCTTGTCCAACGTTTCGCTGTTCATTCCAGCATCTTCAGGGGCTACACTATTTATTTTTTTTATTTTTCAAAAACGAAACCAAACAAATGATAGTGCACATAAATAACATTTGAATTACACTTACAATAACAATGGACAGTGGCGGCCACCGTGGTGTGGAGGTAGTGTTGCCGGCCTACCACACCGAAGGTCTGGGTTCGAGCCCTGGTACAGGTTACATCAAAAAGTGGTTTGAAAAAGTTTTTTCAAAACGGGGTCGCCCCTCGGCAGTGGTTTGGCAAACTCTCCGAGTGTATTTCTGCCATGAAAGGCTTCTCAGCAAAAATTCATCTGCTTTGTAGATGCCGTTCGGAGTCGGCGAAAAACCGTAGGTCCCGCCAATTTGTAGGAAAAAATTCAAAGCGGCACACCACAAATTGGAAGAGAAGCTCGGCGCAAAAATCTCCTAGGAGGTTGATGATATAGCTATTGTATATCGCGCCATATATATATATGTTTGTAGGGTGCTTTGTTTGATGACCTTTTGAGATAAGAAGTGCGCACTTCGGCTACTTCTGGATACTTCGGTGGCCGTCACCATTAGCTCTTTATGTAAAGTGCTTAGTTTGGTGACAGTCATCAAAAGTAAAATCGAAGGATAAACTGAGTTGTTTGGTGACGGTTATTAAACTACCCATCTTACCTAAGATGACGTGTTTGGTGACGGTTATCAAACAAAGCACTTTAGCTTAAAGTGAATAGTTTGATGACACTTCACCTGTTGCTGTTCCGTGACTGTCATCAAAGTGCCCACCGTTCCTTCCGGCAAAGGAAAACAAGTAAGGACGGTCTGTCTTCGGCTGTTTTATGGTGTTGATAATTTTTATTTCAGGAAAAAGTAAGTTCATATAAAAATCCTCGTATCTGAACGATCGTTTGTATGGGATATATATATATATATAAAAGAACGTTCAAACGCTCATAACTCAAGAACGCCTCCACCGATTTGGATGATTGACACCAATTCAGATTCTTCTCTGGCCAGAGTAGGAGAATATCCAATAATATTCCCGAAAAATCCTGCGGGATACCGCCACGGTGATATCCTTCCGCGTGCCACTTTTCTCATAGGGTAATTTGTGATTACAATAACCACATGAAAATGACAGAAAAAGATGTGAACTTTAACTGCAAATATTTCGCAAAATTCTAGAAATATCGGATTTTCCCCTCCAGATTATTGTTATTGAGGTGAAGAAGCGTCTATTGATACCTCTACCTAGATTTTTGGACGTGTATTTACACTTATCGTTGGATGGAAAGTTTTACCATAAATTGAAACACAAAGTATCTTCTTTACTTTGGTTTGACCAACGCAAGTGGTTTTGGAGCTTCTCCCAGAATAATATTGTTTTCTATTATCCGAAAAATATCGCAAACAAACCGCCAAGGTATTTTACTTCCTTTTAATTAGTTTGGATTTATGTCTTTGTGCGATTTTCAGTACAAAATTAGTGAATCTTTGCAAAATACTTTTCAGTAACTTCTTTATGCCTACATAATATGTAAGGTGCTTAGTTTGATGACATTTTCGTATAAGAAGTGCGCACTTCGGCTACGGCTGTCAAACACAGCAACTCTTGTAAATAAAAATAACACGTAATGTGCTTAGTTTGATGACATTTTCGCATAAGAAGTGCGCACTTCGGCTACGGCTATCAAACACAGCAACTCTTGTAAATGAAAATGGTATTTAGCAGGCTTACGCTCTAAGCCTACGGTACCTATACTGTTTTGGGTATTTGTTTCCCTTGGCACTCAACTACTAATAAATTAGCTAATAATATGATAGGGGTATCAAAAGATGCGTTTTGACCTCGGTATCAGTTCTGCGAACTCGAAATTAAATTTTTTTTTTTGTGAAGAGATATTAGCACTTAAAGTTCACAATTTTCTGTCATTTTCATGTGGTTGTTGTAATCACAGATCACACTGTGAGAAAAAAATGCAAAAGTGTGTTCTGCACGGAAATAATTGGGATCACGAAGCCGTTGTTGGACCGGCTGAGGGTTATCTTTTTGAAGCGCGGCCGAAGGCCGCCTACGCGGAAAGGTGTTCTGCATATAAAAAACATGGATCGGGCCCCTAAATCAGGATTTGAAGTGGGTAATTTTTTGGTTTTTTGCTAATAACTTTTCACTAAAACAAAAAAATTTAATTTCGAGTTCGCAAAATTGATACCGAGGTCAAAACGCTAATTTATTAGTAGTTGAGTGCCAAAGAAAACAAATACCCTGTTTTGTACCATGTATGTATGAGGGGTATCAAAAGACGGGTTTCAGTCCCAGGAGCATGAATATAACTCGGCTGAACTAATATGATACCAAAGTCAGAAGGCCACTTTTGATACGTCCCCCACATTTTTAGACATGTTTTAGCAGTTGTGAACCAAAGTAAAGAAATACCAAAGATTCAAAGTAAAGAGAGGAAAGGGAAAGTAGAGTAAAGGAAAGAAAAGGAATCGAAAAGAAAGAAAAATAAGGGATAAGAACGGAAAGGTAAAGAAAGGAAAGGAAAATAAAGGAGAGTAATGTAAAGAAATGTAAACAAAGCATAGGAATGGAATGGGAAGGAAAGGAAAGAATAGCAAAGGAAGGGACAGTAAAGGAAAGGAAAAGAGAGTGAAGGAAGAGAAAGGTAAATAAATGAAAAGGAAGTAAAGGAAAGGAAAGGCAAGGAATGGAAAAGAAAGGGAAGTAAAGGACAGGAAGGGAGAGCAAAGGAAAGAAAAGGGAAATGTGTTTTTTTTTGGAAGACCTACAATTTCTTCCAGTTGGTGTCGTGAAGGTTTGACATAGTCAATAACCGGTCGGCCAATAGGCTTATATGTGTCAAGCAACTTTTCTTTGTCTTTTCCCCAAGTACTGCCGGCCAATGAGGTTCTTGTTGCGGCTATTGTCGAATGTAACCTCTAAGATTTTGGGGTGGTTGACTATAGGTAGTGGAACACCATCTACGTGGACATTCAACTCCTGCCCCATCTGTGCAGTCCATGTAGTGAAAAGCGTCGGTGTCGATTTAGTCGGGGACAGTGTCAGGTTCCGCTGGAAAGATCCCGTAGGTAGCAGTTTAGTCTTGTGCACAGTTCGACCGTGGAAGGTCCCTTGCCCGTGGCCATCACCGTGCAGTCGTCAGCGTACAGAACGATGGAGACCCTCTGGTGGGGGAGGGAGGCTCGATATGTAGAAGTTAAACAGGAGGGGTGAAAGGACACCACCCTGCGGAACCCCTTTTCTGATTCTTCTAGGTCTACATCTCTCGTTTCGAAACTTCACTGACGCTAGCCGGCCGTTTAGATAGTTGGCGGTCCATCGTTTAAGGCCGGCAGGAAGCGGTGTCTCCTCCAGGTCTCTAAGGAGCGTGGCATGGTTGACCGTGTCGAAAGCTTTAGACAGGTCGAGTGCCACGAGAACCGTCCTGTGGTTTGGTGGCTGTTGGAGCAAACCGCAATTGATCTGCGTCGTGATGGCATTTAACGCCGATGTTGTGCTGTGATTTTTCCGGAAGCCATGTTGATGGTTGGCCAGCTGCAGGTTTGCAGTATAGTATGGGAGCAAGATAGCCTCTAACAACTTCACTACCGGCGAGAGGAGATATATCGGGCGATAAGAATCTCCTTGATTCGCCGGCTTTCCAGGTTTTAGAGGGGGGCCACAGTCGCATGTTTCCAGATATCTGGTATGACGAATGTGGTCAGTGAGAGGTTGAATAGAGCCGCCAAGTACTCGTGCCCCTCGTGGCCGACGTGTTTCAGCATCTTCATGGCAATTCCGTCGGGTCCAAGTGATCTATGGGGTTTTGCCTTACCTATAGCTTCCTTAACCTCTGCGACGGAGACGACAATGGGCGCGGTTGTGGTAGGAGGATGCAGTAAGAATTTCCGGCAGAATGAGATATCGCATTTCCTGGGGTCCGATTTGACGCTGTCGCCGAATGCAATTCCGACCTTGTCGTTGTATTTGGTCGGGTTTGATAGGTAGGGCCTTGACAGTTGACCATAATTTGCCGACCCCGATTTTGTTCACTGATAGCTTTTTTTTTGTAATAAAACAGAGCTTAGAGGGGGGAAAAAATATCTGCAAAAAAACAAAACGTTTTCGAGATGCTTCCTCGCAAAGTACAAATTTTTTTATATTTATACAAAAAAAATTTTTAAAATCCGTAGTGATTGTTCACTATGTTTGAATCTGCAGGACCTAGCAAAAAGTGTTGTATGTACTGATTATAGTAAATTTTATAAGCTTTCAAATTTTTCAAACCGTTTTCGAATAGCTCAATTTGTTCTTGAGATATACACGATTAAGTGGAGCCATCTTTTTTGTTTTTTGAAATAACGGTAAATCGTAAATATCTCAAAAACGGTACCATTCAAGTAAAAATAACTTTGATTTTCGGAATTAGGAGGTGATTTTACATAGGAATTTCACTATGGCGTCTCTGGTGCAGAAAAAAAGATGGAATTTGTGATCCCACGAAGTCCACGGTGACACTGTTCACGAAATGGAATAAACACATGACCCTGGAGCTGGACATCCACGTCGATGGTGTCACAGGCTAAAATCTTGGGCGTGACGTTCGAAAACAGCCTCACCTTTCATGCATATTTCAGTATTTCTGCATTGGCAGCGCTTCAAAAAAATACCCTTTCCTTTTCTTCTCACCTTTCCTTTCCATCGCTTTCCTTTCCTTTTCGTTTACCTCCCTTTTCTTTCCTTCCCTTTCTTTTCCATTCCTTGCCTTTCCTTTCCTTTCCTTTACATCCTTTTATTTTCTTTTCCTTTACTTAGCTTTCTCTTCATTCACTCTCTTTTCCTTTCGTTTCCTTTCCCTTCTTCCCTTTCCATTACTTCCCTTTTTTTCCTTTCATTTCTTTAACTTTACTTTCCTTTCTTTTCATTTCTGCTCCCTTCTTTCCTTTCCTTCCCTTTCCAATAATATCCTTTATTTTCCTTTCATTTCTTTTCCTTTCCTTTCCTTTCCTTTACCCTCCTAACTCTTCCTTTCCTTCCCTTTCATTTCCTTTCTCTCCCGTTCCATTGTTATCCCTTACTTTTCTTTCTTTTCGATTCCTTCCCCTTGTTGTTGTTGTTGTTGTTAGCAGTGCTTCGCCCTGCCCAAAGGGACAGTTCACTCTAAATTGTCATCAAGGTCCTCTAACGGGTGTCCGGGGAAACGCGCAGTATCAACAGGGTTGGGCCAGAGTGATAATGGTTAGAGGAGTGTGTTCAGTAGAACAGGAGAAGAGATGTTGTGTGTCATGAGGGGACATACCGCAGGGTTCAGTCTGGATAAATAGGAGTTCAGCCTATTGCAATATCCAGACCGGAGTTGTGCGAGCATGACTCTAGTTTCCCTCGGAAGGACACGTTCTTCCTCAGCAAGAACAGGTGGTTGGGTGTCAATAACGGAGTTCACAGGCCGAGATATGTCCACCGACTCGGTGTGGAGGTCCTTTAGGGCCCGCCTGTGGTCCCGCAGATCAAACGGCAACGAGATGTGATGCCGGATCTCTCATACGTTCCCACAACAGCCTGTTCTACGTAAAGGAATGAAACGGGTTTTACCCGGCCAAGAGCTGTTATTTCAGTGTAACCCTGTCCAATTTGTCCAGTCCCACTCCTAAATTGTCATCCCCGGAGCAATCAATTGCAGCAGGGTTGCTCCAGTGTCTCATGTTACTGGCTGGTATCGAATCCAACCCCGGGACAAGAGACTGGATCTACTGCGTCTGCTGGAAGAAAATATGTGTTAATCGTTCGCATTATTTTCAATGCAGTAAACTCAAGCTATGGCTTCACAGATCTGGGTGCTCAGGGCTTAACCCTGCCATCCCCAGATCCCGTACTTTCTTCAGTACTTATGAGGCACCATGTTGTTCACAGTAGTGGCCCAGTTTCCACGACTAGCAGCTCTGCTGCTCCCGCCTCACCTACTCCCGACTGTCGCTCACGCTCACCAGCGCTTCCATCTGGCACGGCCATCCAACACTCCTCCGGAATAGGCAAGTTGTGAACAACGCCGAGCGTCAGTCCCCACTCTCTCTGCTCTCCTGGTCCCCCCTACTTCCAGCACGAACCGTGGGTCAGAAACATAACCTCCCCGTACCTTTCACCACGAGCACTGTCTGTCGGCAAAGACTATTTGTAGCCCCTTTCTGCAGAACTCAGCCGCCCTCCACGCCACACAACATCGGCCAAGGCGCGCTGAACCCCAGACTGCGGCATAGCCTTGGACTAAGCCTACCTCCATATAGGCAACCACACCCGTCCACCACGCCCAGCATGCCTTCACCTTCTCTAACGACACACTTCAAAATCACAGCTGAACTGCAACGGATTAACTGTAAAGGTAGCGTAGATAACAGACTTTATGAAGTCGAACAACATTAAACTCGCGGCGATTCATGAGACCAAACTGAACGCAAACTCGGACTAATGTACTCGTGATGGGTACAATGTGCATCGGAAAGACCGTCCCAGCGGTCATGGGGGCCTTGCATTCATCACACACCACACTGTACAGTATAACCTATTTGCCCCGGACATCGACACCAGGGGCTCTACCCTTGAATGCCAGGGTATAGCAGTCCGGACAGGCAACGTTGACCTGCGTGTGATAAATATATACATTTCCTCTGTTACGTGCTGTCTCCTCGATTATCGCCCTAATATTAGTGCGTTGCTAAGGGGTGATAACTGCCTTATCCTAGGTGACGTCAACGCACACCACGATCTCTGGTACTCCAACTTGCCAGCAGACAGCACGCACTCGCAGTGCAAATAGACAACCGGTATTTTGTACACTGAATGGAGATGCCCCCACTAGGGTGGCAGGTAACTGCCACAGCTCGCCAGACATCTCCATTTCAAGCGCGGGCCTAATCAACCACGTAAACTGGCAACCAATGCTTACATTAGCATCAGACCAGCTACCCATCCTACTTTACATCGAACGACCGTTTGACTTCATAACGACTGAAAAACGAACGTACATTAACTTTAGTAAAGGGGACTGGGACCGCTTCACGGACTTTACAGAGCACTCCTTCGCTGAACTACCCACACCGACGGACGTACGCTAAGGTGAGAAAGAGTTTCGCAAAGTCATCGATTGAGCCTCCGGCCGCTTCATCCCTGCTGGCAGAATGCCGGAAATTCAGCTTAATTTCCCCGCGGCAATGGCAAGAGAACGTGACCAAGTGAGACTCGTAAATCCCGCAGATCCAAGAATAAAAGATCTCAACGCGGAAATCCGTCGGACAATCAATGACCACAAGTTGACAAAGTGGAAAGAACACCTAGAGTCATGCAACCTCTCCGGCGGGGTCGGCAAATTATGGTCAACTGTCAAGGCCCTATCAAACCCGACCAAATACAACGACAAGGTCGGAATTGCATTCGGCGACAGCGTCAAATCGGACCCCAGGAAATGCGCTATCTCATTCTGCCGGAAATTCTTACTGCATCCTCCTACCACAACCGCGCCCATTGTCGTCTCCGTCGCAGAGGTTAAGGAAGCTATAGGTAAGGCAAAACCCTATAGATCACTTGGACCCGACGGAATTCCCATGAAGATGCTGAAACACCTCGGCCACGAGGGGCACAAGTACTTGGCGGCTCTATTCAACCTCGCACTGACCACATGCGTCATACCAGATATCTGGAAACATGCGACTGTGGCCCCCCTCTAAAACCTGGAAAGCCGGCGAATCAAGGAGATTCTTATCGCCCAATATATCTCCTCTCGCCGGTACTGAAGTTATTAGAGGCTATCTTGCTCCCATACTATACTGCAAACCTGCAGCTGGCCAACCATCAACATGGCTTCCGGAAAAATCACAGCACAACATCGGCGTTAAATGCCATCACGACGCAGATCAATTGCGGTTTGCATCAACACCCACCAAACCACAGGACGGTTCTCGTGGCACTCGACCTGTCTAAAGCTTTCGACACGGTCAACCATGCCACGCTCCTTAGAGACATAGAGGAGACACCGCTTCCTGCCGGCCTTAAACGATGGACCGCCAACTATCTAAACGGCCGGCTAGCGTCAGTGAAGTTCCGAAACGAGAGATGTAGACCTAGAAGAATCAGAAAAGGGGCTCCGCAGGGTGGTGTCGTTTCACCCCTCCTGTTTAACTTCTACATATCGAGCCTCCCTCCCCCACCAGAGGGTCTCCATCGTTCTGTACGCTGACGACTGCACGGTGATGGCCACGGGCAAGGGACCTTCCACGGACGAACTGTGCACAAGACTAAACTGCTACCTACGGGATCTTTCCAGCGGAACCTGACACTGTCCCCGACTAAATCGACACCGACGCTTTTCACTACATGGACTGCACAGATGGGGCAGGAGTTGAATGTCCACGTAGATGGTGTTCCACTACCTATAGTCAACCACCCCAAAATCTCAGAGGTTACATTCGACAATAGCCGCAACAAGAACCTCATTGGCCGGCAGTACTTGGGGCAAAGACAAAGAAAAGTTGCTTGACACATATAAGCCTATTGGCCGACCGGTTATTGACTATGTCAAACCTTCACGACACCAACTGGAAGAAATTGTAGGTCTGCCAAAAAAATAAACACATTTCCCTTTTCTTTCCTTACCTTTCCTTTGCTCTCCCTTCCTGTCCTTTACTTCCCTTTCTTTTCCATTCCTTGCCTTTACTTGCTTTTCATTTATTTACCTTTCTCTTCCTTCACTCCCTTTTCCTTTCCTTTACTGTCCCTTCCTTTCCTTTTCTATTCTTTCCTTTCCTTCCAATTCCATTCCTATGCTTTATTTACATTTCTTTACATTACTCTCCTTTATTTTCCTTTCCTTTCTTTACCTTTCCGTTCTTATCCCTTATTTTTCTTTCTTTTCGATTCCTTTTCTTTCCTTTACTCTACTTTCCCTTTCCTCTACTTTACTTCCTTTTCCTTTATTTACCTTTCCTTTCCTTCCCTTTCCCTTATTTCCTTTCCTTTCGACCCCTTTCCGGCCCTTTCCGTATATCCTTTATTTTCCTTTCATTTCATTTCATTCCCTTTCCTTTATTTTCCGACAACATGGTGTTAACCTCCTCCGTTTGGTGTTTTTTACTTTTTACTAAATTCATGCTGGCACAACTCCGGTCTAGATATTGCAATAGGCTGAACTCCTATTTATCCAGACTGAACCCCACCATACCGAACTTATGCCCTGCATGCGGTATGGTCCCTCATGACACACAACATCGCTTCTCCGGTTCTACTGAACACACTCTTCTAACACCATTATTACTCTGGTGAACTGGCCCTTTGGGCAGGGCGAAGCACTGCTAACAACAAAAACAACAACAACGAGATTTTACCCAAGGAAATGATGTATATATTTGCAAGACATGTGAAGAATACATTAAATATATTTCATTTAACTTTAAAGTATAATAAAAAACTTCAAATCGAGCTGTTCTCGTTTTCGGTGGACTCAGAATTTGGTACGATTTGTTGAAGGGTAATCGTTTACGTGGACTACTGAGTGCTAATACGCGTCCAAAAATGTCGGCAGGGGTATCAAAAGACGCCTTTCGGTCCCAGGAGCATGAATATAACTCCGCTGAATCAATATTTTCATTATTTGCGAAAATTGATTCAGAAAATTGTGAACTTTGATTGCAAATATCACGCACACTTCTGAAAATATTTTTTTAGCGGAGTTATATTCATGCTCCTGGGACCAAAGCGCGTCTCCTGATACATATCCCAACATTTTTGGTTGTGTATTAGCGCTCGGTAGCCCACGTAAACGATTACCGCTTCAGAAGATGAACAACCACCAACATCAGTTTCATCCTCGTTGTCTTCTAAACTTGCATTCAGCTCCTGGTCATTCAAGGTCGTTTAAATTTGCCTGTAGTACATGTTCAAGTGAAACATCGCCTAATTAAATTAGAAACAGTTTTTAGCAAGAGTTTGAATCTTTGGTATTTCTTTACTTTGGTTCACAACTGCTAAAACATGTCTAAAAATGTTGGGGACGTATCAAAAGTGGCCTTTTGACTTTGGAATCATTGACCCGAAACCGGTAATTAAACAGTTTACTTCTGTGCAGAGTGTACGTCCGTACAATAAAAAAAAAAAATAGTTTGTATTGTTTCCTCCAATACATGGTACAAAACAGTATACCGTGGGCCTAGAGCGTAAGCCTGCTAATTACCAATTTTATTTACAAGAGTTGCTGTGTTTGATAGTCGTAGCCGAATTGCGCACTTCTTATATGAAAATGTCATCAAACTAAGCACCTTACATATTATGTAGGCATAAGGAAGTTACTGAAAAGTATTTTGCAAAGATTCACTAATTTTGTACTGAAAATAGCACAAAGACATTCATCCAAACTAATTAAAAGGAAGTAAAATGCCTTGGCGGTTTGTTTGCGATATGTTTTGTACCATGGATAGTAGAAAACAATATTATTCTGGCAGAAGCTCCAAAACCACTTGCGTTGGTCAAACCAAAGTAAAAAAGATACTTTGTGTTTCATTTAATTAGGTATTGACTTACATAAATCGTCGTATTCCATTGGTTGTTTTTTATTTTTATTTTTTTTATAAAATATAAATCATAGTATATTTCTACTAGTAGCGCAACTAACAGCTGACTTACTCCGAATCAGCCCACACACACAAACCACACAGGGTACGTTGTATGCAATAACAAAGCAATCGGATTTTAATGCTGAAATATTGAAAGTGAAGACAAAAAAATCCCAAGTTATTATATATAACGGGTGATGACAAAAAAATGAGACTTTCGTTAAACTACTTTATTTTAAAATGTATCGCATCGAATCAGGAGGCGATGACTTCTGTGTCGCTGTCATTCATTTCTAAACTACATACGTAGCTTCCATTATAAAAAAATTAATAGTTTTGCTGAAAATGGCTTCGAAGCAACAAACCATCCGCGAGCGTGTTGTACAATTCTATAAAAAAAATGAAAAACTTGGAAAATTTATCACCGTTAATCATTTTAAAAGCGAGGGAGTTCCACGATCTACCTTATATAGAATTTTGAAGACAATGAGAGTGGAAAGAAGGTGTGGAAGTGGAAGGATTCCGTTGATTATGACCAAACGAGCTCTTTCCACCATTAAGAATAAGTTCAACAATAGGGATGGCATAAGCCAACGCGACGCTGCTTCAGAAATGAATTGTCACCAGAGTTATATTTGCAAAACGTTAAAAAAAATGCAGATAAAGTGTAGAAAAAAAGTCAGATCACCAGAATATACCACCGAGCAAATATCTAGAACAAAGCCGCAATGCCGCTGGATGCTTCGAAATTACAGCAAGAAATCGTACGTTTCAGACGATGAAAGTTATTTTCCTCTCAGTAAATCTCACCCCCAGCAGTAGGTTCATTCGCGATCATAGTATATCTCTACTAGTAGCGCAACTAACAGCTGACAAACTCCGAATCAGCACACACACCCAAACCACAAAGGGTACGTTGTATGCAATAAAAAAGCAATCGGATTTTAATGCTGCAATATTGAACGTGAAGACAAAAAATTCCCAAATTATTAGATATAAAGCAGTTTTAACAACTATAACATGCTAGTAATTGTACATTTCATTATAAATGAAAGTTTCTAATTGCAATTTTTACTATCAAGCAACTCTGAACGTTATTTCCTCCATTCCACTCTGTCGGAGTACCATCATCCACTGCCTTACACTCCGATTCGTAAAAAAGATGCCAAACTATTCGAGGTAAACAATGATATGAATGTTCATCCACTTCCACTTTTGATCAGTAAAGATTGAAAAATAAAACCGAAACCATAAAGAAATTCGATACTTTCAATCGAGCAATAGCTTTGTTCTTTTGGCAGCCGGATGTTACCCAAATACCCCAAGGTGTTCCATTGCTAGCATTTTAATTATTTTTCTTTAAATCTCGGGAGCGGCTCAACCAATTTGGACACAATTTGCCATTATAGATAGTATGATTCATTCTAAGATTATATGCGTAGGTGCTGCCACTTGGGGCTGTTCACAGGGTTGCCACCTATCTCAATTTTTTTTAATATTGAGCAAGGTATGCAAATATTGGTATGAAATGAAAGGTGTCGTATTACAATAATGTAAATCTTAAGTATGGTTGCCACCCCACCGCATTTGATTTATTTTTCTTTATATCTCGGGAACCGCTCCTCCGATTTGGATACAATTTGGCATTATAGATACTATGAATAATTCTAAAGCAGCCATTATGCATACTTAGCATAGACTTGACTTGACTTGGGAACTGCCTCTTAGCGTTCTGTTTAATGAAGTTTGCATGTATCCGATTACCCTACTTGACTTGGAATTCTGTTGAGTTTTGATTTTCTACGTAAATTCTAAGTTTAGTGAGCGCCGTGAGAGAACTGTGTGATGCCATCCATTTTTTTAAACATTTTGAATAAAATCCTCCAACTATTCTATAGAGATAAGATTTTTTGGATGTATATTATTCATATGGCAGCCACAAAACTTACTGTCAAATAAATTGAATTCAAATTAAACTAACCTAAAAAAAAATTTTTTTCCTCCCAAAATGCTTTATAGTTTTTTTTTGGCATTGACTATATACTGATTGTAGATAAGCTCAGAAAATCGAAACCTAATACCAAAAAAATGCGTTTTGGTACTTTTCACTGAGTTATATGTAAAAAATCACACGATTACTTTTAAAAAGCAATTCCTATGGGATACTTTTACTCTGATTTCAAACTGGCTAGTGTGCTCTCTTGTTATTTTTCTAAGTGCTAAGTGACAGTTCTCAAGTCAAGTCAAGTCTATGCTAAGCATCCATAATGACAGCTTAAGATTATGTGCGTGGGTGTTGTTAATATTGAGCCAGATATGCCAATATGGGTATAAAAGGAGAGGTATTTTCGACCGTATTCCAAATATGTAAATCTTAAACAGGATTGCCACCTAACCGCATTTTATTAATTTTTCTTGATATCTAAGGAACCGCTCGACCGATTTGGATAAAATTTGGCATTATAGATAGTATGATTCATTCTAAGATAAGACAGGGTTGCCACATATCAATTTGCAACAACAACGCTGTGATCTTGATATTTTTCTGGGTCAATTTCGGATCCGTAGTAGTAGATTTTTTGACAGCCAACCCTTATTTGCTTAGTAGCACAAACATACACGCTTATTTACACAAACAACTGTCATGCAGCTGACCCGCATCGTTCTGTTAAATTATGACCGTGATCCAACCCAGGTCAGCAAACTCGAACACGCTTATTATCGACCGCATTCCAAATATGTAAATCTTAAACAGGATTGCCACCTAACCGCATTTTTCGTAATTTTTCTTGATAGCTTAGGAACCGCTCTACCGATTTGGATAAATTTTGTCCTAATATGTAGATAGTATGATTCATTCTAAAATTAAATGTGTGGGTGTTGCCACTTGCGGACGTTCACAGGGTTGCCACCTACCGTAATTTTTTTTTTTAAATATTTAGCATGATATGCCGATATGGGTATCAAGTGAGGCATTTGCGACCCGATCTCAAATATGTCAATTTCAAGCAGACTTGCCACCTAGTACAACTCTTCTTTCTATCTTTCTTCGCTTTCACTCTATCTCCCTCCCTTTTTCTCTTCATTGCCCTCTTTCCTTCTACCATGCCCTTCTTCTATATCCCATTCGACTAACGCCTTATTATAACAATACTAAATGGGCTACAAAACATTATAAATATTCTGAGAAAAACTTCAAAATTATTACGAAAATTCGTCGAATTTTAGCGAATTTTGCATACATTTTTTAAATATATTTTACAATGAATCCATTAGACCTTGATCCATACTTATATAGGAAATTAGCTAAAATTATTCTACTGAGGCTAAAGTTGGTAAAAATTGCAAAAAACAATAAACATAAACGACAGATAATAAATGGCCATTATTATGACACTATATATCATATATAGTTATCAAAATGATCATGTTACATTATCATATTTATGGAAAAACATATGTGAGATGGTCATTTGCATGACACTATATATATATTTTTAGAAAACATATGTTACATGGTCAGTTTCATGACACTATATATGATATATACAGTTACCAAAATGACCACGTAACATAAACAAATATATAAACCGAAAAACATATGTAAGATGTTCATTTTCATAACACTATATATGATATATATAGTTATCAAAATGACCACATCACATATTCAATTTATATATATATAATTTTTCAAGTCACCAAAATGACCATGTCTCATTAAAACTAATATAACTTTTAAAATACAACAGTTATATCAAAAAGGAATTTAGTTTAAGGTTATAAGAGTGGATTGGAACCGATTTTTTAAGGAAAAACAAGGGTGTCATCAAATGACTCACCTCATATATAGTGTTATGAAAATGACCATCTTACATATGTTTTTCGGTTTATATATTTGTTTATGTTACGTGGTCATTTTGGTAACTGTATATATCATATATAGTGTCATGAAACTGACCATGTAACATATGTTTTCTAAAAATATATATATAGTGTCATGAAAATGACCATCTCACATATGTTTTTCCATAAATATGATAATGTAACATGATCATTTTGATAACTATATATGATATATAGTGTCATAATAATGGCCATTTATTATCTGTCGTTTATGTTTATTGTTTTTTGCACTTTTTACCAACTTTAGCCTCAGTAGAATAATTTTAGCTAATTTCCTATATAAGTATGGACCAAGATCTAATGGATTCATTGTAAAATATATTTAAAAAATTAATGCAAAATTCGCTAAAATTCGACGAATTTTCGTGAAAATTTTCAAGTTTTTCTCAGAATATTTAGAATATTTTGTAGCCCATTTAGTATTGCTATAATAAGGCGTTAGTCGAATGGGATATAGAGGAAGAGGGGCGTGGTAGAAGGAAAGAGGGCAATGAAGAGAAAAAGGGAGGGAGATAGAGTGAAAGCGAAGAAAGATAGAAAGAAGAGTTGTACTAGGTGGCAAGTCCGCTTGAAATTGACATATTTGGGATACGGTCGCAAATGCCTCACTTCATACCCATATTGGCATATCATGCTAAATATTTAAAAAAAAAAATTACGGTAGGTGGCAACCCTATGAACGGCCGCAAGTGGCAACACCCACACATTTAATCTTAGAATGAATCATACTATCTACATATTAGGACAAAATTTATCCAAATCGGTAGAGCGGTTCCTAAGCTATCAAGAAAAATTACGAAAAATGCGGTTAGGTGGCAATCCTGTTTAAGATTTACATATTTGGAATGCGGTCGATAATAAGCGTGTCCGAGTTTGCTGACCTGGGTTGGATCACGGTCATAATTTAACAGAACGATGCGGGTCAGCTGCATTAGACTTGTTTGTGTAAATAAGCGTGTATGTTTGTGCTACTAAGCAAATAAGGGTTGGCTGTCAAAAAATCTACTACTACGGATCCGAAATTGACCCAGAAAAATATCAAGATCACAGCGTTGTTGTTGCAAATTGATATGTGGCAACCCTGCCTTATCTTAGAATGAATCATACTATCTATAATGCCAAATTTTATCCAAATCGGTCGAGCGGTTCCTTAGATATCAAGAAAAATTAATAAAATGCGGTTAGGTGGCAATCCTGTTTAAGATTTACATATTTGGAATATGTATATACCTCTCCTTTTATACCCATATTGGCATATCTGGCTCAATATTAACAACACCCACGCATATAATCTTAAGCTGTCATTATGGATACTTAGCATAGACTTGACTTGACTTGAGAACTGTCACTTATCACTTAGAAAAACAACAAGAGAGCACACTAGCCAGTTTGAAATCAGAGTAAAAGTATCCCATAGGAATTGCTTTTTAAAAGTAATCGTGTGATTTTTTACATATAACTCAGTGAAAAGTACCAAAACGCATTTTCTTGGTATTAGGTTTCGATTTTCTGAGCTTATCTACAATCAGTATATAGTCAATGCCAAAAAAAAACTATAAAGCATTTTGGGAGTAAACAATTTTTTTTTAGGTTAGCCTAATTTGAATTCAATTTATTTGACAGTAAGTTTTGTGGCTGCCATATGAATAATATACATCCAAAAAATCGTATCTCTATAGAATAGTTATTTTATTTTAATTAAAATGTTGAAAAAAATGGATGGCATCACACGGCGCTCACTAAACTTAGAATTTCAGTAGAAAATCAAAACTCAACAGAATTCCAAGTCAAGTAGGGTAATCGGATACATGCAAACTTCATTAAACAGAACGCTAAGAGGCAATGATGTGCAACTCGATGGTTGATCTACGGATATGATGCCTCCCACCTCTCATTACCCATCTTCTCTTTCCTTTCGGAAGGAGGGATGACATGACCTAGAAGGTTGCACTGGTCATACCAAATCGCTCCCACGACAGTCGGGCAGTACCGCAAGGGAGTACCGGAGCGTACCGGATTCATATCCGGCCAAGGACTGTTATTTCGACAACACGCCCCAAAACCTTCAGGGAGTGATTTTGTTGTTAAAACAACAACAACAACAGGCAGTTCCCAAGTCAAGTCAAGTCTATGCTAAGTATGCATAATGGCAGCTTTAGAATTATTCATAGTATCTATAATGCCAAATTGTATCCAAATCGGAGGGGCGGTTGTCGAGATATAAAGAAAAATAAATCAAATGCGGTGGGGTGGCAACCATACTTAAGATTTACATTATTGTAATACGACACCTTTCATTTCATACCAATATTTGCATACCTTGCTCAATATTAAAAAAAATTGAGATAGGTGGCAACCCTGTGAACAGCCCCAAGTGGCAACACCTACGCATATAATCTTAGAATGAATCATACTATCTATAATGCCAAATTGTATCCAAATCGGTTGAGCCAATCCCGAGATTTAAAGAAAAATAATTAAAATGCTAGCAATAGAACACCTTTGGGGTATTTGGGTAACCTTCCGGCTGCCAAAAGAACAAAGCTATTGCTCGATTGAAAGTAACGAATTTCTTTATGGTTTCGATTTTATTTTCTAATCTTTACTGATCAGAAGTGGAAGTAGATGAACATTCATATCATTGTTTACCTCGAATAGTTTGGCATCTTTTTTACGAATCGGAGTGTAAGGCAGTGGATGATGGTACTCCGACAGAGTGGAATGGAGGAAATAACGTTCAGAGTTGCTTGATAGTAAAAATTGCAATTAGAAACTTTCATTTATAATGAAATGTACAATTACTAGCATCTGATAAGTTGTTAAAACTGCTTTATATATAATAACTTGGGATTTTTTTTGTCTTCACTTTCAATATTTCAGCATTAAAATCAGATTGCTTTGTTATTGCATACAACGTACCCTGTGTGGTTTGTGTGTGTGGGCTGATTCGGAGTAAGTCAGCTGTTAGTTGCGCTACTAGTAGAAATATACTATGATTTATATTTTATAAAAAAAATAAAAATAAAAAACAACCAATGGAATACGACGATTTATGTAAGTCAATACCTAATTAAATGAAACACATAGTATCTTTTTTACTTTGGTTTGACCAACGCAAGTGGTTTTGGAGCTTCTGCCAGAATAATATTGTTTTCTACTATCCATGGTACAAAACAATATCGCAAACAAACCGCCAAGGCATTTTACTTCCTTTTAATTAGTTTGGATTAATGTCTTTGTGCTATTTTCAGTACAAAATTAGTGAATCTTTGCAAAATACTTTTCAGTAACTTCCTTATGCCTACATAATATGTAAGGTGCTTAGTTTGATGACATTTTCGTATAAGAAGTGCGCACTTCGGCTACGACTATCAAACACAGCAACTCTTGTAAATGAAATTGGTGATTAGCAGGCTTACGCTCTAGGCCCACGGTATACTGTTTTGTACCATGTATTGGAGGAAACAATACAAACTATTTTTTTTTTTATTGTACGGACGTACACTCTGCACAGAAGTAAACTGTTTAATTACCGGTTTCGGGTCAATGATTCCAAAGTCAAAAGGCCACTTTTGATACGTCCCCGACATTTTTAGACATGTTTTAGCAGTTGTGAACCAAAGTAAAGAAATACCAAAGATTCAAACTCTTGCTAAAAACTATTTCTAATTTAATTAGGCGATGTTTCACTTGAAGATGTACTACATTCAAATTTAAACGACCTTGAATGACCCGGAGCTGAATGCAAGTTTAGAAGACAACGAGGATGAAACTGATGTTGGTGGTTGTTCATCTTATGAAGCGGTAATCGTTTACGTGGGCTACCGAGCGCTAATACACAACCAAAAATGTTGGGATATGTATCAGGAGACGCGTTTTGGTCCCAGGAGCATGAATATAACTCCGCTGAAAAAATATTTTCAGAAGTTCACAATTTTCCGAAAGGCGTCTTTTGATACCCCTGCCGACATTTTTGGACGCGTATTAGCACTCGGTAGTCCACGTAAACGATTACCCTTCAACAAATCGTACCAATTTCTGAGTCCACCGAAAACGAGAACAGCTCGATTTGAAGTTTTT
Organism: Sphenella marginata; assembly: GCA_951509765.1. Taxonomy (NCBI): domain Eukaryota; kingdom Metazoa; phylum Arthropoda; class Insecta; order Diptera; family Tephritidae; genus Sphenella; species Sphenella marginata. Next base: position 35,531,229 of record OX608082.1, on the reverse strand, counting down.
TATTATACTTTAAAGTTAAATAAATATATTTAATGTATTCTTCACATGTCTTGCAAATATATACATCATTTCCTTGGGTAAAATCTCGTTGTTGTTGTTTTTGTTGTTAGCAGTGCTTCGCCCTGCCCAAAGGGCCAGTTCACCAGAGTAATAATGGTGTTAGAAGAGTGTGTTCAGTAGAACCGGAGAAGCGATGTTGTGTGTCATGAGGGACCATACCGCATGCAGGGCATAAGTTCGGTATGGCGGGGTTCAGTCTGGATAAATAGGAGTTCAGCCTATTGCAATATCTAGACCGGAGTTGTGCCAGCCTGAATTTAGTAAAAAGTAAAAAACACCAAACGGAGGAGGTTAACACCATGTTGTCGGAAAATAAAGGAAAGGGAATGAAATGAAATGAAAGGAATAGAAATAAAAGGAAAATAAAGGATATGAATGGAAAGGGCCGGAAAGGGGTCGAAAGGAAAGGAAATAAGGGAAAGGGAAGGAAAGGAAAGGTAAATAAAGGAAAAGGAAGTAAAGTAGAGGAAAGGGAAAGTAGAGTAAAGGAAAGAAAAGGAATCGAAAAGAAAGAAAAATAAGGGATAAGAACGGAAAGGTAAAGAAAGGAAAGGAAAATAAAGGAGAGTAATGTAAAGAAATGTAAACAAAGCATAGGAATGGAATGGGAAGGAAAGGAAAGAATAGCAAAGGAAAGGAAGGGGCAGTAAAGGAAAGGAAAAGAGTGTGAAGGAAGAGAAAGGTAAATAAATGAAAAGGAAGTAAAGGAAAGGAAAGGCAAGGAATGGAAAAGAAAGGGAAGTAAAGGACAGGAAGGGAGAGCGAAGGAAAGGTAAGGAAAGAAAAGGGAAATGTGTTTTTTTTTTTGGCAGACCTACAATTTCTTCCAGTTGGTGTCGTGAAGGTTTGGCATAGTCAATAACCGGTCGGCCAATAGGCTTATATGTGTCAAGCAACTTTTCTTTGTCTTTGCCCCAAGTACTGCCGGCCAATGAGGTTCTTGTTGCTGCTATTGTCGAATGTAACCTCTAAGATTTTGGGGTGGTTGACTATAGGTAGTGGAACACCATCTACGTGGACATTCAACTCCTGCCCCATCTGTGCAGTCCATGTAGTGAAAAGCGTCGGTGTCGATTTAGTCGGGGACAGTGTCAGGTTCCGCTGGAAAGAGCCCGTAGGTAGCAGTTTAGTCTTGTGCACAGTTCGTCCGTGGAAGGTCCCTTGTCCGTGGCCATCACCGTGCAGTCGTCAGTGTACAGAACGATGGAGACCCTCTGGTGGGGGAGGGAGGCTCGATATGTAGAAGTTAAACAGGAGGGGTGAAAGGACACCACCCTGCGGAACCCCTTTTCTGATTCTTCTAGGTCTACATCTCTCGTTTCGGAACTTCACTGACGCTAGCCGGCCGTTTAGATAGTTGGCGGTCCATCGTTTAAGGCCGGCAGGAAGCGGTGTCTCCTCCAGGTCTCTAAGGAGCGTGGCATGGTTGACCGTGTCGAAAGCTTTAGACAGGTCGAGTGCCACGAGAACCGTCCTGTGGTTTGGTGGGTGTTGATGCAAACCGCAATTGATCTGCGTCGTGATGTCATTTAACGCCGATGTTGTGCTGTGATTTTTCCGGAAGCCATGTTGATGGTTGGCCAGCTGCAGGTTTGCAGTATAGTATGGGAGCAAGATAGCCTCTAACAACTTCACTACCGGCGAGAGGAGATATATCGGGCGATAAGAATCTCCTTGACTCGCCGGCTTTCCAGGTTTTAGAGGGGGGCCACAGTCGCATGTTTCCAGATATCTGGTATGACGAATGTGGTCAGTGAGAGGTTGAATAGAGCCGCCAAGTACTCGTGCCCCTCGTGGCCGAGGTGTTTCAGCATCTTCATGGCAATTCCGTCGGGTCCAAGTGATCTATAGGGTTTTGCCTTACCTATAGCTTCCTTAACCTCTGCGACGGAGACGACAATGGGCGCGGTTGTGGTAGGAGGATGCAGTAAGAATTTCCGGCAGAATGAGATAGCGCATTTCCTGGGGTCCGATTTGACGCTGTCGCCGAATGCAATTCCGACCTTGTCGTTGTATTTGGTCGGGTTTGATAGGTAGGGCCTTGACAGTTGACCATAATTTGCCGACCCCGATTTTGTTCACTGATAGCTTTTTTTTTTTGTAATAAAACAGAGCTTAGAGGGGGGAAAAAATATCTGCAAAAAAACAAGAAGCTTTCGAGATGCTTCCTCGCAAAGTACAAATTTTTTTATATCTTTACAAAAAAAATTTTAAAAATCCGTAATGATTGTTCACTATGTTTGAATCTGCTGGACCTAGCAAAAAGTGTTGTATGTACTGATTATAGTAAATTTTATAAGCTTTAAAATTTTTCAAACCGTTTTCGAATGGCTCAATTTGTTCTTGAGATATACACGATTAAGTGGAGCCATCTTTTTTGTTTTTTGAAATAACGGTAAATTGTAAATATCTCAAAAACGGTACCATTCAAGTAAAAATAACTTTGATTTTCGGAATTAGGAGGTGATTTTACATAGGAATTTCACTATGGCGTCTCTGGTGCAGAAAAAAAGTTGGAATTTGTGATCCAGTGTTATCTGAATGGTTGTCCGGTGCCTTTCTAGACCCACATGGTGGTATCCTTTCCACACTATTGTTTATCTTCGACATATCAAAGCTCCCTTCCCCACCAGAATGATAATGAGCTAGCAGACGAAATCCGCACGCAATCCAACTTTGTCACCGACCAAGTCCACGGTGACACTGCTCACGAAATGGAATAAACACATGACCCTGGAGCTGGACATCCACGTCGATGGTGTCACAGCCTAAAATCTTGGGCGTGACGTTCGAAAACAGCCTCACCTTTCATGCATATTTCAGTATTTCTGCATTGGCAGGGCTTCAAAAAAATACCCTAACTCTTCCTTTCCTTCCCTTTCATTTCCTTTCTCTCCCGTTCCATTGTTATCCCTTACTTTTCTTTCTTTTCGATTCCTTCCCCTTGTTGTTGTTGTTGTTGTTAGCAGTGCTTCGCCCTGCCCAAAGGGACAGTTCACTCTAAATTGTCATCAAGGTCCTCTAACGGGTGTCCGGGGAAACGCGCAGTATCAACAGGGTTGGACCAGAGTGATAATGGTTAGAGGAGTGTGTTCAGTAGAACAGGAGAAGAGATGTTGTGTGTCATGAGGGGACATACCGCAGGGTTCAGTCTGGATAAATAGGAGTTCAGCCTATTGCAATATCCAGACCGGAGTTGTGCGAGCATGACTCTAGTTTCCCTCGGAAGGACACGTTCTTCCTCAGCAAGAACAGGTGGTTGGGTGTCAATAACGGAGTTCACAGGCCGAGATATGTCCACCGACTCGGTGTGGACGTCCTTTAGGGCCCGCCTGTGGTCCCGCAGATCAAACGGCAACGAGATGTGATGCCGGATCTCTCATACGTTCCCACAACAGCCTGTTCTACGTAACGGAATGAAACGGGTTTTACCCGGCCAAGGGCTGTTATTTCAGTGTAACCCTGTCCAATTTGTCCAGTCCCACTCCTAAATTGTCATCCCCGGAGCAATCAATTGCAGCAGGGTTGCTCCAGTGTCTCATGTTACTGGCTGGTATCGAATCCAACCCCGGGACAAGAGACTGGATCTACTGCGTCTGCTGGAAGAAAATATGTGTTAATCGTTCGCATTATTTTCAATGCAGTAAACTCAAGCTATGGCTTCACAGATCTGGGTGCTCAGGGCTTAACCCTGCCATCCCCAGATCCCGTACTTTCTTCAGTACTTATGAGGCACCATGTTGTTCACAGTAGTGGCCCAGTTTCCACGACTAGCAGCTCTGCTGCCCCCGCCTCACCTACTCCCGACTGTCGCTCACGCTCACCAGCGCTTCCATCTGGCACGGCCATCCAACACTCCTCCGGAATAGGCAAGTTGTGAACAACGCCGAGCGTCAGTCCCCACTCTCTCTGCTCTCCTGGTCCCCCCTACTTCCAGCACGAACCGTGGGTCAGAAACATAACCTCCCCGTACCTTTCACCACGAGCACTGTCTGTCGGCAAAGACTATTTGTAGCCCCTTTCTGCAGAACTCAGCCGCCCTCCACGCCACACAACATCGGCCAAGGCGCGCTGAACCCCAGACTGCGGCATAGCCTTGGACTAAGCCTACCTCCATTTAGGCAACCACACCCGTCCACCACGCCCAGCATGCCTTCACCTTCTCTAACGACACACTTCAAAATCACAGCTGAACTGCAGCGGATTAACTGGAAAGATAGCGTAGATAACAGACTTTATGAAGTCGAACAACATTAAACTCGCGGCGATTCAGGAGACCAAACTGAACGCAAACTCGGACTAACGTACTCGTGATGGGTACAATGTGCATCGGAAAGACCGTCCCAGCGGTCATGGGGGCCTTGCATTCATCACGCACCACACTGTACAGTATAACCTATTTGCCCGGACATCGACACCAGGGGCTCTACCCTTGAATGCCAGGGTATAGCAGTCCGGACCTGCGACGTTGACCTGCGAGTGATAAATATATACATTTCCTCTGTTACGTGCTGTTTCCGCGATTATCGCCCTAATATTAGTGCGTTGCTAAGGGGTGATAACTGCCTTATCCTAGGTGACGTCAACGCACACCACGATCTCTGGTACTCCAACTTGCCAGCAGACAGCAGAGGGCACGCACTCGCAGTGCAAATAGACAACCGGTATTTTGTACACTGAATGGAGATGCCCCCACTAGGGTGGCAGGTAACTGCCACAGCTCGCCAGACATCTCCATTTCAAGCGCGGGCCTAATCAAGCACGTAAACTGGCAACCAATGCTTACATTAGCATCAGACCACCTACCCATCCTACTTTACATCGAACGACCGTTTGACTTCATAACGACTGAAAAACGAACGTACATTAACTTTAGTAAAGGGGACTGGGACCGCTTCACGGACTTTACAGAGCACTCCTTCGCTGAACTACCCACACCGACGTACGCAAAGGTGAGAAAGAGTTTCGCAGAGTCATCGATTGAGCTTCCGGCCGCCAAGTGAGACTCGTAAATCCCGCAGATCCAAGAATAAAAGATCTCAACGCGGAAATCCGTCGGACAATCAATGACCACAAGTTGACAAAGTGGAAAGAACACCTAGAGTCATGCAACCTCTCCGGCGGGGTCGGCAAATTATGGTCAACTGTCAAGGCCCTATCAAACCCGACCAAATACAACGACAAGGTCGGAATTGCATTCGGCGACAGCGTCAAATCGGACCCCAGGAAATGCGCTATCTCATTCTGCCGGAAATTCTTACTGCATCCTCCTACCACAACCGCGCCCATTGTCGTCTCCGCGGGAAGAAGGGAAAGGAAACGAAAGGAAACGAGAGTGAATGAAGAGAAAGCTAAGTAAAGGAAAAGGAAATAAAAGGATGTAAAGGAAAGGAAAGGAAATTCAAGGAATGGAAAAGAAAGGGAAGGAAAGAAAGGGAGGTAAACGAAAAGGAAAGGAAAGCGATGGAAAGGAAAGGAGAGAAGAAAAGGAAAGGGTATTTTTTTGAAGCGCTGCCAATGCAGAAATACTGAAATATGCATGAAAGGTGAGGCTGTTTTCGAACGTCACGCCCAAGATTTTAGGCTGTGGCACCATCGACGTGGATGTCCAGCTCCAGGGTCATGTGCTTATTCCATTTCGTGAACAGTGTCGCCGTGGACTTGGTCGGTGACAAAGTTGGATTGCGTGCGGATTTCGTCTACTAGCTCATTATCGTTCTGGTGGGGAAGGGAGCTTTGATATGTCGAAGATAAACAATAGTGTGGAAAGGATACCACCATGTGGGTCTAGAAAGGCACCGGACGACCATTCAGATAACACTGGATCACAAATTCCAACTTTTTTTCTGCACCAGAGACGCCATAGTGAAATTCCTATGTAAAATCACCTCCTAATTCCGAAAATCAAAGTTATTTTTACTTGAATGGTACCGTTTTTGAGATATTTACAATTTACCGTTATTTCAAAAAACAAAAAAGATGGCTCCACTTAATCGTGTATATCTCAAGAACAAATTGAGCCATTCGAAAACGGTTTGAAAAATTTTAAAGCTTATAAAATTTACTATAATCAGTACATACAACACTTTTTGCTAGGTCCAGCAGATTCAAACATAGTGAACAATCATTACGGATTTTTAAAATTTTTTTTGTACAGATATAAAAAAATTTGTACTTTGCGAGGAAGCATCTCGAAAACTTTTTGTTTTTTTGCAGATATTTTTTCCCCCCTCTAAGCTCTGTTTTATTAAAAAAAAAAAAGCTATCAGTGAACAAAATCGGGGTCGGCAAATTATGGTCAACTGTCAAGGCCCTACCTATCAACCCCGACCAAATACAACGACAAGGTCGGAATTGCATTCGGCGACAGCGTCAAATCGGACCCCAGGAAATGCGCTATCTCATTCTGCCGGAAATTCTTACTGCATCCTCCTACCACAACCGCGCCCATTGTCGTCTCCGTCGCAGAGGTTAAGGAAGCTATAGGTAAGGCAAAACCCTATAGATCACTTGGACCCGACGGAATTTCCATGAAGATGCTGAAACACCTCGGCCACGAGGGGCACGAGTACTTGGCGGCTCTATTCAACCTCTCACTGACCACATTCGTCATACCAGATATCTGGAAACATGCGACTGTGGCCCCCCTCTAAAACCTGGAAAGCCGGCGAATCAAGGAGATTCTTATCGCCCGATATATCTCCTCTCGCCGGTAGTGAAGTTGTTAGAGGCTATCTTGCTCCCATACTATACTGCAAACCTGCAGCTGGCCAACCATCAACATGGCTTCCGGAAAAATCACAGCACAACATCGGCGTTAAATGACATCACGACGCAGATCAAATGCGGTTTGCATCAACACCCACCAAACCACAGGACGGTTCTCGTGGCACTCGACCTGTCTAAAGCTTTCGACACGGTCAACCATGCCACGCTCCTTAGAGACCTGGAGGAGACACCGCTTCCTGCCGGCCTTAAACGATGGACCGCCAACTATCTAAAGGGCCGGCTAGCGTCAGTGAGGTTCCGAAACGAGAGATGTAGACCTAGAAGAATCAGAAAAGGGGTTCCGCAGGGTGGTGTCCTTTCACCGCTCCTGTTTAACTTCTACATATCGAGCCTCCCTCCCCCACCAGAGGGTCTCCATCGTTCTGTACGCTGACGACTGCACGGTGATGGCCACGGGCAAGGGACCTTCCACGGACGAACTGTGCACAAGACTAAACTGCTACCTACGGGATCTTTCTAGCGGAACCTGACACTGTCCCCGACTAAATCGACACCGACGCTTTTCACTACATGGACTGCACAGATGGGGCAGGAGTTGAATGTCCACGTAGATGGTGTTCCACTACCTATAGTCAACCACCCCAAAATCTTAGAGGTTACATTCGACAATAGCCGCAACAAGAACCTCATTGGCCGGCAGTACTTGGGGCAAAGACAAAGAAAAGTTGCTTGACACATATAAGCCTATTGGCCGACCGGTTATTGACTATGCCAAACCTTCACGACACCAACTGGAAGAAATTGTAGGTCTGCCAAAAAAAAAACACATTTCCCTTTTCTTTCCTTACCTTTCCTTTGCTCTCCCTTCCTGTCCTTTACTTCCCTTTCTTTTCCATTCCTTGCCTTTCCTTTCCTTGACTTCCTTTTCATTTATTTACCTTTCTCTTCCTGCACTCTCTTTTCCTTTCCTTTACTGTCCCTTCCTTTCCTTTGCTATTCTTTCCATTCCTTCCCATTCCATTCCTATGCTTTGTTTACATTTCTTTACATTACTCTCCTTTATTTTCCTTTCCTTTCTTTACCTTTCCGTTCTTATCCCTTATTTTTCTTTCTTTTCGATTCCTTTTCTTTCCTTTACTCTACTTTCCCTTTCCTCTACTTTACTTCCTTTTCCTTTATTTACCTTTCCTTTCTTTCCCTTTCCCTTATTTCTTTTCCTTTCGACCCCTTTCCGGCCCTTTCCGTATATCCTTTATTTTCCTTTCATTTCATTTCATTCCCTTTCCTTTATTTTCCGACAACATGGTGTTAACCTCCTCCGTTTGGTGTTTTTTACTTTTTACTAAATTCATGCTGGCACAACTCCGGTCTAGATATTGCAATAGGCTGAACTCCTATTTATCCAGACTGAACCCCACCATACCGAACTTATGCCCTGCATGCGGTATGGTCCCTCATGACACACAACATCGCTTCTCCGGTTCTACTGAACACACTCTTCTAACACCATTATTACTCTGGTGAACTGGCCCTTTGGGCAGAGCGAAGCACTGCTAACAACAAAAACAACAACAACGAGATTTTACCCAAGGAAATGATGTATATATTTGCAAGACATGTGAAGAATACATTAAATATATTTAATTTACCTTTAAAGTATAATAAAAAACTTCAAATCGAACTGTTCTCGTTTTCGGTGGGCTCAGAAATTGGTACGATTTGTTGAAGTGTAATCGTTTACGTGGACTACTGAGTGCTAATACGCGTCCAAAAATGTCGGCAGGGGTATCAAAAGACGCCTTTCGGTCGCAGGAGCATAAATATAACTCCGCTGAATCAATATTTTCATTATTTGCGAAAAATGATCCAGAAAATTGTGAACTTTGATTGCAAATATCACGCACACTTCTGAAAATATTTTTTCAGCGGAGTTATATTCATGCTCCTGGGACCAAAGCGCGTCTCCTGATACATATCCCAACATTTTTGGTTGTGTATTAGCGCTCGGTAGCCAACGTAAACGATTACCGCTTCAGAAGATGAACAACCACCAACATCAGTTTCATCCTCGTTGTCTTCTAAACTTGCATTCAGCTCCTGGTCATTCAAGGTCGTTTAAATTTGCCTGTAGTACATCTTCAAGTGAAACATCGCCTAATTAAATTAGAAACAGTTTTTAGCAAGAGTTTGAATCTTTGGTATTTCTTTACTTTGGTTCACAACTACTAAAACATGTCTAAAAATGTGGGGGACGTATCAAAAGTGGCCTTCTGACTTTGGTATCATATTAGTTCAGCAGAGTTATATTCATGCTCCTGGGACCGAAACCCGTCTTTTGATACCCCTCATACATACATGGTACAAAACAGGGTATTTGTTTTCTTTGGCACTCAACTACTAATAAATTAGCGTTTTGACCTCGGTATCAATTTTGCGAACTCGAAATTAAATTTTTTTGTTTAAGTGAAAAGTTATTAGCAAAAAACCAAAAAATTACAAACTTCAAATCCTGATTTAGGAGCCCGATCCATGTTTTTTATATGCAGAACACCTTTCCGCGTAGGCGGCCTTCGGCCGCGCTTCAAAAAGATAACCCTCAGCCGGTCCAACAACGGCTTCGTGATCCCAATTATTTCCGTGCAGAACACACTTTTGCATTTTTTTCTCACAGTGTGATCTGTGATTACAACAACCACATGAAAATGACAGAAAATTGTGAACTTTAAGTGCTAATATCTCTTCACAAAAAAAAAAATTTAATTTCGAGTTCGCAGAACTGATACCGAGGTCAAAACGCATCTTTTGATACCCCTATCATATTATTAGCTAATTTATTAGTAGTTGAGTGCCAAGGGAAACAAATACCCAAAACAGTATAGGTACCGTAGGCTTAGAGCGTAAGCCTGCTAAATACCATTTTCATTTACAAGAGTTGCTGTGTTTGATAGCCGTAGCCGAAGTGCGCACTTCTTATGCGAAAATGTCATCAAACTAAGCACATTACGTGTTATTTTTATTTACAAGAGTTGCTGTGTTTGACAGCCGTAGCCGAAGTGCGCACTTCTTATACGAAAATGTCATCAAACTAAGCACCTTACATATTATGTAGGCATAAAGAAGTTACTGAAAAGTATTTTGCAAAGATTCACTAATTTTGTACTGAAAATCGCACAAAGACATAAATCCAAACTAATTAAAAGGAAGTAAAATACCTTGGCGGTTTGTTTGCGATATTTTTCGGATAATAGAAAACAATATTATTCTGGGAGAAGCTCCAAAACCACTTGCGTTGGTCAAACCAAAGTAAAGAAGATACTTTGTGTTTCAATTTATGGTAAAACTTTCCATCCAACGATAAGTGTAAATACACGTCCAAAAATCTAGGTAGAGGTATCAATAGACGCGTCTTCACCTCAATAACAATAATCTGGAGGGGAAAATCCGATATTTTTAGAATTTTGCGAAATATTTGCAGTTAAAGTTCACATCATTTTCATGTGGTTATTGTAATCACAAATTACCCTATGAGAAAAGTGGCACGCGGAAGGATATCACCGTGGCGGTATCCCGCAGGATTTTTCGGGAATATTATTGGATATTCTCCTATTCTGGCCAGAGAAGAATCTGAATTGGTGTCAATCATCCAAATCGGTGGAGGCGTTCTTGAGTTATGAGCTTTTGAACGTTCTTTTATATATATATATATATCCCATACAAACGATCGTTCAGATACGAGGATTTTTATATGAACTTACTTTTTCCTGAAATAAAAATTATCAACACCATAAAACAGCCGAAGACAGACCGCCCTTACTTGTTTTCCTTTGCCATAAGGAACGGTGGGCACTTTGATGACAGTCACGGAACAGTAACAGGTGAAGTGTCATCAAACTATTCACTTTAAGCTAAAGTGCTTTGTTTGATAACCGTCACCAAACACGTCACCTTAGGTAAGATGGGTAGTTTAATAACCGTCACCAAACAACTCAGTTTATAATTCGATTTTACTTTTGATGACTGTCACCAAACTAAGCACTTTACATAAAGAGCTAATGGTGACGGTCACCGAAGTATCCAGAAGTAGCCGAAGTGCGCACTTCTTATCTCAAAAGGTCATCAAACTAAGCACCCTACAAACATATATATATATATATATATATATATAACAATGGACAGTAAACAAACAGCATTAAAAATCATTACCACATTGCGTGGTAGTTTTGTCATACCTAATCTTATTGTTTAAACATAGCATGTATGCAGCAGCTATTGAATCGTGGTCCTCTTTTTTGTTTATCGTTTTCTCTATGTTTCTTAAAATATGTAGGCTTTCCAGTGTGTATCTCGTCAATTCTCGTTTTTCCTTGTCAATATTTTTGGTGTTGTGGAAGTTAGCTGTATGGCCACACCTATAATAAACCACCAAATGCAACAATAAATGACGTAAAAAAAAAGTACTGCAGTGTCACATATATACCTAAGCTAAATGCAATAGACCACGATATATGTATTAAAACAACAAAATATCTCCTTAGCTTATACATTTAACAACACAATATCCAGAATTTACACAAGAACAAAAGATCCAGAAGGGCGCGGCCACCGTGGTGTGGAGGTAGTGTTTCCGGCCTACCACACGAAAGGTCCGGGTTCGAGCCCTGGTACAGGTTACATCAAAAAGTGGCTTGAAAAAGTTATTTCAAAAAGGGGTCGCCCCTCGGCAATGGTTTGTCACACCAAAACTATTGACATGAAAAAACGAGAATTTACGAGACACGCCTGAAATCATACATCTTTTAAGAAACAGAGAGAAAGCGATAAACAAAAAAGAGGACTACGACTCAATAGCTGCTGCATACCCAGCCAGCAAAAAATCCATAAATGTATCCGAAAATGGAAGGAATTGCTGATAAAAAACTTATTTTACATCCGTTTTCATATTGCGTTTACAGATCTTCTCTGGATCTGTTTTCCCACTATTGTATGCGAACCAAACGTATGTGTGTAAAAATACAAAAAACGTATAAGAAACTGACACATTTTCCTATGCGTTTTATACTTAATTATCGTACATCTTAGCATGTGTTTTCTATACGTTTTTGAGATACTTTTTCGATCGGTTTTCGGATTAATGTTAGCACATATTTTCGGAACCATTTCTCCAAGCCTTTCTGAATCCATTTTTGCAAGGTATTTCATACCAAATTTCATTTGTTCTATGCACATCAATACAAGCATGTTTTTAAGTCTTATATTTAGGTATTTGACATAAACAGATACACTTATAGGCGAATTCTGTAAGCTGTCTCTAGTCACTTATAGAGACATTTTGTGGTCAAATTCAGTTTTGAGACAATTCGGTATTCAGTAAGCTGTCTCACATCTCAAGTCTCAAAAAAGTAGTCACTAATTTGTCAGCTGGTTTTAGGCAGGTCACAAACAAGAAAATATAGGGATAAAAATTAAATAAATTTAAAAAAAAAAAATTTGAGTATGAAATCATTTATAAATGTTTTAAAAAATAATAATTAATTAACAAAAAAAAGAAAAAAATAATAAATAAACTATCCTCGATCCCGGGCTCGAACCTGCGTCCCACACATTATACCCCGAGACACTTACTTCCTGCGCTATTGCAATATTTATATGGGCGCTGCCAAATGCTGTACTTAAGATTTATGCATATCTGTTTCCACCACATATCAATGGTGACATTTTTGTGATTTTCTCTTACAGAATACCGAAATCAGCGAAAGTCACAAAAATTGTCTCTAATGAAAAATCTCAAATTTAGTGACTTGAGATGAGACAGGCTTACAGAATACAGCTATTATTATAATTAATATCTAATGATACGCGGATTAGTCATATGGGAGATGCAAATCAAGCCAGATCCACGCGCCACGGTTTAGGGGCTCAGAATATTCTCAAGGTAATCGTGCAGGTCATAATGAAGTGCATGTTGATGGTTGATCTACGGATATAACGGCTTCCAAATCTCATTACCGATTTACATTACTAAAGAAGGGGTGACATGAACTAGACGGTGGTACTGGTCCTACGAAATCGCTCACGTGACAATCGGGCATGTACCGCAGGGGAGTACCGGACCGATATTGCTGCGAACTTCATCAAACATGCACCGCTACTTCGAAGATGGAATTGACCTGCAAAATTTCAAATTTCATGTAATACATTTTTTTCGACTTCACCAAACCTTAAGTACTTACAATTAACAAGCGCCAAGGGCCACGTAAGATAATTAAAGAGTGAACTGAAGATATAAGATTTTTTTTTTAATTTTATACTTCAAAATAAAACAAAAATTTTTACTTTTCTGCAGACATTGTAAATATGGTCGCCAGATTTCCCTTCTTTATGTCAAATATGATAAAATCCTACAACATGGTAACAAATCAGCCCGATACGACGGTAAGCTGATGTTTTTCGGATGTGAAAACCGACATAGAAATCGTCGCTACCGACGAAGAAAGGCGCATTCAACAAATTGTCAACGAAAAAAGGCGCATTAAAAATATTGCGGGAAATAAGGACGCATTAAAAAATATTTTGACGAAAGAAGGCGCAATAAAAAATATTTTGACGAAGAAAGGCGCATTAAAAAAAATTTTGACGAAAAAAGGCGCATTAAAAAATATTTTGACGAAGAAAGGCGCATTAAAAAATATTTCGAGGAAGAAAGGCGCATAACCAAGTATTTCGACGAAAAAAGACGCACTGTATACATTTACAGTAAGTTTCACAAGGGATTTGGTGCTGGATTGAAAAAAATTGGGCCAGCCCAACCTAGGAAAATACTAAGCAGGCCCTGCATTTTAAAAGCTAAGCAGGTGCAAGCTGGAAAAATTTAGGTAGGACTATTACAGGTAAATAATCGTGGCAAAACTAGGTATGCCCCTTGGAGAATACACGGTAAATTGCTCGCAAATAAGAAAACATACGCTTTCCATGGCAAAGCCCTGGCAGGACCTAGGCGGAGTTGTCCGTTATAGGGAAAATCTAGCCAGGGCCTAGGTTAAGTATAGATTTTTCTTGGTTATTCCATTTGCTGGAATATAATCAGTAAAGGTCTACACCAAATTAAAAACAAGCTTTCCCATTTTGCAACTTATCGAAGCGCGTCTTTCTTTACTAAAAAATATTTTAAAGCGCCTTTCTTTCTTAAAAATTATTTTTAAGCGCCTCTTATTCTGAAAAATTATTTTAATGCGCCTTTCTTTCTTAAAAGTTATTTTAATGCGCCTTTCTTTCTTAAAAATTATTTTAATGCGCCTTTCTTTCTTAAAAATTATTTTAATGCGTCTTTCTTCAAACAAAAAAAAGTTTGCGCCTTTCTTCGTCGACAAACAGCTTTACGCCCTTTTTCGTCGATAGGAACGAAATGTTCTCTCTGTAAAACGTACGCATCCCTGCTTGCTGAGTACATGCTATGTTTAAACAATAAGTTTAGTTATAACAAAACTACCACGCAATGTGGACATGATTTTTAATGCTGAGTTTGTTTACTGTCCTTTGTTATTGTAAGTGTAGTTCAAATGTTATTTATGTGGACTATCATGTTTGCTTGCTTGCGTTGTTGAAAATTAATTAGTGTAGCCCCTGAAGATGCTGGAATATTCAGCGGAACTTTGGCAAGATGATAAAATAAAAAACTTTTATTTGCACCTCAAGCTATTAGGTCAAACTAGCCTACGATCCCCTATTAAATAAAATTGAAACTGTGCGCAAAAAACAACAGTTTTATTTTGGTTAATCGGGCTTAAAAAATATTTATTTTAGTGAATAAATATAAACATGTTAGCACAATATCCGTACCCAATGGCACTTAAAGAAGAAATCGAACGACAAATAGAAGAGCTTCTCGAAAATGGAATAATCAGAAAATCTAAATCCCCATACAACTCACCTGTGTGGATTGTTAACAAAAAACCGGATGCATCCTGCGAACAAAAATATCGCATGGTTATCGATTATCGCAAACTTAACTCAGTGACCATCCCAGACAAATAAACCATTCCCGAAATAAATGAAGTCCTATCGAACCTCGGAAACAATAGACTATTTACTGTAATAGATTTAAAAAGTGGGTTTCACCAAATACCACTACGCGAATCAGACATAGAAAAAAACGCATTCTCCGTTAATAACGGAAAATACGAATTCATTCGTCTGCCGTTCGGGCTGAAGAATGCCCCGGCAACTTTCCAAAGAGCTTTAGACGATATCCTTAGGCAGCGCATAGGAGTTCGATGTTACGTTTACATCGACGACGTAATAATTTTTGGAAAAAACGAAGAAGAACACTTTGAAAATCTGGAACTGGATTTCAAAACCTTAGAAAGCGCTCATATGAAAGTGCAATTAAACAAATGCGAATTTGCCAAGCAAGAGGTGGAATTCTTGGGGTACGTCGTCAGTTCAGAAGGAATTAAAACCAACCCTAAAAAGGTGGAAGCTGTTGCGAATTTCCCAGTTCCCCGAAATCTGAAGGAGCTGAGTTCTTTCTTGGGCATGTCAGGTTACTATAGAAGGTTTATTAGAGATTATGCGAAACCCCTAACAGCACTCCTCAGAGGAGATGCCGGCAACGTCTCAAAACGAAACTCCAGAAAAATAGACGTTCAATTGAATGAAGAAGCGATAGAGTCGTTTAACAAAATTAAAAGCACGTTAATTTCAAGAGATATAGTCCTAGTCCACCCAAATTTCAAAGAGGAATTTGAACTTACCACAGATGCTTCCGACTTCGCTATAGGAGCAGTTCTGTCACAGGGTAATCGCCCCATAACCTTTATTTCACGGACACTTAACAAAACGGAAGAAAACTACGCGACCAACGAGAAATAAATGCTTTCTATAATCTGGTCCCTAATTCTCACTACCCACCTCAAACGATACCTTAACCCGTCCGTCATAAACGGAATTAAGACAGATGAAAGGATAATGGGTATGATTCAGAATATTTACCCTCCCCACTTCAGTAATTACAAGATACGCTATAGCCAAAAATTAGTAGACGACATCACTAACGATCAAGACCAGGAAAACATCATTCTGGACACCCATAACGTGCACACAGAAATGCAGTTGAGAACAAAATGCAAATCCTAGCAAAAAGCTACTTTCCCGGAATGCTTAGTAAAATAAAAAGATATATAACCAACTGCACTGTCTGCAAAGAGAACAAATACGAACGCCATCCTTACCGACCCAAAATTGGCGAGACGCCATTACCCACATACCCCGGACATACAGTACATATAGACATATTCTTAACGGAACGAAAAGTAATTATGACTGCCCTGGACAAATTTACTAAATACGCACAAAAAAGGAAGCTTCCAAGCAGGGCAACAGTAGATGTTAGAGGTCCTTTAAGAGACCTGATATTTTATTTTGGAGTACCAAAATTAATTGTAATCGACAACGAACCCTCATTAAATTCTCCCTCAATTAAATTTATGATGACGGACGAACTGGGAATAGAAGTTTTCACGACGCCACCCTACACAAGCCAGGCAAACGGCCAAGTGGAAAGATTCCACTCTACACTGGTTGAAATAATGCGTTGTCTCAAAGAGAATGGAGGACACAGAAACTTCGAAGAGCTCCTAGAAAGAGCAGTGTCAGAATACAATCATACTATCCATTCGGTGACAAAAAAAAGCCAGTAGACCTATTTTTTGGCAGAAATGTCACGTTTACCCCAGGAGACATAGAAAGAAGTAGGCAGAGCAACTTGGAAAAATTGGCACGTAAACAGAGAAAGGACTTGGAATATCATAATAAAAAAAAGCATAACTTAAAATCATACCTAGCAGGACAAATAATCTACGTCAAGAAAAAAAACAGAAGGTAAGGGACTAAATTAAGTAAGCCATATACTAAGAAAATAGTTAAGGAGAACCACAATATCACAGTAGTTACCGAAAGAGGACAAGTTATACACAAAAGCAGGATACGAAACTAACGTTCAGGAACATTTCGTTTCAGAATAAAGCCATATAAGCAATTTAAAAACACAAGGAACATAAAAGTTCATTAAATTTTTTGGGTAGCGCGTGGAAATGGATCGCCGGAAATCCGGACCATGAAGACCACGAAATAGTTTTCAACAAACTAAACAATGTCCTTGAGAATAACAACAACCAGGTCCTCATAAACAGACTTACAACAGGAAAAATTAATGATATTACAAATATAACGAATCTCATTATAAAAGAGTTACAAAATAATAGAAATGAGGAAATAGAGTTGTTTTTAAAGCTAAAGTATAAGTTGGAAATTTTGAAAGAAGAAATTGTGAATATTGTATACGCAATTCATTGGGCAAAAGCCAATATAATTAATTCATACATAATATCAAATGAAGAAATAAGCATTGTGAAACAAATTTTTGACAGAGATAATATTCCTTTTGTTAATCTGGATGAAGCTTTAGAATTTGCAGAGGTTAAAATAGCAACAAATGTAAAAACAATACTCTATATCATGAGCCTACCTACTGTGGAAGACCAAATTTGTAAAACAGTTGAGATTAGACCAGTAAAAAAGAACAACAAAATCAATAAGATAAAATTTAGTTCCATCCTCAGTTGTCAAAATCGTACTTTCGGTATTAAGATCAATTGCAAACATTATAACGCATTACCAATATGTTCAAAAATTAATTTAGTAGATTTAAGTAGCGAGTACTGTATAGGTAACCTTCTAAAAAGCCGCCCGCCAAACTGCACAGTGACCAACAGCCAGCACATCCCGGAATTCGAAGCAGTATCACCAGACATATTATTCCTAAACGATTTTAGAGGAGAAATAGAAATAAATGAAGAACTTACAGTCCTTAATGGTACCTTCATAATTCATTATAACAACGCCACAATTAAAATCAATGGAAATAAATTTTCCAATCAAGAAATATCATCAAACAAACCCCTACCCGCCATACTTCAGCCATTTTCAATATCAGATAGAAGAGAAGAGACACTTTCATTAGAGATGTTAAAGCAATTGAATGTTAACAACACTAAACAGATAAATCACGCAGAATCGGCAAGCCAATTAAAACATGCTATCAATATAAGTTTTACTACAATAACAATAATAGCTACTATTTTGTTCATAGCAAAAACAATGCTACTAAAAAAAGAGATCAAACAGCAAAAGCCTATCGAATTGACAGAAGCCGCAATAGAGGGACTTAATCAGATTTTTAAAAAAACCGACACCTCAAACGCGGACGTTTGAATTTTAGGGGGGGAGTTGTTAGCACAATATCCGTACCATCACATGATGTTGGCAACATATCGACACATAGAAATATTTTTCCCACCATTCTGTCGGCAACATGATCCCGATTGCATATTTACAAATGAACACCTGCAGACGACAAATACGCTAACCATCAAGCAACACAAATCGTGGGAAGTGCGTCATCAGCAGTTTTGGCAGCTTAGCAGATTAGGAGATTTAGGTTTAGAGCTAAGTAAAATAATTTTGTTAAGTTAGTTCTAAGTTAAGTTGAAGGGATAGAAATAAAGAGCATAAGCTCCAAAAAATATATTTTTTTAACCATTCGAACTCAATATAATTTAACTGGCGCCCGAGCAGGGACCAGCGCGCGAATGTAGTAAAGTGCCCGAAAATCAACAAGTACGGCCACGCGTTATACCGTTAACATAATTAAAGTGCCCGAAAAACAAAAAATACGGCCACGTGTTATAGTGTAAAAATAACAAAGCTGCTTCGCAAAGACATCAAGGAAGGACAACAGTGACGCCAAGGGCCGGAGTACGAAAGAAAACGGAGAAACCCAAACGTTCGAAATCCCCTCCGAGGAAGATGCCACGCTGGTTTTTAATGTAAGGATTAGTACGTAAGGAATTTTTGAGAAAGTAAAGGATATTGTGAATTACTGTGAAGCGTTTTTAAAAGCAGATATATCAACAAAATTACAAAACGAATGAAAAGAGTTATTACAGAAAGGAAAATTGTGGAAGTTTAAGGAAAATTTAGAAAGAAAAAAATTGTAAAAAGAAAGAAAAATTCAATTAGAGGAAAATTGTGAAAAAGCCAGAAAAGAAAAAATTTTGAATAATTAAGAAAATAAAAAGCATGGAAGATTAAGAGAGGAAATTGTGAAAAGAAAATCGAGAAAGGAAAAGTCTAGGTTGAAAAGAAGATTGCTAAAAATAAATCAAAAAGAAAAGAAGGAAAATTTAAAGGAAGATTCTGAAAAAATTTTGAATAATTAAGAAAATAAAAAGCATGAAAGATTAAGAGAAGAAATTGTGAAAAGAAAATTGAGAAAGGAAAAATCTAGGTTGAAAAGAAGATTGTTAAAAATAAATCAAAAAGAAAAGAAGGAAAATTTAAAGGAAGATTGTGAAAT
The DNA here is from genome assembly GCA_951509765.1 of Sphenella marginata. Lineage (NCBI taxonomy): Eukaryota > Metazoa > Arthropoda > Insecta > Diptera > Tephritidae > Sphenella > Sphenella marginata. The sequence continues at coordinate 35,512,028 of OX608082.1, read as the reverse complement.
ATTTGTTGAAACAAAAGGAAAATCATGAAAGGTTAAAATCGTGAAAAGTCAGAAGAAATATTGAGAAGCTACCCGTAAAACTAAAAAAAAGAAGAGAGGTTTTCGTGATCTAAGTAATAGAACAAGAGTAAGTAATTTCCAATTTATACATTAACACTAGAGTACACGCGCCTTTTTTTTTACACTAACGCACGCGTGGCCTACTATGGTAGACCATTTTAAAATAGCAATAAAATTTTGTTTCATTACATATTCCTGAAACTAATGATTGAAAGCGTATTTATATTTATTTAAAAGAATAATTTAAGCTTTAATTTATCCATAGAAAACAACATTTTAAAATTGAAGCCAATTTTGTTCTATAATAGTAAAAAATACCAAAACTTGTACTTTTGAGACCAATGATTAAAATTTTTTCTTACATTATTAAAGTTTATCAAAAACCTATTTTTGTGACATTTATTACACATCACAGCCGGTTGATTAGGACAAATCCATTTGTTGCACGTTTTGCACCACTTTTTTGATGATTGATTTCTTGCTGCTATGGTGGTCCCGAGACTTTTTCGCTAATCTTCAGAAATATGTGTACGAGCAGAAAGCTCTTACGGTAGTGACTTGACGACAAATTTAATGCATAGGGCTTTCCTGGAATTACTCCGCTCTAACATACAGAATTGTTTAGTTATCAACAAAGATATACCAATGGTCTACTATAGTAGGCCACGCGTGCACTCCAGTGTTAACAGAGAAGAGATGGCAACCACTTCTGCAGAAGAATTGGTGGAGCGGATAAACCAGATGCGACTCGATTACGCAGGTGAACCCGATCCCCCAGGAAATTCAAATCCTCCTGCTCCAAACCCTGCCATTGGCCCCACAACTTTAGAGTCCGTGGTTCGAGAGGTGCTTACGCGAATGAACGCACCAAACGTCAGGGATGTAATGGAAATGGAGTATAACATTTCGTTAAATAGAGCCAATATGAATGAGCTCGACAGAATACCAGATATGGTAAAATGCCTACGAGAATTTTCCGGTAAACCCGGAGAATTCAGTTCATGGCGCAAAAGCGTGGACAGAATCCTTAAGGCATACGAAGCCCTAAAGGATACGCCAAAATACTTTTCAATCCTCCATACCATAAGACACAAAATAGTCGGCGATGCCGACACTGCTCTTGAGTCATATAGTACCCCACTTGAGTGGAACCAAATACGCAAGTGCCTAACGATGCACTATAGCGACAAGAGAGACATCGGTACCCTTGAGTACCAGATGACGATGTTGGCCCAACGGCAGGACGATATTTCTACTTTCTACCAGAAGGTCTACCAACACCTGTCGCTAATCTTAGACAAGATCGCATGTCTCGACCTTGGCGAGGAAGCCATTAGAACTATGACAAATTCGTATTGTGAAAAAGCTCTCGATACCTTCGTACGCGGGCTTAATGGCGACTTACCTCGTCTCCTCAGCATTCGCGAGCCCACCACATTGCCACAGGCCCTCAACCTGTGCCAAAAACTAGACAATATGTCTTTTCGCATGAATCATGCGCACACTGTGAATAGATCACTAAATCAACCACCTATACGACCTCCCCGATATAACACGAACAGTAATAAACCCTTTTACAATGAAATAACCAACATGAATAATAACAGACCCTTTTACCCCGAACTAACCTACTCGGTACCCCCACCGAGGTAGGGCTATAATAATGCAAGAAACGGAAACTATAGTAATTATAATAACTATCGACCACCCAATACGAACCCCCGAGGGCAATCAAATCAAGCTAATTTTGAAAATCGCCCAAACTTCCAACAAAATACGAACTTTGGGGTGCGTCCCCAACAACAATATAATGCGGGCTTCAACAACCGGCCCAACCTACCACCAAAGCCACCAGTCCCAATGGAAGTAGACCCCTCCCTGCACTCTAGGCAGGTTAACTATCAGAATATACCTAACACCAATTATAGGGCCCACCCCAGCCCCAGAAACGCCCACCCTCCTCACAACATACCCGCCCTCCTAACAAAATGCAGCGTAACTTTCACGCAAACGCAGGGCCACTAGGCACAGGGAGATACGGACCCGAACCAGATCTACCATACCTATCCCCAAGACGACTATTACGGAACAGCCCAACACGTAGATGGGACTACAGGGGGACAAACCAACTACACTTCCGAAGAACAAAACCAAACGGACCTGATTAATTTTTTAGATTAACGCCGTCCTCGCTCCCTTATTACGAATTCAAGACAAAACGCGGGGACACAGTGGATTTCCTGATAGACACAGGATCCAACAAAAATTACGTACAACCGACTAGGATAAGAAACCCATTACCAAACGAACCATTCAAGGTGGAATCAGTAGCAGGCGCTATTGAGATAACCCACCACACATTCATAGACGTCTTTGGACCGACCGTGGAAAAAATTAAATTCTTTATCCTACCACCCCTAAACTCATTCCACGGAATCATCGGTAACGACACTCTGAGAAAGCTTAAGGCCATAATAGACACTGAGAAGAGCACGATGACCATATTTCCGGGAGTCGTCATCCCCCTAAAGCAGCGAGTATCTCAGCAAGTTAACACCGTCAATATAAATACTCCACACCTGTCTGCGAAACAACAACATAAGATAAAGAACATCATTACGAGGTGCCCCAATTTATTTTCCGACCCAGACGAAAAACTGACCTTCACTACCCTAGTAAAGGGAGAGATACGCACAACTAGCGACACGCCTGTCTACTCCAAGCCCTACCCTTACCCAATAGCACTTAAAGAAGAAATCGAACGACAAATAGAAGAGCTTCTCGAAAATGGAATAATCAGAAAATCTAAATCCCCATACAACTCACCTGTGTGGATTGTTAACAAAAAACCGGATGCATCCGGCGAACAAAAATATCGCATGGTTATCGATTATCGCAAACTTAACTCAGTGACCATCCCAGACAAATAAACCATTCCCGAAATAAATGAAGTCCTATCGAACCTCGGAAACAATAGACTATTTACTGTAATAGATTTAAAAAGTGGGTTTCATCAAATACCACTACGCGAATCAGACATAGAAAAAACCGCATTCTCCGTTAATAACGGAAAATACGAATTCCTTCGACTGCCGTTCGGGCTGAAGAATGCCCCGGCAACTTTCCAAAGAGCTTTAGACGATATCCTTAGGCAGCTCATAGGAGTTCGATGTTACGTTTACATCGACGACGCAATAATTTTTGGAAAAAACGAAGAAGAACACTTTGAAAATCTGGAACTGGTTTTCAAAACCTTAGAAAGCGCTCATATGATAGTGCAATTAAACAAATGCGAATTTGCCAAGCAAGAGGTGGAGTACGTCGTCAGTTGAGAATTAATTAAAACCAACCCTAAAAAGGTGGAAGCTGTTGCGAATTTCCCAGTTCCCCGAAATCTGAAGGAGCTGAGTTCTTTCTTGGGCATGTCAGGTTACTATAGAAGGTTTATTAGAGATTATGCGAAACACCTAACAGCACTCCTCAGTTCAGACGTTCAATTGAATGAAGAAGCGATAGAGTCGTTTAACAAAATTAAAAGCACGTTAATTTCAAGAGATATAGTCCTAGTCCACCCAAATTTCAAAGAGGAATTTGAACTTACCACAGATGCTTCCGACTTCGCTATAGGAGCAGTTCTGTCACAGGGTAATCGCCCCATAACCTTTATTTCACGGACACTTAACAAAACGGAAGAAAACTACGCGACCAACGAGAAATAAATGCTTTCTATAATCTGGTCCCTAATTCTCACTACCCACCTCAAACGATACCTTAACCCGTCCGTCATAAACAGAATTAAGACAGATGAAAGGATAATGGGTATGATTCAGAATATTTACCCTCTCCACTTCAGTAATTACAAGATACGCTATACCCAAAAATTAGTAGACGACATCACTAACGATCAAGACAAGGAAAACACCATTCTGGACACCCATAACGTGCATACAGAAATGCAGTTGAGAACAAAATGCAAATCCTAGCAAAAAGCTACTTTCCCGGAATGCTTAGTAAAATAAAAAGATATATAACCAACTGCACTGTCTGCAAAGAGAACAAATACGAACGCCATCCTAACCGACCCAAAATTGGCGAGACGCCATTACCCACATACCCCGGACATACAGTACATATAGACATATTCTTACCGGAAGGAAAAGTAATTATGACTGCCCTGGACAAATTTACTAAATACGCACAAAAACGGAAGCTTCCAAGCAGGGCAACAGTAGATGTTAGAGGTCCTTTAAGAGACCTGATATTTTATTTTGGAGTACCAAAATTAATTGTAATCGACAACGAACCCTCATTAAATTCTCCCTCAATTAAATTTATGATGACGGACGAACTGGGAATAGAAGTTTTCACGACGCCACCCTACACAAGCCAGGCAAACGGCCAAGTGGAAAGATTCCACTCTACACTGGTTGAAATAATGCGTTGTCTCAAAGAGAATGGAGGACACAGAAACTTCGAAGAGCTCCTAGAAAGAGCAGTGTCAGAATACAATCATACTATCCATTCGGTGACAAAAAAAGCCAGTAGACCTATTTTTTGGCAGAAATGTCACGTTTACCCCAGGAGACATAGAAAGAAGTAGGCAGAGCAACTTGGAAAAATTGGCAAGTAAACAGAGAAAGGACTTGGAATATCATAATAAAAAAAAGCATAACTTAAAATCATACCTACCAGGACAAATAATCTACGTCAAGAAAAACAGAAGGTAAGGGACTAAATTAAGTAAGCCATATACTAAGAAAATAGTTAAGGAGAACCACAATAGCACAGTAGTTACCGAAAGAGGACAAGTTATACACAAAAGCAGGATACGAAACTAACGTTCAGGAACATTTCGTTTCAGAATAAAGCCATATAAGCAATTTAAAAACACGCAAGGAACATAAAAGATCATTAAATTTTTTGGGTAGCGCGTGGAAATGGATCGCCGGAAATCCGGACCATGAAGACCACGAAATAGTTTTAAACAAACTAAACAATGTCCTTGAGAATAACAACAACCAGGTCCTCATAAACAGACTTACAACAGGAAAAATTAATGATATTACAAATATAACGAATCTCATTATAAAAGAGTTACAAAATAATAGAAATGAGGAAATAGAGTTGTTTTTAAAGCTAAAGTATAAGTTGGAAATTTTGAAAGAAGAAATTGTGAGTATTGTATACGCAATTCATTGGGCAAAAGCCAATATAATTAATTCATACATAATATCAAATGAAAAAATAAGCATTGTGAAACAAATTTTTGACAGAGATAATATTCCTTTTGTTAATCTGGATGAAGCTTTAGAATTTGCAGAGGTTAAAATAGCAACAAATGTAAAAACAATACTCTATATCATGAGCCTACCTACTGTGGAAGACCAAATTTGTAAAACAGTTGAGATTAGACCAGTAAAAAAGAACAACAAAATCAATAAGATAAAATTTAGTTCCATCCTCAGTTGTCAAAATCGTACTTTCGGTATTAAGATCAATTGCAAACATTATAACGCATTACCGCCCGCCAAACTGCACAGTGACCAACAGCCAGCACATCCCGGAATTCGAAGCAGTATCACCAGACATATTATTCCTAAACGATTTTAGAGGAGAAATAGAAATAAATGAAGAACTTACAGTCCTTAATGGTACCTTCATAATTCATTATAACAACGCCACAATTAAAATCAATGGAAATAAATTTTCCAATCAAGAAATATCATCAAACAAACCCCTACCCGCCATACTTCAGCCATTTTCAATATCAGATAGAAGAGAAGAGACACTTTCATTAGAGATGTTAAAGCAATTGAATGTTAACAACACTAAACAGATAAATCACGCAGAATCGGCAAGCCAATTAAAACATGCTATCAATATAAGTTTTACTACAATAACAATAATAGCTATTATTTTGTTCATAGCAAAAACAATGCTACTAAAAAAAGAGATCAAACAGCAAAAGCCTATCGAATTGACAGAAGCCGCAATAGAGGGACTTAATCAGATTTTTAAAAAAACCGACACCTCAAACGCGGACGTTTGAATTTTAGGGGGGGGAGTTGTTAGCACAATATCCGTACCATCACATGATGTTGGCAACATATCGACACATAGAAATATTTTTCCCACCATTCTGTCGGCAACATGATCCCGATTGCATATTTACAAATGAACACCTGCAGACGACAAATACGCTAACCATCAAGCAACACAAATCGTGGGAAGTGCGCCATCAGCAGTTTTGGCAGCTTAGCAGATTAGGAGATTTAGGTTTAGAGCTAAGTAAAATAATTTTGTTAAGTTAGTTCTAAGTTGAAGGGATAGAAATAAAGAGCATAAGCTGCAAAAAATATATTTTTTCAACCATTCGAACTCAATATAATTTAACTTACATACATACATAAATAAATATAAGCTATAATCCAAAAACTAGGCATGTTTCACGTTTTCTTCATCTATGCTGTGTTTTATTTCCTTATACCCCGCCTAGGATGCAATAAAAAATCAAATTCTGGATTAGCAATGAGGTGGTGAAAAAAATGTGTCTAAAAAATAAATGAAATACAAAACCTGTAAGCACCTGTCCAATGCTAACCTTCGTAGCCGATATCTGAACCTGTGCAGGAACTTGTGATACCTATTATCGTAACGCGTCCTCGCATGGTAGCTCGAAAATCGAATGGGGCATCGTTAAATGTCTTCTTGATCGCAAGAGCAAAAAAAATAATAAAGAAGCTCGTTTATTTGATAGTGGAGTGATTTTCGATGAAGCAAAAGTAGTAACAAATATCAATCTGGGACCGAATCATTATAGACGTAAACGAGCAACTCGCTACGTAAAAATGTCAATATCGGATTATGACAGCCGAAGCGTACAAACTTATCGAAATTTCGGATGATAACAAACGAGAACGAGTAGATGAACGTACTCGATCGATTAATTAAATTTATAAGTATATGTGTATATATTTATTATTTCTACTTTCTTTTCTGATAAAGGTCAAATTAAAACAATCTTAATTAACGCAAAAGAACATAATATTGAAATTTATTAGCGAACATTGCGATTTGGCAAATTTTTAATACCAAACTGTGCGTAGGAAAAAACGGCTGCAAAACGAATTTGGGAGAAACTTTTAGGCATCCGATAACTGAAAATGACAAAGTATTAAATTGCACGCAAACACTTGTGCTGATTTAAATAAACCTCGAGGAATTCTATGTTTTTCCACAAACTACTTCTCGCGAATCATCCGTTTCGCAACGTGTAAACTCCGGACAGAATTTTTCTAAGATTTGAAGGAATACTGTGGACGGATATGGTGCTCTGACACATTCCAATCAAATAATTACTGCCAATAGCGTGTTGATGTCCGCCACTCGCAAGGCCGGAAAAAGTTGCAGCGAGTTGCAGGACTGAAGGAACCGACTGAAATAAATAAATTAATTAATTTTAGTGAGGACATAATTGGACATCTCCTTGCTCATCCCACATCGTTTAATAAATCTGCAACATATAAACAAGCACAAGCATTATTTAAACGCTCCAGGAGGACACTATAGTTTCTAAGATGTTTGCGCACCTCTTTTTCATAATTTTCACTCTCACTAGAGCTTTAGTAAAACAAGAAATTAGAATCCATTGTCTTCTCATACCAATTTTATTTTTGACGCCCTTATTTTGACGTTTAAAACCCTATTGTAACTTCGAAAACTGAAGATGGAGAAGAAAACAATCGATAGCAAAACGGACAATTACGATTCGTTCACTTTCTGCTGTAATAATCCAATATTATTCACTCGCTCTTCGACTGATGTAATTTTTGATCCCACGATAGCTGAATAATGATGTGCATTTGCTAAGGGCGTGGTTTGCTTCACATAAGCTTATTGTTATCGAGAAAACTGAGATAATGTATTTCAATCTTTGTGCATATTAGTCGCCTCTTACGACCGGTATGCCTACCGCGGGCATATTCTAAACCCCCAACCCGAAGGGTGCAGACAAATAGATAGCTAGTATCGTGTGGGGACTCGCCGCATGCCGGACAGACATCCGGCAATTCGGGGTTCAGTCTGAATAGGTAAGAGTTTAACCTATTACAATACCCAGAGCGAGGTTGGCCCAGCATCACCCTTGTCTCCCTAGGCAGTTCACGCTCCTTTTCGACAACGGGTGGAGTTGTTGCGTGACATAGGAGTTTACCGATGCTGTGTGGACGAGGATAAGGGTCGGTCGGTGCATTTTAGGATCAAACGGTATGCAAATAAGGTGCCGGATCTCATAAAAAAATTTGCGTGGATGGCTCCTTATTCTCCTGGGGGCGGATTTTCGTTAACAAGGCGCTTGTTGTTGTTGTTGTTTTAGCAACCAAATCAATCCCCGAAGGGTTTGGGAAGTGTTGTCGAACAGTCCTTGGCCGGATATGACTCCCTTGAGGTACTGCCCGACTGTCGTGGTAGAGATTTGCTATGACCAGTGTAACCTTCTAGGTCATGCCATCTCTCCTTCCGAAAGGAAAGAGAAGACATCGAGTTGCACATCATTACCTTTATGCATATTAGTCGCCTCTTACGACCGCTATGCCCACCGCGGGCATATTCTAAACCGCTACCCGCAGGGGTACAAGGCGCCTGTTCAGATGCTGCGGTTTAGTGCAGTTAATGCCTGGTCAACATCTCTCTATGCTCTTTTACGCCGAGCATTTTAGCTTCATTATGACGATGTCTCGATATATAGTAAATAAACAGAAGCGGAGATGGGACACCACCCTGTAGAACCCCTTGTTTAACTATTCTGGGTTTTGATCTTGCTCCTCTGAATCCAACCGACGACTGACGGCCACTCAGATAATTAGCAGTACAAAGTTTAAGACAGGGGAAAGGGGCGAATCTTTCAGATATTTCAATAGTTGCGCATGGTTGACCGGTTTGAAGGCTTTAGCCCAACAAGCGCAACCAGCACTGTCCTGTGGACAGGCTCCAACACTTTCAATACTGGCGAGAGGAGTGATATCGGGAGATATGACTCCCCCACGGCAGGTGGCTTGTCAGACTTTAGTAGTGGGACCACCTTTGCCGGTCTCCATCTTTCAGGAGTGACAAAGGTGGACAAGGAAAGGTTGAAGGTGTGGGTTAGGTATCTTACTTCTTCATCACCGGGATGTGTCAGCATCAGCATGTAAATACCATCGGGGTCTATGTATTTGGTGTTTTTAGATCTTCGAATGGCCTCTTGAACCTCTGTGGTGGAGACGGCAATGGACGCCTCGCTATTTTTGGGGTTGTGCGCTTCCATGGTGGCTCGGCGAATTTCTGTGCCCCACGGAGGATGCAGTACAAATTGTCGGCAGAAGGTGCTCTCGAATCTTTTTGGTTTCGACAGAAACTTATCGCCGAAGGCGATGGATATTTTGTCATGGGGCTTTGTCGGGTTGGACAAAGACTTTGACAAAGACACATTGATATCCTTGACTTCAGGATCCGTAGCCTCTAGGGAAGTATGGACACACCTCCTGTATTCTACCTGACGGAATGTGTTGGCACGTCAGACGGAGCGGGAAGAGCGAAGGCGCTATCTGTGGTACTACGAAAACCACCCAAGTCGGCTTTATTGAAATTGGTAAATGTGCGGTTCTCAGGGGTGACAAAGTCGGTAGGTCGATCGATTGAGCATTGGTAGCCAGTCATAGCAGTTTATAAGGCCTGCGCTGACTGTGGTGAGAGATGGCAAGCTAGAGCATTTAACCGCTACTCTAGGGGGGTATCCCCATTTACAGTGCAGAACGTCGAATCCTCGATCTGATCAGCCAGCTCCTGTCCGCTACCATTAGCCTATAGACTCAAGTGCCGTTAGAGTCACCAAGGATAACAAGATTCTCACCCCTAAGTAACGCATGAATGTCGGGGTGGTTATCCCTGGGACAGCAGGTGACAGGAGGTATATAGATGTTAATGATTTCAAGGTCGGCATCGCCTGACCGGACAATCATACCTCGACGTTCTAAGGTGGTTGCCCTCGGGTCGGGATCGGGCTAAAACAACCGATATTGCACTGATTGGTACGTAATGAATGCAAGACCACCACCAAGTCCTCTCGTATGATCGCGGTGGTGAATATTGTAACCGTGGCAAGTCCTAAGAATGGATCGTTCACCGAGATTTGTCATGAAGTTCACAATTTCAATTATTTTACCGGTTAAGCCGTTGCAGTTTAACTGCAGGATGCAGAAATACGAAGGGGGAGAAAAGCTAATGCTGGGGGTCAAGAACTGGTGCGTTTTGATTGATTGATTGTTTATTTAACATTTCCTGACAAAACAATTTGACAAAATTATTTTATGTAAAGTGCCCAGGGCCGTGAGGAGGAATTAGCCTTGGAGGGGGGGGTTTAATTTAGATTTGCATTCGCATACATTTTTCGCTAAGACAAACATATTTGCTGAAACATATACCCAGACTCATACATCATCTTCTATCTATAATATAAATGCACAAGTTGAGAGGAGTTATCCCACATTACGACCAAACTATACATCTAAGGTGTAAACAATTATATATGTATAAATAAGTATGGCCAAGCTGGAATCAAAATAATTTAAAAACATATTAATTTTAATTCAAGAAAATCAGTTTGAAAAATACACCAACACAGATGCCAAGCACATATTTACCTACATAGCCGTTGTTGTGTGCAGTGTTCACAGGTCGTGAAGAAAAACGAAGCTAGATTGGCAAAAAAAAAGTTAGAAAAGGCTGAAACTAAAAAAACTAGTAAGGAAGTCTAAATTAAATTACCTAAAATTAAATACCTAGTAGTGATCTGTTTTGGTATCCCAAATCACTCAAGTCTATTTTAATACCGGAAAAGTTGTTATAAAGGCAACTAATTGTTTTCGATTAAAAACACTTCTTCTGTGAGTGGTAAATTAAATCCGCACTAAATAACAAAATATAAATAGCTTTCCTCATGTTCATGAGAGGTATGAAAATAAAAAAAATTAATAAAAAAAAAAGGCAGTAGGGTGTTAACTACTTGCCCGTAAATCTTGATTGTTCGTTATTCGATTTGCGTAATTTTTGGCAGGAGTATACTATATACTATTGGGAAGCATCTCACTAACTGTTGGGTTCAGAACTTATTATTTTCTCCTGTTTTGCACAAATGCTACACACAAATAAATGTTATAAATTTAATAGAATACATTGCACACCGGCACACTGTGCTTTGAGCATTTACCGATGTCCGTTAAAAAAATCACCTGATCAGAGAAACCCGGTCAACACAACAAACATATTTACTTAATTACACATAAGAGAACTAAATATTCATATGAGGAGGTAGAAATGTCTATTCAGCTACCTAGATATACAAACCATACAAATATGCACATATGTACATACATATCCCTTTATGTAGGCACATGTATAACTGTCCAACATATATGTTATATTACATTATTTTAGTTTTAAGCATTTTCATGAATTTTATGAAGTCAGTTAAATATATGCTGTGGCCCACGAAAGAGGCTCGCCTTAAAATCTGCATTTTAATTTGATAGACGCAACATTGGTGCCTCCTGTGAGGATCTTTTTTGGGAACACCTGTAGTCTTGACTCGTTTTAGATTCGGTAGTTGAAGTTATCCTACGTAAAACTTCCACCGTCTGAACTTTGGCAGCAGTCCAAGCAACACAATAATCGTCATTCAACATGGACATTCATTTTAAACAATTAATTATGGAGCAAACTGCATTGTTCACTACCTTAGAGAAAAGTTTGCGCAACATCAAAAAGGACAGTACATCTCGGAAAACGGAGGTATATTTGAAGACGCGTTTAGATTCCGCCGCTGGGTTACATGCAGAATTTCGGTTACTGATGCGACGTTGAGGAAGTGAAGAAAGGTAATATTACCACAGAAATTGGAGACAAATTTGAGGAACTATATATCGATGTGGTGGCTCTTCTACGTAGTGATTTACCGGAGCCAACGTCAATACCATCAGCAGCTCCACGTCAGCAAGACAACAATAGCTCCTTGCTCGCGCGTATTAGTGAGGAGCTTAAGCTACCTACGGTCAAGTTACCAGTGTTCAGTGGTAAATTTTCAGATTGGCCAGCGTTCAAGGAAATATTCGAAGAGAGAGTACATAAATGTACTCGATATAGCAATCTCCATCGTTTCCACTACTTGAAAGATTCTTTGAGCGAAGAAGCAGCACCAGCATCTGACGCTCACAGAAGCCAATTATCTCGTGGCCTGGCAAATGCTCATAAATATTTATGACAACAAGCGGGTATTATTTGCACATTTTATGGATTTATTCGAGCAACAACCACCAGTGCCACCTAACGATCCTGTGGCATTGAAATGATTTATTCAAAATGCCGATCATGCATAAACTCAATTGAGCATCTGGGGGTTGACATTAAGGGGAGTCAAATATCTGACACTGCCAGATTAGAGTGGGAAAAATCCTTAGTCACAACGCAAGACATTCATACGTTCGAGCAATTTTGCACACATTTAGATTCCCAGTATCGCATAATGATCACGGCATCTACGAACGCAACAGCTATATCTAAGCAGCCGACTACTACTGTTAGTCGCGAATCATCATCGAAAGCAAAGAAAACCATTAAATCATCTTGTAGCACAAGTACTAAACAATTATGCGTCATATGTGGTCAAGGTAACCACTCATTCGTGCATGCGAGAGTTTTCTTAAAAAGGGTATTTCCGAACGAACGTCAGCTGTTGAAGAACATAAGCTATGTTTCAATTGCTTGGGAAACAACCATACAGTCTCAAAGTGCCTTAGTCGACGCCTATGTAATCATTGTGGAGGACATCATCATACCCTTATTCATATGGATCGCGCTGTACCTGCAAGTATTCCTAGTAATAAACCAACGAGCTCCGTAACTAGCTCCGGAGCTACGCCACAAAATATCCAAACTGAGCCCATCACCAAGGCAACTGCAACTTCGTATGCATCAAATTGTGATGTGCTACTCCCTACAGCCATTGTGGGCATTCCAACTAAGGATGGTTCCACACTTGATTTTCGTGCATTTTTAGATCAAGGATCACAGGCTTCTTTTATAAGCGAAAGGGCAGTCCAAATGTTGCGATTAAACCGGCGAAAGGTGCGCGTTCAAATTAGCGGCCTGACAAATGCGAAAATTACAGAAGCATCGTCGTGCGTCACTTTAGTTTTTAAGCCAAGAAATGATTCGTCTAAATCATTTGAAGTCCAGGCTTATGTACTTAGGAACGTTGGGTCTAAGATGCCAGAGCGACGTATTGATAACACGCAATGGACGCACCTCAGCTACTTGAACTTGGCAGATCCAAACTACCATATTCCGCAAGGTGTCGATATATTGTTGGGAAGTGATATCTATGATGAACTTATGCTAGATGAAGTACGTCGCGGTGAACAGGGTACTCCTATCGCCCAAAATACCTTTTTAGGGTATATCATATCGGGAAAAATAGGTGAAGGTGGCAATTCAATACGGACGCACAATGTGACGGTTACTCCAAATGCAGCCGCTGGAGAGCTCGAGTTGCTACTGCGTAAATACTGGGAAATTGAAGAGATCGGCGTATCTGTCCATATACAATCCGATCAGGAAAAATGGTGTGAAGAACTTTATAAGTCGTCGCATCGCCGCTTGGATACAGGTAAATATATTGTTAAGCTGCCATTATTATCGCAGATAGATCCACAGCTGTGCATTGGATCATCTTACGAACCTGTACTGAAGCGGCTCAACCAGCTTCAGCGACGACTTTCTCGAGACTCCGAGCTGAAATCTTCATACAATGACACGATTAGAGAGTATATTCATCTGGGTCAAATGACGAAATTAGCAAATGTAACACCGGCTTTATTAGCTGAAAATATGATCACAGTCCCCTATTGTTATCTACCGCACCATCCCGTAATCAAGGAATCATCAACAACTACCAAAGTGTGAGTAGTTTTCGATGGGTCCATGCGAACGAGTAATGGGAAATCACTCAATGATATATTGGCCGTTGGCCCAAAATTACATAAAGATTTGGCGGCCATACTGATCAATTGGCGTCTACTTAAATATGATGTCGAAAAAATGTATCGGTGCATCAATATTTTCGAAGAAGATGCAAACTTCCAGCGCATTTTATGGTATGATGAGCACACAGGCCAGATAGAGTATTATATGTGTACAAGGGTCATGTTTGGAACGAGTTCAGCACCATTTACAGCGCTGCGTACTATGCAACAATTGGCGATGGATGAAGCGGCTAACTACCCGTTAGCAGTAGGGGTCATCAAAGAACAAATGTACGTTGATGATATATTATCGGGAGCGAATTCCATTCAGGCGGCAAAAGAAATACAAAGGCAGGTTATCGGCATGCTCAAATCTGGTACTTTCGAATTAAGAAAATGGGCTAGCAATATTCCTGAGTTACTACACAACATACCTGTTGAAAATCGTGAGAAAAGAATAGTGTCGCCACTTAATGCAGACGACGCTATCAAGGCATTGGGTTTATATTGGAGTCCAAGTGAAGATGCGATTCGATTCCGAATTAATTTCGAACTTCCTACAGGCGCTCCAACCAAAAGAAAGGTCCTATCAACCATCGCACGACTGTTCGATCCAATGGGTTGGTTGTCACCACTGCTAATATCTGCAAACATTTTCATGCAACGGTTATAGCAAACACAGCTAGGATGGGATAAAATTTTACCCAATAAGTTAGCGAATACGTGGACTATTTTTGTTACTCAACTGCTATTGATAGCGAAACTAAATATCTCTCGCTATATTATGTGTGACATTGCAACCCACACACTATTACACAGATTTTGTGATGCCTCATCTTCAGCTTATGGGGCAGCTGCATATCTACGCAGCCAAGTAGGTGATAATCGGTATGAAGTTCAACTCTTATTGGCCAGATGCAAGGTTCTACCCATAAAACCACAACTCACGATCCCAAGAGCAGAACTATGTGCCGCAGTCAAACTGTTCAGGTATTTAGAAAAACATTTCTACTCACATATTTCTTTTCAGAAAGTTTGTTTCTGGGCCGACTCAACAGTGGTGCTTAGCTGGATTCGTGGCGGACCGAGCAAGTGGAAGGTTTTTGTGGGTAATAGAGTCAGTCAAAACCTTCAAAGTACGGAAGCTTATCAGTGGCATTATGTAGCATCAGAGCATAATCCAGCGGACTACCCTAGTGGTGGTATTGAGCCAAGTACCCTAGTATCGTGTCAAATGTAGTGGCATGGCCCACACTTTCTCCGCGAAGCCGTAGAGTCATGGCCTGAATTCAGCGAAAAGAATAACGAGCACTCTAAAGCGATCAATAATGAAACGAAACACATAAAAGTTCATGCTCTTGCAACAGCACAAATCTCAGAATCAACAATTATAGAGCGCTTCTCGTCCTATAAGCATATACTACATTATCTTACTGCAGACGATTTGCAGACAAGTGTCGTCGATCTTCAGAGCAACGTAACTACTCTTCACTTTCAGCTTCTGCGTTGCATGAAACGTTGTTAACTGTCATCCGAATCGTTCAAAAGGGAGGTTTTGCAACTGAGTTTCAAGCGTTGTCTGAGGGCAAGCCCTCAAACAAGCAAAGCAGTATCGTCTCATTGAATCCCTTTTACGACGAACAAGAGAGAGTAGTTAGACTCGGAGGCAGGCTCAGACACGCCCTGTTATCGCCAAATGAGAAAAATCCATACATATTACCAGCGAAAGGTAATTTCACCGATTTAGTAGTACAAAATAGCCATATTACGACACTACATGGAGGGGTTTCTCTTACTTTGGCACACGTGCGTAAATCATATTGGGTTGTTAATGCTCGTCATGCTGCGAGACGAGTAATCCACCGCTGCATGACATGTTACAGGCTTCCACCTAAGAGCTTTGAGCAAATGATGGGTGATTTACCGCCTGCAAGAGTGCGGCCTTCGAGGCCTTTTCTTTCTACCGGCGTCGATTACGCTGGACCAATTAACATTTCACCATCAAAGACCGAGGCCGTACTGCGATGAAGGGTTATGTAGCGGTTTTTATCTGCTTGGCAACCAAGGCCATACATTTGGAACCAGTCGGAGACCTAACATCTGACAGTTTTATCGGTGCTTTTCGGGACATTTATAGTGACTGTGGTACAAATTTCGTCGGCGCAAACAAGAAGCTACAGTGCGACAAACTGGCGTACCGAAAATATATTGAAACCGAAATTTTGCCGTCTCTCCTCCAATATGACACAAATTGGCACTTTAACCCCCCGCCCTCCCCACACTTCAGTGGATTGTGGGAGGCTGGGGTCAAATCGATGAAATTTCATTTAAAAAGAGCTATCGGCGGCAGGGTATTGACGTTTGAAGAAATCGCTACTGTACTGGCACAAATTGAATCATGCCTTAACTCTCGCCCGCTGTGCCCATTATCAAATGATCCAGACGACTTATTAGTGCTCACTCCGGGGCATTTTTTGACCGGAAATTCATTGTTGGCACCGCCGGTGCCTGAGATACAAAAAATCAGTGTAGTAGATCGATGGCATAACTGTCAGTATATCACGCAACAATTTTGGCGCAATTGGACTGGCGAATATCTGTCCCGGCTACAACGAAGACCGAAGTGGCCTTTAACGTCTACGAATGTAAAGGTTAACGACATAGTCATAATCAGAGATGAACGGTTTCCCCCGAATCAGTGGTTTCTGGGCCGCGTTATGGAAGTGCATCCAGGAGCAGACGGTTTGGTTCGAGTTGTCACCGTAAAAACTAAAAACGGCATACTGAAACGACCTGTTGTTGTTGTTGTTTTAGCAACAAAATCACTCCCCGAAGGTTTTGGGGTGTGTTGTCGAAATAACAGTCCTTGACCGGATATGAATCCGGTACGCTCCGGTACTCCCTTGCGGTACTGCCCGACTGTCGTGGTAGCGATTTGGTATGACCAGTGGAACCTTCTAGGTCATGTCATCCCTCCTTCCGAAAGGAAAGAAGAGATGGGTAATGAGAGGTGAGAGGCATCATATCCGTAGATCAACCATCGAGTTGCACATCATTACCTTTGTGCATGTTAGTCGCCTCTTACGACCGGTATGCCTACCGCGGGTATATTCTAAACCCCTACCCGCAGGGGTCACTGAAACGACCTATTGCTAAGTTGTGCCCACTCCCTACACAGGATCCTGCGATTGCGCATCTTTCAGCAAGAGCACAACCGCACAACAACAAATAAATAATAAGGTCTTGAGGACTCATTGAGAGGGGAGAATGTTGGGTTCAGAACTTATTATTTTCTCCTGTTTTGCACAAATGCTACACTCAAATAAAAGTTATATATTTAATAGAATACATTGCACACCGGCACACTGTGCTTTGAGCATTTACCGATGTCCGTTAAAAAAATCACCTGATCAGAGAAACCCGGTCAACACAACAAACATATTTACTTAATTACACATAAGAGAACTAAATATTCATATGAGGAGGTAGAAATGTCTATTCAGCTACCTAGATATACAAACCATACAAATATGTACATATGTACATATCCCTTTATGTAGGCACATGTAAAACTGTCCAACATATATGTTATATTACATTATTTTAGTTTTAAGCATTTTCATGAATTTTATGAAGTCAGTCAAATATATGCTGTGGGCCAAGAAAGAGGCTCACCTTAAAATCTGCGTTTTAATTTGATGGACGCAACACTAACTTTCATGAGAATACCCACATACATTCCCACGACAGCCGGTTCTACGTACCGGAATGACTCGGGGTTTCCCCGACCAAGGGCTGTTATTTCACTACCCCCCTGCCTAAACCGTCAGTTATCCCCCCCCAATAATGTCATCCTCCGAGCAGCTCCTTGCAGCGGGACTGCTCAAGACTCTCCTGCTCCGGGCTGGTATTGAATCCAACCCCGGACCTAGAGAATGGATCTGCTGTATATGCTGGAAGAAAATTTATGTAAAACGTTCACATTCTGTACAATGCTCTACTTGTAGCAGATGGTTGCATCTAACTAGTTGCTCCGGACTAAATCCCTCTACTCATAGACCCGCTAGGTTTTATAGAACTTTTGTGGCCCCTTGCTGTTCACGTCCTATGACGTCCAGTGGCCGTCGTCGATCAAGTATCGCTCCGCCACATATGTCTGACTCTGTCACATCAGTCTCCACGACTAGCACTAACAATGCACATCAGCAAGTAGACCTTCCGAGCGGCCGCTCACGCCCCCAGGCGTCAACATCTCACACAGCAGCTCACAGCTACTCCCTACGTATCACTTCCCAAGTGGATTTGAGCAATGCTGAGCGTCCGCTCTCTCCCACCCCTCGGTCAGCTCCTCTTCTTCCAGCATTAGCACGAGTATAAGCCACAACCATCAGCTCTTGGTCCCTTATACTACGTGCACTGTTTGTCGGCTAAGATTATATACGCCGTTGGCATCAGTCAAGTGCAATAACTGCCTTGGCCTGTGTCACCTGCTCATATGCTCTGGACTCGCGAACAGGAACCTATGGACTGATACGTACGTTGCGCCATGCTGTCGAGCTACGCAACCTTCAACGTCGTCCGACTCGCCTCTACCTTCTGGTAACGCGATTCCTTCGACTTCAAGATTGCGCCGTAGTGCGCGACCCAGCCTATTACCACCTAGACATACGCACCAGTCCTTGACCCCCAGCATCAACTCTGCTCCCCCTGCACATTTCGGTATCCTGCAATTTAATTGCAACGGCCTAACCGGCAAAATTGTTGAAGTGGCAAATTTAATGAAGCGACTGAACATCAAGATCGCGGCGATTCAGGAGACAAAGTTAGGTGGAAGGTCGTCTCTTCAGACCTGCAACGGGTACAATGTACACCGTTGTGTCCCTGCGAGAGGGCTTGGGGGTGGTCTGGCATTCATCACGCATCAATCTGTGCAGTATCGTCTATTTGAGCCTGACATCGACCCGAAGGACACCACCTTAGAACGTCAAGGTATGGTTGTCCGGTCAGGCGATGTCGACCTTGAAATCATAAACATTTACGTACCTCCTGTCACCTGTTGTCCCAGGGATTACCACCCTGACATTCGTGCGTTACTCAGGGGCGAGAACCGCGTCATCCTTGGTGACTTCAACGCACACCACGACCTGTGGCACTCCAGCCTGCAGGCCGATGGTAGGGGACAGGAGCTGGCTGACCAAATAGATGATTCGACGTTCTGCACGGTAAATGGGGATGCCCCCACTAGAGTGGCGGTAAACTGCTCTGCTCGCCAGACATCACCATAGTCAGCGCTGGCCTAATAAACTGCGTTGAATGGCGACCGATGCTGATGCTTGCTTCAGACCACCTACCTATAGTGCTCTCTATCGATCGCCCCACCGACTTTGTCACCGCTGAGAAACGCACATACACTAACTTCAACAAAGCAGATTGGGAGGGTTTTCTCGACACCACAGAGAGCGCCTTCGCTGCTCTTCCTACCCCGTCTGACGTACCAGAAGGGGAAAAGGCGTTTCGTATGGCCCTAGCTTCAGCCTCCCGTCCACACATTCCGTCAGGTAGAATAAAGGAAGTACGTCCATTCTTCCCCGCAGAGGCAGCGGCCCTGGCAAATGAACGTGACCATATTAGACGCCTTGACCCTACGGATCCTCAAATAAGGAATCTTAATGCGGAAATCAGACGCTTAGTTGATCAACACAAACGCACTAGGTGGGAGGAGCACCTAAGGTCTTGCAACCTCTCGGCTGGAGTTGGCAAATTATAGTCGACGGTGAAATCTTTGTCCAACCCGACTAAACCTAACGACAAAATATCCATCGCCTTCGGTGATAAGGTTCAGTCGAAGCCAAAAAGATGCGCGAGCGCCTTCTGCCGACAATTTGTAATGCATCCTCCGTTGAACAAAGAGATTCGCCGAGCCACCAGGGAAGCGCACAAACACAAAAACAGCGATGCGCCCATTGCCATCTCCACAACAGAAGTTCATGAGGCTATTCGCAGATCTAAGAACACCAAATATATTGGCCCCGATGTCATTTCCATGCTATAGATACCTTACACAAATTTTCAACCTTTCCCTTTCCACCTTTGTTATTCCTGAAAGATGGAGACAAGCAAAGGTGGTCCCACTACTAAAGCCTGGCAACCCAGCTGCCGTAGGGAAGTCATATCGCCCGATATCTCTCCTCTCGCCAGTAGTGAAGGTGTTGGAATCTATCTTGTTGCCGTATTTCACCTCAAACCTGCGGCTCGCCGAACATCAGCATGGATTTTGCAAAAATCACAGCACCACCACCGCGCTGAACGCCATAACCACTCAGATAGGGGACGGATTAAATCAAAAGCGTCCCAACCACAGGACAGTGCTAGTTGCGCTTGACCTGGCCAAAGCTTTTGACACGGTCAATCATGCTCGACTATTGAAAGACGTGGAAGATTCGTCCCTTCCTCCCTGTCTTAAACGTTGGACTGCCAACTACCTGAGTGGTCGTCAATCGTCGGTTGAGTTTAGAGGCGCAAGATCAAAACCCAGAATAGTTAAACAAGGGGTGCCACAGGGTGGTGTCCTATCCCCGTTTCTGTTTAACTATTATATATCGAAACTTCCCCCCCCACCAGAGGGTGTGTCGATCGTTTCTTACGCCGACGATTGTACGATTCTGGCAACAGGCCCCTCCGTTGAAGAACTCTGCTCTCGAATTAACTCATACCTCCCAGCCGTGTCCGAATTCTTCGCCGGGAGAAACCTGGCATTGTCACCGAATAAGTCCTCGGCCACCCTATTCACGACGTGGACAACGCAAGTGAACATGGAATTAGACGTCTACGTTGATAGTGTCAAGCTACCAACTGTCTCACACCCCAAAATCTTAGGGGTGACGTTTGATAACATGTTCAAATACGGCGCTCATGTAACCGCAATTGCCAATAAAGTCCAAAGCCGTAACAAAATCCTCAAGTCCCTAGCTGGCAGCACTTGGGGTAAAGACAAAGAAACGTTACTAGCTACATATAAAGCAATTGGCCAGCCGGTACTGAGCTACGCGACGCCAATATTGTCGCCGGGGCTAGCTGACACACACTGGACGAGGCTACAGGTCTGCCAAAACACCGCCCTTCGTACCGCCACTGGGTGTCTTCTTATGTCTCCTGAGCATCACTTACATAGCGAAGCGAAAATGCTCGCCGTTTAAGAGTATAGCGAGATGTTGACCAGGCAATTCCTGTTCAACTGTTGCAAACCGCAGCATCCGAACGAACGCCTGATCAACGAGGATCCGCCCCCCAGGAGCATAAGGAGCCATCTACGCAAACACCACGATGAGATCCGGCACCTGATTTCCACGCCGTTTGATCCTAAGGTGCACCGGCAGGCCCTCACCCTCATCCACACGAATTCGGTAAATTCCTATGTTAGCTCTCTCCCGGTGAACGCCGTTCTTCAGGCAACAACACCACCCGTTGCCGAAGAGGAGCGCGAGCTGCCTAGGGAGACTAGGGTGGTGCTGGCTCAACTCCGGTCTGGATATTGTAATAGGTTAAACTCTTACCTATCCAGACTGAACCCCGACTTGCCTAATGTTTGTCCGGCATGCGGCTTGTCCCCCCATACTACTAACCATCTTTTTGTCTGCTCATCCGAGCCTACTCTTCTAACACCCATATCCCTCTGGTCCTCCCCTGTTGAAGCCGCTAGGTTTCTAGGACTTCCGTTAGAAGAGTTCGATGACAATATTGGGTAAGGCTGATACTGACTACCCAGGCAGGGCAACGTAGTGTTAAAACAACAACAACATGAAAATACCTTTTTGAAATTTCAAGCAATCGCGTTTGAAAATAACAGACCTTTTTTGGTGAAAAGTGGGCGGCGCCACGCCTACTTCAACAAATTCCACAACATTTGTTTACAGTTTATTTTGCTTAAAAAGCAATTCCAAAATCAAATTTTACCAGAGTTATGACATGAAAAGTTTTGTGGAATAATCCACCATAAAGGGGCGGGTCCACGCCAATTTTTGAAAAATGTTATGCATTCTACTTTCTTTGCCCGCGAACACTTTAGAGGTGAAATAGAAATGATTTACACGTAGTGTAAGTAAAGTTATTGCATATTCAATATATCCACGATCCTTCTCAAAATCTTTCGTATAAAATTGGGCGTGGACCTTACCCGATTTCGCAAATTTTTTTTCGGAATATTGCCGGTATTAATATAAATAAATATTTTTATAAACGACATATCAAAATGTTTTCAACATGCAAGGTTTCTGTTATACGCTGACGACTATAAAGTTTTCTCAACCATTTCTAATTCCTCAGACTCGGTTAAAATCCAATCTGATCTGAACAATGTTGCTATCTGGTGTATTACAAATAGGCTACCGTTGAATGTTGGTAAATGCTTTCATGTTACTTTTTCGAAATCGCGCTGTCCAATTCCTACAGGTTATTTCATTGGCCATTTGTCGCTAAAACACACCAAATTTCATCCTTATAGGTGTATTATGTACTGAATAATCACTCTTTTTGTATTTTCGAAAATATTGTATATGTAGAAAGTGGGCGTGGCTTTTAACCGATTTTGCCTATTTTCAATAGCGCTCCGAGATAAGTGAAAAGGAACCTGCATACCAAATTTCATTGAGATATCTCAAGATTTACTCAAGTTATCGTGTTCACAGACGGACGGACGGATGGACGGACGGGCATGGCTTAATCAATTTCTCTTTTCCTCCTGAACATTTTGATATATATAAGTCAATATCTATCTCGATTCGTTTATGCCGTTACATACTACCTTTAGGCGAATGAAGTTAATATACCTTGTGTGCGAAGCACTACTAGGTATAAAAAGAAGCTAAAAAGTCAACATTTTCATTCAAATTTTATTTATTTAAGTTTTGTTCATTTGCATATAAAACCTACATATAAACATTACTTAAAGGAACTATGTATGAACACATATCAGGCACATTTTCTTGACTAGTACATGACTTTTTTTTTAAATAAATACTTATACATATGTACATTAAGGCCTCACGCTCCATACAAAAAAAAATGGATACCTTGTTTCCATGATCCAACCATAACAGGTCGTAGCAGCTCGACAAACATACAAACACACAAAAATTTTCCATGTATTTTGTTTTTGTAATTTGTGGGTTTATAGTCAAAATCGTACTGAAAAATATTTTGATTGTCAAAATTCGAGAAAAAAATAAAAATCAGCTGGCCTATCGACACGACCTGTATTATTGGATCATGCTTGTGTCCATGGGAATTATAAACTTCAATGTATGTATTCTAAGACCTTGGTCAAAATATTTCGAAAAAATATTAAGATTTACCGGAGCTAAACCAGGTTAAAAAAACGCTAAAAATATCGTTTTTTATGTATAATATTAGATGATATTATATAATTTATTAGTTTAGACTGATTTTTTGTTCTATGTACATTAAGGTGCCTCCAAAAAAGTTGCACTGTTTCCACCGGAATTTCAAAATTCACTCTTTTCTAAGGACTCCCCCAAAACATTTCGAAAGAATATTAAGATTTACCGGAGTTAACCGGGTAAAAAAAAGGCTAAAAATATCGTTTTTTATGTATGTATAAAAGGAGTATGAAAAAATGTTTTTTTAATAAGAATTAGCTGGAGTACAAAAGGTAAGAATAAAAAAGTTTGAAAATTTTATCAACGCAATCCAAATAGGTTTGTGGGAAACTTTCATAACTCAGCCAATTATTGACGGATTTCTACGATCAGGATAGCATTTGAAAGGTATTTTTGAGACGTTGCCATTTCTGCGAATATTAGCACACAGGTATACAATAATGGTATTGATAAAATTTTTAAACTTTTGCAGTCTATCATCTCAGCTGCTCTTTATTAATAAATATTTTTTCATACTCCTGTTATACATAAAAAACGATATTTTTAGCGTTTTTTTAACGCGGTTAACTCCGGTAAATCTTAATATTCTTTCGAAATATTTTGGGCGAGTCCTTAGAAAAGACTGAATTTTGAAATTCCGGTGGAAACAGTGCAACTTTTTTGGAGGCACCTTAATGTGCATAGAACAAAAAATCAGTCTAAACTAATAAATTATATAATATCATCTTCGTCTGATGATTCATCTAGTGATGTACCAGAAAAGCTGGAGGTTTCGTATAAATTTCGGGCATTTACCATACCTAGAGGTGAGATCATCAGAAACTTCAAAATCATCACAGCATTTGGATACGCGTTTTAATGAACATCTAATGTTAAGCAGCGAATGAAGCATTTTGGTTTTTAATCTGTTCCTTAGCTTAGTTTTTAAAATGCTCATGGCACTAAAAATTCGTTCAACCTCTGCGTTACTGAGCGGTGACACCAAAAAACTAAATACAAATTCGACAAGTTCCAAAAAAAGGGGTTTCGTTTAATGCGTTTTTATATTCGCGGACTTCCGCCCAAAATTCAATGGTATTAGCTTTAGCCACTGTAGCTCTATTAATGCTATTTGACTTAAAGTATAACGAAACTTCTCTTCTTCAAAATGAGCAAATATATCTCGCTTTGTTACTTTAAAAGAATTTTCAAAAGAGAAAAAATTTATCTTCTCTAAAGAGTTCATATTAACAGTAACCCAGCTAGATTCACCAATACAATCCCAAAACTATGACAATTTATTGTGAATGTAAGAACGGCAACACTTATTTTCATGCTTGACATACTAGCGGCGTTTCGTTCTAATAAGTGCGTAATATATGCATGTCATTGGCACTAGTCAAATATTTTCATAAAAGTGAAAAGTCATCGTGTCGGTAACATTAACAACAGCGAGCAGAAAATGAATAAACTAAAAACAAATAAAAGGCAAGTAAAAACGTATTAAAATATGTATTTTAAAAGTGTACGAAATGCCTTGAGTGTAGAAAAGTCGCGCTTTGCAGAAACTGTGCAAAAATATAAGAATGTGCGCGCAGTGAAAGTGAAGTGGACAAAAGTGTTGGAAATTCTAAAAGTTTTCATGTTGGCGGTGATGATATTGGTTAGATTTGGATGATGTGGTGTAAGTGGACTCAATTTTTGATAAAGTTTGCGAAATAAAAGCATTAGCCATCGCGATAAAATGCCAATGATGATGGTTTATGATAACTTTAAAAAGAATTGGTGTTAATGGTTTGCCTCTGTGTGAGTCTTCTAGGAACCCAAAAAGGAAAGGTAAAGGTGCAGACAATTCCAAATGGAGAATTTTTTCGACGATTAAAACGCCCAATGCGCACCATGCGCTTAATACGTCCATATCATCAAACAGAGGTAAAAATCTATATATTAATTTACTTGGGAATTTTTATTTTATCTTGTTTATATTCAGCAGGTATATTTGTAGTTACACCGCCCAGAAGTACGCAAAATGCGCCCCATGCGCTTAATACGCCGATTACATATACTATATCTTTTAATTTCAGGACAAATAGATATCCGGAAGTGGAATTTTATATAAATATATTAAAATAATTAATAAAATAAATAAATAGCTATATATTTAAGTTAACACACTGCGGCACCCCACATGTTGCATTTCCACACTATACCAATACATGTGCCGCCATGTCAGCATAATTGCAGTTAGCTACAACCTAACACCCTAACTCAAGGCGACCGTATTTACCTGTGGGATTCTGCAATAGGAACCTAGTCAGACATAGCGTCAACAAAATATGTTTCACACGATTGTGAAATACCTGCACATGCCATCGGTGCATGCCAACCGTGGGAAGAGGGATTCTAAGCCGGCGCACCAAAAATCTGCGCATAAAGACAGCAGCGCGACACTTTATGAAAGGGAGCAGCGCAGAATTTAGGGGCAGTTGCGTGTGGACTACTAACTTAATTAGTTATCTTCTTTAAGTCTTTGTAAAACTCTTAACCTACTACAGTTGTGAAACTCCAATCTCTTGTGTTTTATTTCCAGGGCAACTGGCGCCCGAGCAGGGACCAGTAGTGAAGTGAAAAAGTATTAGGAAGAGTGAAGTGAAAAATACCCTTACGGGCAGAATTCTAAAAAGCAACTAGGTTGCTAGAAGTGAAAAAAATTAAAAATATAAGGACAGCAACAAGGTTGCTAGAAGTGAAAAAGAAATAAGAAAAGCAACAAGGTTGCTAAAAGTGAAAGGAAAAAATAAAAAGCAACAAGGTTGCAAAAAGTGAAAGAAAAAATAAAAAGCAACAAGGTTGTTAAAAGTGAAACCTTAAAGGAAAAGCAAACAAGGTTGCTGGTGGTGGACAAATAGCCCCGAAAGGCAAAGATAGTGAACAGAAAATGATCGTGTGGATCCTGTGAGTATCATAACTATTTTTTCGGGGTGCAGCCGATGCTGCCCTAATCTCTTACAATAGATTCGACTCCAACTGGAGCGCCATAAAGGAGTGTCTATCCACTATGCAGATAAATGTACATTGGAGTATCAACTCCTCCAACTTTCCCAAAAGGATTCATGGCTGGACTAGTTCTACGCTGCCGTTATTCACCAATTTCCGCTTGTTATAAATAAACTCAAAACGGAGTCATACTCCGAAGAAACGGTTAAGGTGTTAATAGACACTTATCGGAACCGTGCTCTGGATGTGTTCATCCGTGGCTTTTACGGTGAACTGAGTAAAATGCTCCTGATTCAACGCCCCAAGACTTTGCCAGAGGCTTACTCAGCATCGTATGCATGGCTTTAGTGGTAGCAAGGCACCTCCAATTCCACCAAAATCAACATGGCGTCCTCAGGAACGCAGGTTCCAATCTGATAGACGAAGTCACCAGTTCGCTCCAAAACGGGATGCCCTCTCAACGTCACAACCGGCTGTCGAAAAAATGGACTTAGATCAATCAGTACGTTCAGGCAAGGTAAATTACATGAATCGCCCAAATCCATTCAAGCGGGGTGCAAATTCCGAAAACCTTTCGCGCAAACAACATAAGCTCTTCAATCTAGAGACAACCGCGAATAACAAAAATATGACCAATTACGTAGAGGCCGCTGAAGAGGAAAATTTTCCGGCCGACAGCCATCTAGCGTACCATACATAGAGTACGTTCTTCCTGGCGGCTGCAAACTAGATTTCCTTGTTGACGCAGGTGCCAACAAAAACTTAATCAAACCCTTTTCCTGTGAAATCTGCTTGCGGAAATATACCAGTAAATGAAAAAATTTATTTAAAAATATCACTGGTCGACGGCCAAAATTTACCAAAGACGCGGTATGAAATTCGTATGTAAAACCACCTGATTTCGAAAATCTAGTTAATTTTTACTTCTATGGTACCGTTTTCGAGATATTTTCAATTTACTGTTATTCTCACGAACGGATCAAGCAATTGCAAAAAGGGTGACAGAATCACACATAAAATTTGGTATAAATGCATCATACATTGTTTTTTGCTCAACCAGATAGTTTTCGAGATATTAGCTTATCATTTTTGTTTTTTTTTTATGGAAAAATTTGAAAAAAATTACTCATTGCAGCACTCCAAAACCACAACTTTCTTTTCAGATATTTTTTCTTTAAGTAAAGCTCTGTTTAATTAGAAAACAGATAAGCTACCATCGAAGAAAATCGATGCAAAACTACGCAAGTTATAAACGATCATATAACGCAAACGTCAAGCTGTGTAGTTGTGTTTTTATTTTCTCTGTGATTTTCTTTAACAATTAAATAATTTCTTGATATTCTAAAAATCAAAAGTTACATTTAAAGTTAAAAAAGAGTTAAATATTTAATGTGCTTCACAACTTGGTGTGAAAAAGTTTACTTAAAGCTTTGAATAGTGATAAATTATCTAAATTCATTACACTGATTTTGTGTGTGCCGAGTTTCTTTTTTTGCATATTTTATTTGTTGCATTTGAAAGGCTCGTACTTTACATTGCAATTGTTGTTGCGTGCTGATTTGCTTTTTTAATCTCTCTTTTGTTACAGCTGTTTGCGTGGTTTATTAAACGTCAATTACAGTGTGTCTAAAACTGCTCGCTCAGTTCTGTGCCCTTCAAACTGTCAGGGTTGCTTTTTCTTGTGATTTGATAACATTAATTTTCACTTTCATTTTCATAAAACTAAATTTTTTATCTCTTAATTTTTTATATTTCTTTTAATTAACTTTTTTAAAAAAATGTCGTGTTTGTTTGAAAATTGTCAGATTAAAAGCGAGTCCGAACGCTTTGTAGCGTGCTGGCTGTGCGATGGACTTGTCCACGCAAAATGCGCCGGGTTAACTGGTAGGATAGCTGACTTAATTAACGACGGCAAAGGCCTGCGCTGGTCCTGTGTTAAATGTCGATCGTCGGAAGTTGAGCTATGTAAAACCTTTAGGCACATTAGAAACGGGTTTTCTGAAATCGCCAAAGATTTTTCACTGCTGACTGAAAAGTTCAAGAAGTATGAAAATATTTTCAAGACTTTAAAGCCTGTAGTTTTAGATTTGGAATGCCCTGAAAATCGCGAAGCCAATCGCGAAAACACGAGCAGACGTACGGTTGATCTGCCTACTAAATCAACGACGCTGAACTTGCCTCCAGCCATTGAACTTATAGATTTGGCATCTCCAGTACCTAGTACGGTTGTTCGGGCAACGTCCAAAAACGCCCCCCCCAAGGTCAACAAATAAAAAAACCCTGGAACCTCCAACTATTGCGATGGAGTCCGAACCGATTGTTAGAAAACTGGTTGTGGTCCCTCAAAAAAAATCGATTTTTGTGTCTCGGTTCCATCCAGACACTACTGAAGATGATTTGAGGTACCATATTTCTTCTAAGATTAAAGATAAAACCTTCACTGTTAGAAAATTTAATTTCGGTTACCAACGGAATATGTCTTCGTTTAAAATTGACGTATCCGGAAAAGATTTTGACTCTCTTTTGGACAGTTCTTTTTGGCCTCCCGGGGCTCTTGTGCGGGAATTTTAGTACAGGCCGAACAGAAATGTTGACAACGTAGCTAAAATCTCTCGTAATGTTGAGTCAAAAAACTGAGTTCTAAGTCCGTGAATATCTTCTACCAAAATGTCAGAGGTTTAAATACAAAATTAAATGATCTGTATTTGAAATCTTTCCTTTGCAGTTATAACGTTATTGCTTTTACCGAAACTTGGCTAAAACCGCATGTTTTCAATTCCGAGTTTTTTTGTAACGAATATCAAGTTTATAGACATGATCGCTTGAACAAGGTCGGAGGTGGTGTTCTAATTGCCGTTCATTCCTCCATTCCTTCAGAGGAGGTTAATGTACCTAACACGGATTCCATTGAGTTTAAATGCGTCCGCATCCAGCTAGAGAACGTGTATATGTACTTATCTGTTTGCTACATCCCTCCAGCATCTGATCTTTCAATCTACATGCAGCATGTCTCTCTGCTCAAAACTGTTAACTTATTGACTAAAGCTTCTGACTCGATGATTGTTTTAGGTGATTTCAACCTACCGCATATATCGTGGAACATATCTGATGGAAACATTATTCCAAATCCATCCAAACTGGGCTTCAATGACTTTTTGGATGGAATTTCCGATCTCTGCCTTAGTCAAATAAATGTTAACTCTAACAAGTTTGGTAAAATCTTAGATTTAATTTATGTTGATGATAAAAACAACTTTTCTGTAAATCGTTGTGATCCGTTGGCTTTACCCGAAGACGTCTACCACCCGTCTATGGAAATATTGCACGAAACCTTAAGTAATGGCCAATGTACACAATGCTGCTCATTTAGTAACTTTGATTTTAACTTCTCAATAGCCAACTATAAGAAATTAAATAGAGAACTGTCTAAATTAACTTGGCCTGAGCTTTGTGGCGATATCGATTCAAATGTTTTACACTTTAATCAAACTATTTACTACTTATTTGAGAAGTTTGTTCCTAAACGTAAAATAACATATGATCATCCAACGCAAGCTTGGTTTACTAAAGAGCTTATGATGTTGAAAAATAGAAAAACGCGTTCTTTCAAATTATTTAAGAAATCGGGGTTAAACAAACATTACTTGTTGTATTCTGTTCTACGTAAGAGGTACATCGACTTGCATAAAAAGTGCTATAAAGCCTATATCTCTAAAACAAAAAGAGACATTATTCGCAATCCGAAGTCATTTTATGATTTCGTAAATTCTAAACGAAAAGTAGTGGGATTTCCCTCAGCCATGAAATATAAAGACATTTTATCTAGCAATAATCAAGATATCGCAAATTTCTTTGCGCAATTTTTCACTTCTAACTATTCTGCCGTCACCAATTCTGACTTTGTAAATTATCCCTATGAGCTACATGGGAACAATTTAATTAATTGTCCAACTATATGCGCCAATGATGTTCTTGTTTATCTGAAAACCTTGAAAGAATCTTTTAAACGTGGTCCTGATAGGATTCCTACATGCTTCTTGAAGAAGTGCGCTAACAATATTTACAAACCCCTTACCAATTTGTTCAATCTGTCACTAAAGTGTGGTGTTTTTCCAACAGCATGGAAAGAGTCGTTTCTTCTACCGCTTCATAAAAGCGGAAGCAGGGCTTCTATAGAGAACTATCGTGGCATAGCGAAGCTGTCTGCCATCCCAAAAATGTTTGAAGCTATTGTTACCAATCAGCTTACGAATCCTCTCTCTACTTTGATTTCTGACTGTCAACACGGGTTCTGTAAGGGAAAGTCCACCGTTACAAATTTACTTGAATTTACAAATCATGTCTCAAATGGCTTTAGAAAAAATCTGCACACCGACGTTATTTATACTGATTTCAGCAAGGCTTTCGATAAAGTGTGTCACCCGTTACTTATTCATAAACTAGATCAGTTGGGTTTCCAGCCGGGGGACAGAATACAAAAAGTAGTGTTTAAAAATTGTGAATCCGATGTTATTTATGTCTCCTCTGGAGTTCCTCAAGGAAGCCATCTGGGCCCGATTCTGTTCTTGTTGTTTATAAATGATATTTCTACAGTAATAGAATTTTCGAAAATGTTAATGTATGCCGACGATGTAAAGCTTTTCTTGTCATTCGCATCACACGAAGATAGCAATAAGCTTCAATCAGATCTAAATACACTAGTTACTTGGTGCGATTTAAATTATATGCCGCTTAATCTAAAGAAATGTAAATACATGCGTTTTTCGAGAGGAATTTCACAGCCAGCTTCCTATACAATTAACAATTACAATCTTGAGCAAATATATGATTTTGTTGACCTTGGGGTTACTATGGATTACAAACTCAGTTTCAACTGCCACATTAACGTAACAGTCAATAAAGCTAGAGGCGTTCTAGCATTTGTTAAACGATGGTCTAAAGAATTTAGCGACCCTTATATAACTAAAACTCTCTTTACTACATTAGTCAGACCGATACTTGAATACGGTTCTATTGTTTGGAACCCGCGTTACCAGGTCCACGTGGATCGCTTAGAATCAGTTCAAAAACAATTTTTACTATTTGCCTTAAGAGATCTTCACTGGGATCCCTTGTATAATTTGCCATCGTATACGAGTCGCTTAAAACTAATTAATCTTCACAGCCTTTCTAGTCGGAGAGAAATGCTTGGAATTGTCTTCATGATTAAATTACTAAATGGTTCAATCGTAAGCCCGTTTCGTTTGAGCGAAGTGAACTTCAATGTACCTTCTCGCATATCAAGACATTTTAAAGCACTTATCTTGAAGCAGTGCCGGACTAATTTTGAATTAAATGAGCCTTTTCGTTGTTTGTGTCAAGATTATAATTCTCATTCTGGTACGTTCGATATCTCAGACTCACTATACAGCATAAAAAAGTCGATTCTTTCTATCCTAAATACATAGCAACAACTTTTTTTTTCATATCCTTTGATTCTTATCTTTATTCTTAACAATAACTTTTCGTTGTCAACTAATTATTTCTTAATTGTGTAATATTTTTTACTTAGCTGATGAGGTTTTCTCTGTAGCTGAGCAGTTTTAGATCTCGACGATTAACAAACCAAAGCCTTTCAAAGACTCGGCACGAGAGAACAATCCGCGCGTCATGCGGATGCGCCCCTCGCGCCGGTCGGGCGGGATATGGTGGGTAATCCGTTGGGCATTATTATTATTATTATTATTAAAAAATACCCAGGTTTCGCAACTTCAATGTATGTATACATACATACATATATTAAAGGTATAAAGTGCAAATGGGATATTATCCGGATAAACGAATAACACAATAGCAATGATAATACTTTTTCTTTAAATATATCAAATAGTACTTTTAATACTCCACTTGTTTTATAATAGGTAGAGTGGTTGGGCTCGAAACCTGCTGTAGGCATGTAGTTATAAACATGTATTTCCGGCACTTATTGGTGAGTGTGCTGGTAAATTTTCAAAATTATAAGACACTGAAAATTTTTAAAGCCTACATCTAAAGCAGGTAGTATTTTCTTTTCCCAGCTTCGTATAAAAAGGAACCTTTCTGTCTAGGTAAGATTTGATTTTTTCAATTTTATTCTTGTTCCGAGTATAAACATGAGTTAATGCGCCTTCAAACTTCAAACCATATGCAAGGCTCGTCGGAGAAAGTTCAGTTCATAAGTTAAATTTCAAAACCGTGATTTATTAAAAAAATAAAATGAGTAAAAGGACCCGGTAATTTGAGTGTGTGGCGTTGGAAAGTTGTACTGAATTTCGCATGGGAAACGAGAGAAACGTTCTGTCACAACTTAATGATTGGATAAGAGATTTGGAACTATCTAAGGAAAAAAACGAGATCCACACTTCTCATATGCAACAATTTAAACTTGTGTCATCCAATGTTAACGTGATATATTGTAGAACTCGTCACGAACCATTTTCCACACACTATACCAAGAAAGACAGTATATGCTACTGCAACGACATTCCTGGTTTATTCAAAGAGTTTGATCAAACATATGATTCAAAAGAGTGGCGATTGTTCATAGACAGCAATAAACTGAGTTGAAAGGCTGTATTATTGCATATTGGTAACAAAAAGCCTTCTATCCCGATCGCGCATGCAGTAAATACAAAGGAAACCTACGAGGAAATGCAAAAACTACTCAAATTTATCAAATATGAAGAGCATGATAGTATGTTCTGATCTCAAAGTCGTTGCAATGCTATGCGGTCTACAAAGTGGCTACACCAAGCACTGCTGCTTTCTCTGCAAGTGGGATAGCCGAGCTAGTACGGGCCACTATGCCAGAAAGGATTGACCGGAAAGATTCGAGTTTACCGTTGGTGTGGATAACATCAAATACTCCCCTCTTTTCAAGAAAGAGAAAATCATACTTCCACCCTTACACATCAAGCTCGGTCTCATTAAAAACTTTGTTAAGGCTTTTGACAAAGAAGGCGAAGCATTCGAATATTTGAAAACAATTTTCCAGATATTTCTCAAGCCAAGATAAAGGGAGGTATTTTTGTTGGACCACAAATAAAAAAGTTGATCAACAATAATCAATTCAAAGGACTACTCTCATCAGTTGAGGCAGCAGCGTGGGAATCCTTTGAAAAGGTCCTTGCTTCTTTTCTCGGTAGACACAAAAGCCCTAACTACGAGCAGATAGTCAACGACTTAATCAATAATTATGCGAAAATGGGTAAATATTAAAGGCTTATTAAAATGAATTTCCTAAAATTTTATAACTTGTTTACATAACTAATATTTTCTTTCCAGGCGTAAATATGTTCAAAGCAACAGCTTCACAGCCAAATGTTCTAAAATAAGCAACAGAAGGTTTTCTACCAAACCGCTATACCATTTTGCTGTGGGGTATAGCTTACCGTTTTTTGGTGTTCAATGCCATGACGCTTGAAAAACTCTTTAAACTCGTAATTCACATATTCAAGCCCATTATCGCTCCTGAGACATTTCAACTTTTTTCCGGTTTGTTTTTCTACACGGGTTTTAAACTCAACAAATACCGAAAATGCTTGTGACTTTAGCCGCAAAAAATGAGTTTCGGTGTACCTCGAATAATCATCTATAAAGGTGATGAAATATTTCGAACCACCTTGAGAACATACTCGCATTCGACCACAAATGTCACTATGCACCAGGGTTGCCGTTAACAAAGAAAAAATTCTACCATCCATTAAAAAAAAAATCTACCAAATTTGGAAAAAATCTACCAAAATATTTATTTCAGTTATTTCAAGAAACAAAATTTAGTCTTTAATAAGGAACATTAAGTTCAAAGTATGGTATAATATATAAAATCATATGTATTAATGTATTTTTAATTTAATATTCAATATACATCGCAAAAGCTAATAACTGATATATGAGTCGTTCACTACAACAACGGACTAGCCCATAAACCTAACAATTCTCAACTAATTACATTAACAGCAAGTGTAAACCAAAATCTTTTATGCAAAAATTGTCTAAGCCAACTTTACCTCATATTCAATAGATAGCGGCACTTAAACCGTGATTGATCTACAACAAATCTACAGCAATTATTACATTTAGATATTTAAATATGTTAAAAGTATGACATTTTATCACCAACCTGTCCATTTTTTCTTTTTGTTGACAATTATTTATTACACCTCGGATGAAACTTGACAACATTCGTTAAAGAAAATTTTGAGTTGAGTTAGAGATGTTCGCTCGCTATCGATATGC
Organism: Sphenella marginata; assembly: GCA_951509765.1. Lineage (NCBI taxonomy): Eukaryota > Metazoa > Arthropoda > Insecta > Diptera > Tephritidae > Sphenella > Sphenella marginata. The sequence continues at coordinate 35,477,287 of OX608082.1, read as the reverse complement.
ATACTCATACAGTGTGCTTATTTGTGTTCGAAAAAATATGTAATATAATAATGGGTCTGTTCGTGATGCGCAAGCTCATTTACGAACAAACCCAATGTAATAAAACATTCGAAAATGACTGTGTATTAAGCATATTCCTAAGTATTTCGAAAAATTGTAAAAATCTACCAAAATGGAAAAAAATCTACCATTCTACCAAAACGGGTTTTTTTAAATTTTTTCTACCAAAAATGGTAGAATTCTACCAAAACGGCAACCCTGCTATGCACCACCTCAAGAATTGCTTTAGCTTTCACATTATCATAATGTCTGAAAGGTTTGGTACTTATCTTGCAATCCGCACAAGTCATACAATCAAAATTATTCGGCTTCTGTACAGAAATACCACGCACCTACGATGCCATAAGTTTATTCCATCATCATTTGTTACTTTCGCACTCATAAGTTTATTGTTTTCTTTTGTAGGGAAATTCGCATAAAATATACCATCAACCATTTTAGCAAAGAGTTGTTTATGAGTCATTGATTTTACATAAGCTGCATTTTTGGCATACTGTACCGTATGACCATTACTAATTATTTTGCTCACTGATAAAAAATTAGAATGCAAGCTCGGCACATATAAAACATCACACAGAGTAATATTTAAGTTATGTGACTTCATTATCACATTGCCTATTCCCACTGCGTTTACACCTTCGCCCGATGCAAGTACAACTTTTTGTGTACGACTCTTAATTTCAGAAAAACAACTCTCATCTCGGCACATATGTGACGATGCCCCGCTATTCAGTATCCACATATTCTGATTTTGGCTATACTCGTTACAAAGACTTAACAATGATGATGTTGTGTTTGCTCTCGACCTGCATTCTGACCAAATGTGGCCTCTCTTACCGCATGCATAACACCTCATATTTCTTTTATTTGGAAATTCTCTTTTCCCGCTTTGGTCTGACATGTTATTACGTTTCCCGGCAAATTCGACCTGTTTGTCCTTCGAACCAAATACAGATTCTCCGTTAATCTCGTTCCGCTCCCCGCGACGTTGCTCTTCCTCCAATATCTTGATTTTCAAATGTTCCAATTTCGGTAGAGTGTCCCGACTTTCTATGGCAACAATGAAACTGTCCTTCTCATCCGGTAGACTGCACAAAAGTAAAATGGTAAGTAATTCCTGTGGTACCTCCACGCCAATGTCTTTGAGGTCATCTGCCAACGTACAAAACGTATTTATTTGATCGGCACATTTTTCGCCCCCTCCAAATCGAAACCGCATTAACTTTTTAAATATATTTACTTTACGCGCAGGCCCACTTGCCTTGTATAAATCACTTAACTTCAACCATGCACCTTTTGCTGTTGAACATTTTCTAATGTGGATAAGTTCCGATGGCTTGACACACAAAGTTATCATCGCCAACGCTTTTTAGTCTTCTTTGACCCAAGCTGACTTAACTTCAGCCGATGCTGATACTGGACAAGTCTTCTCCACCACATCCCAGTGATCTTGCGTTATTAGCAAACTTTTCATGCTAACACACCACGACGTGTAATTCTCGCCATTTAGTTTTTCAATTTGCGCGAAAGTATTACTCATATTAAATACCGATTTACAAACAACCATTGAACAAATAACTTTTAAACAATTATACGAAACACGTGTTATATTATTACAGTCCTGGGCCCATAACCCTTGTAAGCATATACGAGCTTTGCTCAATAAATAACACGACCGTTCGGTTAAACAACATTTATTCAACTAACTATAATTCAAGAACAGTAGCCCGTTTCTGTAACTTTTCGTTATGATAACGATCGATATCCTATCGCAAGGCTCGTATCGCTTTCGTTATGATAAGTGTTTCTGTATGAGAAGTAACTCACCTTGCGAAATGAGAATGGTGAGATTGCCTACTTATCGATGAAACAATTGGAATGAAACAAACCATTTGTCATCGCGAGTTTTGTGGAGATTTGTTCAATAAAAAATTGGTAAATATCTGCATATATTAATGTTAATTAATGTTACTAATTGTGCAATGTCAGTGGTTTGGTGTTTTGTTATGATAGTAATTGCAATAAATAAGTTCCGGCAGTTTATTTTGAGAAATATTTATACATTTCAGTTGAAGTTCTCAAAGCCGTGTACTAGTGCATTTTGCTTTGTAAACATTCATACAAAACACTTATTAAATCATAAATAAATGCATTTATGAATGAAAAATTGTGAAATATCAGTGATTTGGGGTTTTGTTATGATGGCAATTGCGTTAAATAAGTTCCGGCAGTTTATTTTGAGAAATATTTATACATTTCAGTTGAAGTTCTCAAAGCCGTGTACTAGTGCATTTTGCTTTGTAAACATTCATACAAAACACTTATTAAATCATAAATAAATGCATTTATGAATGAAAAATTGTGAAATATCAGTGATTTGGGGTTTTGTTATGATGGCAATTGCGTTAAATAAGTTCCGGCAGTTTATTTTGAGAAATATTTATACATTTCAGTTGAAGTTCTCAAAGCCGTGTACTAGTGCATTTTGCTTTGTAAACATTCATACAAAACACTTATTAAATCATAAATAAATGCATTTATGAATGAAAAATTGTGAAATATCAGTGATTTGGGGTTTTGTTATGATGGCAATTGCGTTAAATAAGTTCCGGCACTTTATTTTGATACTGGTGCAGTTTTATGTTTTTTATGTATAGTGCGCTTTTATAATATATCATTTATTAAAAATTAATCTTCTTCAGCGAAACATTATGTTGGTGGCTGCATTAATTGCTTTGGCAAATGACCAAAGACATATGCTAAGGATACAGAGGCGACATTTAAGAGACACAACGGACCCTTTCCACCTTCCAGAAGTTCGGTTTGAGGAACTTTTTCGCTTCAAAAAAGATGCTGCACTTGATCTTTTAATGGAAATCTCTCCTTTCATGAAAAGTGGTGAAAGGCAGACTTTTGTTCCAAAGCCGCTAAGGTTGGTCACCGCATTACATTACTATGCAACGGGATCATTTTTGAGAGATGTTGGTCAGGACTTTGTATGTGCATTGAGTAAAACAATGGTTTGTCGTTGCGTGAGGGAAGTTACTTACATCATAGAGGAAAAGTTGATGAATAAATACATTAAATTCCCAACTACACTGGAGGATCAAAACAAAATCAGTCTAACGTAGATATAATCGCATTTATGTTTAATTTTATATTCGTGTTTATTTGTTGACCATTCTCCTTTCAGTTTTTTTTCTGCTACTGGCTTTCCCGGGTGCATAGGTGCAATTGATTGCACGCAAATCAAAATTAAAAAACCCTCAGTTGACATCGAGAGTTGCTACATAAATCGAAAAGGTTATTTTTCCAAAAATGTACAACTAGTTTGTGACTATAACCTTTACATATTGTCTGGCAATGCACGCTATGGTGGTAGTACCCATGATGCTTTCATATGGGAGTACAGCAAGTGCAAAGAGTTTATGGAAAGGCAATATAACCTTGAAGCTAGTACATTCTGGCTGATAGGTGACTCTGGATATCCACTACAACCTTGGCTAATGACTCCGTTTAGAAATCCAGAAACAGCTGGCCAAACTGATTTCAATTTTTGTCACATTCGGGCTAGAAATTGTGTGGAAAGGTTAAATGGTGTTTTAAAAAAAGTATTCGCTTGCTTGTCGCATGACCGTGGACTTCTAGTCAATCCAGGTTATGCTGGGTCAATAATAAACGCTTGCTTGACTCTGCATAACTTTAGATTGGCACATAACATGACTCTACCTGCTATAAGCGATGTACCAATTCGGGAGGTGGAATTTTTCGAAGATTATAGGCCAAACGAAAGTACCTTAAGTCGGGGAAGAAAAGTTCAGGAAGGTATAGTTCGAAGATATTTCAATTAACTCCAAATACCCATACAAATAATGGCAACGCTTAAAGCAGTTACAAATTCACCAAAAACACAATGAAAACTATAAGTGGTAAAATATTGTAAAATGTTTATATGTACATATAACTGTCTTAAAATCTCCTAAGTTATAATTTGCTTTATATGTTTGTGTTCGCAATACGAGATTCATGCGCCTTATATTGAACTTAATCAATTAATTTTATTTGATTACAGGTAAAACCGACATTGTGAAAAGTCAGAAGTGCTGAATACAATTTTAATGTCAGAAGTGGACTTGTAATTTGTAACGACCAAATGCTGTCCAACAGCAAATCATTATAAGTTTTAATGAATAGGTAATTACAGCGTTAGCAACAGCAGTACTTTTAAGGAAGTTCGATTTGGTCGGGGAAATGTGATTATGAACGGCGGTGATACAGATAAAAATTTATTTTATAAAGTAAAGGCAAACAACTATACATATATGTAATGCATCTTGTAAAGTTTTTTCTACTTATTTTAAGTTTCTGTTTTGCACATATATTTTATAAGATTGATGTACGTACTACCTAATCAAATTAAATTAAATTAAATAAATAAACATACATTTTTGTTTCATTGAATAATTTTTGTTATTTTCATTTATTTTTACATATTTTTTATTAAATAGAAACTAAATTAAATTAATTCAAATAGTGTTCAGAAATGAAAGGGAAGAAAGGCATAGGGAAGGGATAAGGAAAGGATGGCATAGGGAAGGGATAAGGAAAGAATGGCATAGGGAAGGGATAAGGAAAGGATGGCATAGGGAAGGGATAAGGAAAGAATGGCATAGGGAAGGGATAAGGAAAGAATGGCATAGGGAAGGGATAAGGAAAGGAAACTAAACGCAAAAAAATTAAAGTTAAATGCAAGAGAAATAAAATAAAAAAGATAAGAAAGAGTAAATATGGAAAATTAAAGTTTTTTATTCTAAAACCGATGGTTTTAACGAGGCATCGATGGACTCAAGCACTTTTAGAATATTTTCAAGGAGCTTCGTTTGTCTCTCCATATGCTCCATTAACTTGTCGTCCTTCTCCTTTATGTAGTTTTTTATTTCAGCAAAACTGCTGCTGAAAGTATTTGTTTGAGAGCGTGAGGACGACGCTCTTGGAGATGGAGCTCTCTTGGGAGTATCAATGGATATATCATCCGCCATTGATACATCCTCCACTTTCGTGATTGTTTCAGACTGCAATAGTAGAAAAAGTTTTAAGTTATGTATATCGTATCATCAATTGTTATAGGTTTTAAATAAATGGATTTACTTAATCTCTTAGCGACTGATTGCAAAACCTTCCATATCTCATAAATATATTCCCCAGCTTCGCAATTCATCGATAACAGGCTTTATATACATATATTACCTGTCCAAACCCAGATTCTCTGGTTTTTCCGTCACCCTCCACAGCTGCCGACGGAATGTACGCCAGTACCTCCACATCCACATCGTCCAGTGGTGCTGGTCCATCGCTGGCAGGCAGATTACCGGTTCTGTTTTGGAACCTTGCAATCTGTGCCTGTTTGTGCTTAACGGCACACTTCCAATCTGCCCAACTCTAAGAAAAAAAAGATAATAAGGATTGTGGTTCAAATATTGTAGGTTTAGACCGAACCTTTTTCCACTGCTCAGCCGATTTGCTCGCTCCTCCTGTGGCATTAAGCTCAACAGCCACCGTTTCCCACAGCTCGTTTGCCATTTTGGCACTATTTGGGCCTCCGAAGCTGCCCATTGCCACATTACTATTGCCTTTCATATATTGCAAAAGTTTAACTTTCTGCACCTTTGTAATTCTACCGCATCTAGTTTTTTTCTGCAAAGCAATACATTAGATTATCTCAATGTAAATGAGATGAAAACAAAATGTTATTAAAAAATCATAGTTACCTCCATATTTTGCTTCGTTCTGGCACAATACTTGATTTTAAATAACTATCACTGAAGTTACAGTTGGTGATATTGTTATCGCAAGGTTTTTCGAAAATGTATTCACACCACACTTACAGAAACACTACCTATCGATAACTACTAAACAGGGTTGCACCAAGCGTTAAAACTCTTAACGAAACGATACAGAAACGGGCTACAGGTCACTTAAACATAAGAATTAACGAAAAGAAGAATGCAATTTGGGTTGCCTATATTGATACAATCAAATATGAATACAAAGTAACCATATGTCTACAATAACATTGGTCAAAAGGTTAGTCATAAGCTTAGGATCATTAGAATCCGGGTGTCCGGAATGCAAGTGTTTCCGCACTTGTAGTCTTTGAAGTTGTAGTGGTTCAATTACACTTTTCTCACTGGTGTGGGATGACTGATTCGAAGGGGTTCAATTCCTCCAATATGATCTTCTGCTTATTTGCGTGAAGCCATCCGTGCCATGAGTAGGTCGTTTGCAATTATAAACGCTTACGACTAAAAGGGATTAACGCGAACCTGCCAGAGTCAAGTCAATACCTATATTAAAATGCAAAAATACGAAACATAATAATAAAATACAACTGCAGAAAAATGCAGCAAATAAAACGAAAATTGCCACAAATATGCGTATAAAACGCAAAAACAATATAAGCAAAAATGCAAGTGTGCGCAAAAGCGCCAACAGCCAAATATAAGATGCAAAATCGCAACACAAGGATGCGCAAAAAGCGCCAAAAAAAACAAAAAACAAAGAGGGGAAGGGATACTCTCAAAAACGAAATTTTGCATGAAACTATTAGTGAACTAACAACTCTACTAATTTTTAGTTTTGCTAATCCGCATCGAACTAATGGCATTCAACTAATATAACTTAACCACTTCACTACTGGGTTCCCAAACCTATTACAAAACCTAGAAACTAAAACATTTTAAACTTAACATTTTCAACTAACATTTATAACTTAATATTTTTAACTTAACAAACCCACCGGCTTTTACTAACTTACATTCCCCACTCAACTCAAAAGTAATATAAGCCTCTAGAATAAAGAATAACCAATAAGCTAGCATATTCTTAAGAGTAAACATTAAGAAAATAAAATGTTAATGAATCATGAACTTTATAGAGCAGACATTAAGATGATAAAATTTCAATAAATCATAAACTTTATAGAATAACCATTAAGAAAATGAAAATAAGTTAATTTAAAATTGACTAGCACCATAAGAATAGATAGTAATAATAAAATGAAAAATTTGGATAAGCACACAATTTACTAACACTACTATAATTCATAGCATCCTCTGCGCAACCACGCACGTGAAACCTTAAAGGAAAAGCAAACAAGGTTGCTGGTGGTGGACAGATAGCCCCGAAAGGCAAAGATAGTGAACAGAAAATGATCGTAATCTCTTACAATAGATTCGACTCCAACTGGAGCGCCATAAAGGAGTGTCTATCCACTATGCAGATAAATGTACATTGGAGTATCAACTCCTCCAACTTTCCCAAAAGCATTCACGGCTGGACTAGTTCTACGCTGCCGTTATTCACCAATTTTCGCTTATTATAAATAAACTCAAAACGGAGTCATACTCCGAAGAAACGGTTAAGGTGTTAATAGACACTTATCGGAACCGTGCTCTGGATGTGTTCATCCGTGGCTTTTACGGTGAACTGAGGGTAATCGTTTACGTGGAGTACCGAGCGCTAATACACAACCAAAAATGTTGAGATATGTATCAGGAGACACGCTTTCGTCCCAGGAGCATGAATATAACTCCGCTGAACCAATATTTTTAGTAGGTTGCGAGATATTTGAAGTTAAAGTTCAGAATTTTCAGTAATTTTCATGTGGTTGTTCTAATCACATTACCCTGTGAGAAAAGAGTGGCACGCGGAAGGACATCACCGTGGCGGTAGCCACGGCTATGGCAACCACCCGGAGTTGGAATGGCGTAGCCCAGGTTTATGTTTTGAAGCGCGGCCGAAGGCCGCCTACGCGAAAGGTGTTCTGCACATAAAAAACATGGATCGGACCCCTAAAACTGGGTAATTTTTCGGTTTTTCGCAAATATTTTCAAAAATAATGAAAATATTGGTTGAGCGGAGTTATATTCGTGCTCCTGGGACGGAAACGCGTCTTTTGATACCTCTCCCGACATTTTTGAACGCGTATTAGCGCTCGGTACCCCACGTAAACGATTACCCTTTTCCGTCGATATTTGCACACGCACGAATATTTCGAATCGTCTCCACGCGACAACAACCATTTTCTATTACGAGACGACTTGCGCTTCTACATAGGATGTCGGTTCCCAGCAAGATGCTTTCGTTTAACAGATTGTCGCTCTACCAAAACTTCCGCGTCAAGTTTTTCTTCGTCTACTTAGATTAAAACGTTTATTTTCTCGTCACATTTAAATTGTCCACCACCAAACCCGATTAGCGTTACAGAGCATGGAGCGGGACTACCAATTTCGTAAGCGAGACTGCGTTTAATTAAAGTACGGCTACTTCCCGGATCGATAAATGATGTCTTGGTTAACCCGTTTACACGAATGCCTTTCACGAGTCTGTCCTTAGAAGCAGTTTTCATCGACGCGTGATCTTGGTTAATTTTTTTAACGAAATTATTTGTATTATTTGGACACTGGGAATTTAATCGAATATTGACCCATTTTTGAACAATTGAAACACTTAACACTTTCAACTGGCTTTGTATCTGTATTTCGAGAACCGGACACCGTATTCGTTTCCAATGCTGGTTTCGGCTTATACTGAGTTGATATTTTCACTTCATTGAAAACGTTATGGTTATTAATGCAGTTTAACAAATCAGTACATCTGGCGTGGTTGTTTGATATTTTCTTTTTCATATCACTGTCAATTATTCCGTTTATAATATGAATCGGAATATCATTTTCCGATATACCTCTTTTTGTACCGAAAGCAAGCATTCGATAGTAAAATTCTTGAGGCGTTTCGTTAACACCTCTATTCATCTGAGAGATTTTTATATGCACCTCGGCGATGCTATGTAAGCACGGAAAATCGTATATCATTCGATTATAAAACTCGGACCACGCAGTATAGACGATTGGCAAGGAATCGACTCACTGTTTCACAGGACCGAAGGCAAAAGTTCGACTATATCGCGCACGTTATACATTGGACGCGGTTGTCAACCTAAACATTGATCTGGAATATACGGCGGATTCGTGTACACGGGATGCGTAGTGTAGCTCGGAAAGTTTGTATAGCTCGCGATTGGTTGCATAACCGGATGCATATTGCCTCTAACATTTGTACTCATCGGTATTGAGTACGACACTGGTGTATACGGGATTGATTATGAACGGAACCAACTCCAAATGCACTCATTGGCACTTGCGCCTGCGTAAATGGTACCCCAATCGGTGGTACTATCGATTACACTGTATGCATGTTTGTATTGACGGGTAACGATTGTATATCTACCGGCGAGGATATACGCTGCGGGACGAAATTGTTAGCTTCTACAGCTTCATTTTGCTTTCGCTCTAGTTCTGCCACACGCTGTAACAACACAAAACTTGCACTTTCATAATTTTCTTCACTTCGTTTATAATCTTCCAAACGTTTAATCCACTGCAGGCGAGTCCTGCATCTTTGCAAAGCTGTCGAAGCTCAGCAACATTTGACGATCGAAGATTTTCCCTTGTTTATTTGTTTACATATAAATGTCAAAATCTTTTATTGTAGCGAGTAACATACGAATTTATACAAAACAAAATGTATAAATGGCATTAAACACGGATAGGTGCAACGAGCACAACCCTATTCACTGTTATTATGCGAAGAACGTAGCAAAACAACAATGATACCGACGAGTAAATTTATTTGCTTTGCGAATGCGGCGCAAATGTTGCAATGACGAATGTATACAGCCCAAGTGTTGCTGCTATTGAAAAAGTGAACGTGCGACGAGAACAACACTATTCAATTTTCTTTCAGGGAAGAACATAGCAACAAATATTTGCGAAGAGTTGGTTTTTTGTTTTGTGGCTGCGGCACAAGTGTAACACAACTAATTAATTATATTTCGTGTATTGTGTATTGCAATGAACGTTGACATGCGCTAGACACTTCGTTTGCTTGAACTTTTTACGTATGTACAATCATGGGCGAATGAGTGTAGAGCAGAGCGAGAGCACCATACGAAAAGCAAACTATTTACGATCTGCTTATTAACGAGACGAGTGTATGTATACGCAAAATATTCAGTTTGTATTAGCGGACGAGTTTTGGCGAGTAGCTTTTTCGTATCGAGTTGCGAGCGAGCATTAAAGACAATCAAAGAATTTGCTGAAGCTACGCGACAAATTTCAAATTAACGGCGTCGACGAATACGAATACAAAGCGAACGTACAGAGAAGCCCCGCTTCCTTAGAATTGCGATTTGAGGAGTCTCAATTTTTCACACACACACGTACTGTCTGAGCTTGCTTAAAAATGTCATTTTTACACTGTTTTCTTTTGTGGAGTGGATTACATATCACTTCTGAGGCTGCCTCGTCGTTTCGATTTTAATAGTTAACATTGAATATATTTATTGTTTGAAATTTACAGAGTTTATAAAATATATTTCACGAGGAAACGCCTGCACGTCACGAACCACACGATACATAGACTGACTTCGTCTGTTAGGTCTGTTCGTTAATGCGCTTGGGTACGTGGTTGACAGGTTGCTGACAGAAGTAGTATGAAAAATATGGTGTTGGACTCGGGAAAGGGGTAAGGGGTGACAGCAAAGGGTCAAATTCCTCAGAATATAGCACAACTTGACTACAACAAGTATAGAGCAATGTTTTTAAGTCAGAAAATAACTTTGTAGGGTCAGCCGTATTACTTTCAAATGATTTACATGTTTAATTTTTGGACCTCATGTAGGACTGGCTTTAAAAATATAAGATATGCCATGTTTGCATCCGTAAATTGTATAAAATCTTAGCTTTGTAGCACATCTCTTGTTTCGTGAAGTAATACCAAAATGTGTTTTCAATTCAATCCACTGACCAGCTATACGTTTGACTGCGGGCGACAATCAGCGCGCATCGCAAGCTCTACCTAACATGTACGGCTCAATGCCATTGTTAATCGACGAAAAAATATGCTTATAACTATTTTGCATGGACGCAGAGTTTGCAAACCAGTTATACGACTCAGAAATTAAAAATTCAATCTCATGAGGGATGTACTCGGAAGCGCTGGATACGGCTCACAGTGTCGTGAAGGTGGACAAAAATACAAAAATCGACTGTCTTGAAACTTTGATGTTTTGATGTCAAGTTACAGCTAAAACTCCAACTAAGAGAAGTTCATATGTTATTTTGTGATAAAAACAACTTTCACCCTCGCACACCCTCTCAAAGTACACCTATTTTCTACATACCATTTAATTTCGGCGCTTCGCACATAAAAGTGCTCGCAGTTAAAAATTTGTAAAAAATACATTTTTGTTCGTAGCAAGATCTGCTTTTGTACTTTAATAAAGATATATGCGAGAAGTAAATAAATATATAATCAAACCAAATATATAATCACACCAAAATCCGAAAATTGGTAAACTTTCATGAAATATCGTGAAATTTTTTTTTGTTTATGATAGCTTGGACCTTCTACTAATAGAAATCTCTTTCAAGGTTTTCCAATATTTGAAAATTTTGGTGCAGTGAAATAACTCCCAAATGAAATAACTCCCAACAAAAAAATGAAATAACTCCCAAATATTTTCCATGCAAGTTGGGACTTATTTCATTATGAAATAGCTCCCAATTCATTGGGACTTATTTCATAATTTTAACTGGGAATTATTTCATAATGAAATAACTCCCAAATGAAATAATCCCCAATAAAATATCTTTGGGAGTTATTTCATAATTTTTGGAAATTGGGAGTTATTTCATTTTTTGGGACTTACTTCATTGCTTGTAATCCAGGCATTGGGAGTTATTTCATTTTTAATGGGAGTTATTTCATTTTTGTTGGGCATATTTTTAGCGAACTAGCGTCATTGACATTAATTCGCATTAAGAAAGGGAACTAAAGTCAGTACATTTTTTTTATATTCCAAATTTTAATTTTTCATTATCACCTTCGACTTATGATCATGAATCTGAGATTGGCTTAGGTCAGATCCCCGATTCGGGGCGTGATCAATGGTATTTATGTGCAGAACTCCTTTCCGCACTGGCGGCCTTCGGCCGCGCTTCAAAAAATAACCCTGGGCTACGCCATTCCAACTCCGGGTGGTTGCCATAGCCGTGGCTACCGCCACGGTGATGTCCTTCCGCGTGCCACTCTTTTCTCACAGGGTAATGTGATTACAACAACCACATGAAAATGACTTTAACGGCAAATATCTCGCAAACTACTAAAAATATTGGATCAGCGGAGTTATATTCATGCTCCTGGGACCAAAGCGCGTCTCCAGATAGATATCTCAACATTTTTGGTTGTGTATTAGCGCTCGGTACCCCACGTAAACGATTACCCACGTCTAGATTTAGAATCTGAAATGAGATTTTTTTCAACCGTTCAAAAGTTATTTGCAGTTAAAGTTCACAATTTTCTGTCATTTTCATGTGGTTGTTGTAATAGCACATTAGGCTGAGCCCAAAAAGTGGGAAACGTGGCACGCGGAAAGACATCACCGTGGCGGTAGCCACGGCTATGGCACACACCCGGAGTTGGAATGGCGTAGCCCAGGGTTATTTTTTGAAGCGCGGCCGAAGGCCGCCTATAAGGAAAGGAGTTCTGCACATAAATACCATGGATCACGCCCCGAATTGGGGATCTGACCTAAGTCAAATTTTCGCCTGCGGCACTACTTCGTCGAATCTCAAACCCAAATGCCTCAATGACATTAATTCGCATGTCCAAAGCTGTCCTGTATTTTTCAAATTTCATTGTAACTGATTATATTGTAAAAATATACCATTTCAAATTTTGATTTGGGATTTATTTCATTTTTTTGGGACTTATTTCATTTGGGAGTTATTTCATTTTTTTGGGGACTTGTGGTTTCATTGTGAAATAACTGCCAAATATTGGGAGTTATTTCATTTCCTTCTTTGGGAGTTATTTCATTTATTAAAGTTGGAAATTATTTCATTTTTATTGGGACTTCTTTCATTGGGAGTTATTTCATGGGAGTTATTTCATTTGGGAGTTATTTCACTGCACCGAAAATTTTCAATTTACTAAATGCCCTTTTTTTTGGTATAATTTTAGCGGACCAATATTTATAATACTTTTTGTGAATGCCCTAAGGCCTAGATTTTTGGTTCGATTTTTAAAAATAGGATGTGGAATTATAGCTAATAATGGCAAAAAAAGAGGTACAGTTTGTTTTATAACGAACAAATTATAAGCTAATTAAAATACTAAAATATGCATCACGGCATGGGAGTAAAAGACAAAGGTATACGAAGATTTACATATATATATATTTATATGGAGAGCAATAACACCAGTTACAAATAATATTCTAACTAATTCAGGTAAGCAAATAAATGAAATCGAGCGATCTTTAAGCACCCACTGATTAGACGAAAGGCGAACAAAAAGAAAATAAAAATAAACAGCATACCTATTTTTCTTCATCTGAATAAAGAATAATATTTTGCTTAATTACTAAACAACAACAGCTTGCGAAAATGTTAGTACAAATTTATGCACATGAGGGAGGTACTTTATTTTCTTAATTTTTTTTTTATTATACCTAGTAGTGCTTCGTACACAAGGTATATTAACTTCATTTGCCTAACGGTAGTATGTAACGGCATAAACGAATCGAGATAGATATTGACTTATATATATCAAAATGTTCAGGAGGAAAAGAGAAATCGATTAAGGAATGTCCGTCCGTCCGTCTGTGAACACGATAACTTGAGTAAATCTTGAGATATCTCAATGAAATTTGGTATGCAGGTTCCTTTTCACTTATCTCGGAGCGCTATTGAAAAGGCGAAATCGGTTAAAAGCCACGCCCACTTTCTAAATATGTATATAATCTTTTCGAAAATACAAAAGGAGTGATTATTCAGTACATAATACACCTATAAGGATAAAATTTGGTGTGTACTTTAGCGTTAAGGCAACAAAAAATTTTTTTATAAATTTTTGAAAAGGGGCGTGGTACCGCCCACTTTTGATTAAGTCAAATTTATTGATCATAAATCAAAAACCGCTCAAGATAGCAAAATGAAATTCAGCACACATATTTATATTAATACCGGCAATATTCCGAAAAAAAATTTGCGAAATCGGGTAAGGTCCACGCCCAATTTTATACGAAAGATTTTGAAAAGGATCATGGATATATTGAATATGCAATAACTTTACTTACACTACGTGTAAATCATTTCTATTTCACCTCTAAAGTGTTCGCGGGCAAAGAAAGTCGAATGCATAACATTTTTCCCCTTTATGGTGGATTATTCCACAAAACTTTTCAGGCCATAACTCTGGTAAAAATTGATTTTGGAATTGCTTTTTAAGCAACAAACAAATGTTGTGGATTTTGTTGAAGTAGGCGTGGCGCCGCCCACTTTTCAGCAAAAAAAGGTCTGTTATTTTTAAACGCGATTGCTTGAAATTTCAAAAAGGTATTTTCATGAAAGTAAGTGGGATGCTTTCCAATAGTATATAGTATACTCCTGCCAAAAATTACGCAAATCGAATAAAGAACAAGCAAGATTTACGGGCAAGTAGTTGACACCCTACTGCCTTTTTTTATTAATTTTTTTTATTTTCATACCTTTCATGAACATGAGGAAAGCTATTTATATTTTGTTATTTAGTGATCATTTAATTTGCCACTCACAAAAGAAGTGTTTTTAATCGAAAACAATCAATTTTAAATATAAAACATCGATCGATTTATATCTTAACTGGGCATATTTGCACTACCACTAAAAATGCACTACCACTATTTTTTAGTGATAGTTAAAATCAAAAATCACTATCACTAAATTTTTAGTGATAGTTATTTTTGATTTTAACTATCACTAAATATTAGTGTCAGTGAAAATTAAAAATCACTATCACTATCCCTTTTAGTGGTAGTGAAAAATTGCACTATAACTACAAAATACACTATCACTACAAAATGCACTATCACTAAACTTGTAGTGAGTCATGATATTTTACTAAAAATTTGATTTGATATCCAATGGTAAATGTTGAAAAGTAATAGTGTTACTGTTACATACATATGTTCATACATTATACCAGCCTTGAGTTTCATAATTATGAGCATAGTTTGTCCTATATTATTCCTTACCTATGTAAACTCACTATTTATTCAACCTTTTAAGGGTAAAGTCAAAGCATTTGCGGATGACCTAGGAATTGCATACGACTCAACTGATCCTTTAAACTTGATAGCGGATCCTAACCACGATATTCACATACTTCGGTCATGGTTTGCGGAACATAAACTGGTTGTCAGCAATAAAACCAAACTAATCTTCTTTAGTCCGAAACTTCAAGAATCACAAGGTCTTAATATAACTTTTCACAGTGCAATATGCAAACATAATATCCTATATAGTAATATGTGCTCCAACCATCGTTATGCGTGTTCTTTTCATGATAATACAGCGTGTGACTCTAACTGCTTTGAAATTGAAAGAGTGGATAGTTTGAAATACCTAGGAGACACAATTGATTGTAATCTAAACTGGAATGAGCAAATTGCAACTCAAAGAAAATACTTACTTTCATCCAATCGTATACTTTACCGCCTAAGAAAATACGTCTCAAACCATACACTGAAAACAGTTTATTATGGTATAGTTCATTCTAAGTTAGAATATGGAATAAGTTGCTGGGGTGGTGCTCACTCCAACAAAATCAATCAGTTGACTGTACTGCAAAAATGTGCGGTAAGAAAAGTTTTTAATTGTCCACGTCGGACTAACTCATTTGGCTTGTTTAGAAGATCAAATATATTCCCAGCTCGGCATTTGTTCTATTACAAAATTTTAAAAATATTTTACATGAGAGGTGGCTATTTACAAAATCCAATACGAGGCATGTACAGACTGCGTAGTAACCAACAACATTGTTTAGAAACTCCTACACTGTCTTATCTTGCAAACTTTTTAATTCCCTTCCAGAAAATATACGAGAAATTAGATCCAGATCTGTGTTTTTCAAAAAAATAAAATGTTGGCTTCTTGAATTTGACGTCAACCAGGTAGAAATTTTAATGCACTACGTTGTATGATACAGCGGTATATGTATTTAATATTATATACATACATATGAGCATTGCATAGTCTTGAATTTTCTTCTTTCTGTTTTCATATGAGGAATTCTGTCAACTTCGCTTTTATCTTTGTTCTTAAATTTGCTTCGTAAGCTTCATTTAATCAATTTATTTTTTTTAATCAATTTATTTCTTAAATATTATGTTCTTACTTTAAATAAAATGTGTTTAAATATTGTATCCTTTTTTGCTCACCCCACTGCTGTTACTATTTATGTAATTGAATTTGTAAAACATGATGGGACATACAACACTATTTTTATTATACAAAATAAAGATGTCACTAACTATTCCATATACATAAGTAATGATATTGTAAAGAAGTAAAATTAAGCTATCAATATATGTATGTACTTATGAGAATAATGAAATAAATAATCTATCTAAATACAAATTTGAGCCTACAATGCTATTCACGTCAACTATTCATATATACAAATCATGAAAATAACGTTCTGGTTTCGGTTTTGTAACGTGTTTCGGTTTTGTAACGTGTTTCGGTTTCTGTTCCGGTTTCGTTCTTCAGCATTTATTTACTTTTGTTTCAGTTACGGTGCCGTTCTGCTTTCGGTTTCCAAATAAAAACACGAGCACAGAAGAATTTTACCACTACAAAACTCAAGTACCTATGTACATATGCAGCTTCAAAAAGGGTGTGCATTTTCATAATTGTTTTCGGATCTTGTAAATTTTTTTCGATAGCTTCATTTAACTATAATCAAATCTCCCCTTTCCGAATTTTGATATTGATGTCAAAACGTGTCTTTTTTTAGCTTGCTCCACAATCTCCCATGAAAAATTTTAAGGGTACCTTTTTTTAAAAAACATTCCTATGTGCTCACTGAAAGAAGTAAGACATTAAAAAAATTCAAAACGGTTTAGAACCGTTAAATATGTTTTAATCATTTACTATTACGTTACTTCTCACATTTTACCAACAGGTGTACAAAACTAAGCAGACCGAAATCTGCGGAAGTAATAAAAAGTGTTTTATCCTGACGTCTGGTTACGCCTTGCGTTACGAGATGGAACTCAATGTATGATTCGGTTCGAAAACTAATAGAGGTTAAGCACAAATTAGGTGAGCTATGTTACAAGCTGGAAATCTCAAATTTTGACGAGAAAGAAATTAAGTATTTAGAGGAGTATGAAAAAATAATGCAACCTATTGCAGAAGCTATTGACTTTCTTCAAAAAGAGGAAAATATATTCTTTGGCTACTTCATACCCACATTGGTATCCATAAAAATAAAAATTCGGCGTTTAGCTTCCGAAAATCTCAAATTTCTCACGGAAGTTAATAGTCAAATGGAGTCCAAGTTAATCGAAAGATTTGAAAAATATTTTTATTTGCACTCTGACTCCTGGGATGCAGTTATTGCCGCAACCATCATCCCCGATATCAAATCAAAGTTTTGCAAGGTCTTACTGGAAAGTGCTAATTCATACACTGTAGACCACGTTCGGGACAAAATAAAAGTATACCCGATGGAATTTAAAAATAATACCGTTGAGGGTGAAAATAATTCGCAAGCTTCCATGCGTGCTACTAAACGACTTCTGGAATTCGACAATGACGCTAAAGGCATTTGATTGAATAAAGCCAATCTGTGTATTGTTTATAATAATTTCATTCTTTAGATATAAGTCAATATATAGGGTGTTTTTTTACAGGTTTGTTTTTTGAATAGAGATAAAACTGGCATTTTGTGGTCAAATCTGGCAACTCTAATGTCATTTATGTTCAGTTTGGTTTGCCATTTCATCATGAACAGGTTGACAAAAGAACAACGCTTGCAAATCGTGCAAATTTATTTCGAAAATAATGGTTCAAATTTTTTTTTCAAATGGCAAAATTTTGTTCAGTTATGAGGCTCATTTTTGGTTGAATGGCTACGTCAACAAGCAAAATTGCCGCATTTGGAGTGAAGAGAATCCACATGAGACCCTTGAAACGCCATTACATCCACAAAAACTGACTGTTTGGTGTGCTCTATGGGCTGGTGGAGTCATTGGGCCATACTTCTTCCGCAATAATGCTGGAGAGGCAGCTACGGTTAATGGAGACCGGTATAGAGCCATGATAACCGACTATTTTGTTCCCGAATTGGATGGCATGAATGTGGATGAGTTGTGGTTCCAACAAGACGGCGCTACATGCCACACAGCGCACGTCACAATCGATTTATTGAAGGAAACATTCGATGAGCGTATAACTTCGCGGAATGGACCTGTCAATTGGCCACCAAAGTCGTGTGATTTGACACCATTGGATTATTATCTTTGGGGATATGTGAAGTCGCTCGTCTACACCAACAAACCAGAAACGTTAGGGGAATTGGAAGCCAACATTCGTGGCGTTATTGCCGACATACGGCCCCATATGCTCGAAAAAGTTGTTGAAAATTGGACCTGTAGAATTGGCTTTATTCGAGCCAGCCGCGGCGGCCACATGCCCGAAATCATATTCAAACATTAATGGCATAAAATTATCCTTCCAATAAAGCCAAATTGATCGACCTTAAAACGATTTTCTTGTGTTTTATTTCAATTCGAAGTTCTATACCCCTAAAAAAAACACCCTATATAAGCTCACATGGCAGAGCCATATCAACCGAAGTAGATTTCTACTTGAACGATGATGATAGCAACATTGATGCAATAAGAAAGATATTTTTATTTGCATTCTGACTCCTGGGATGCAGTTATTGCCGCAACCATCATCCCCGATATCAAATTAAAGTTTTGCAAGGTCTTAATGGAAAGTGCTAATTCATACACTGTAGACCAAGTTCGGGACAAAATAAAAGTATACGCCATGGAATTTAAAAATAATACCGTTGAGGGTGAAAATAATTCGCAAGCTTCCATGCGTGCTACTAAACGATTTCTGGAGTTCGAAAATGACGCTAAAGGATTGAATAAAGCCAATCTGTGTATTGTTTATAATAATTTCATTCCTTAGATATAAGTCAATATATAAGCTCACATGGCAGAGCCATATCAACCGAAGTAGATTTCTACTTGAACGATGATGATAGCAACATTGATGCAATAAGAAAGATGTTCTTAAAATATAACGCAGCTCTTCCATCCTCTGCGCAAGTGGAAAGACTATTTCCCTTTGCAGGAATTGTTAATAGATCCACGAGGCAAAATCTTAATGACTCTAATTTTGAAATGCTGGTATTAAAGAAGGCAAATAAAAATTTTAAAAACTAGAACTACTTATATGCTTACTTATTTGATGCATTTATTTATTTACATGAAATATAATTATAAACTATTATATTACATACGAAGGTAACTAGCAAACATGGGTTATCAACCTAAGCTTCCTAATTTTAGTGGTAATTTAGTGCATTTTCCAAGTGGTAGTGCAATTTATTTTCACTATCACTAAATATTTAGTTATAGTGTTTTTGAATTTTCACTATCACTATAAAATTGGTGATAGTGAATTTCAATTTTAACTATCATTAAAAAAATAGTGCTAGTGAAACCAGTAGTGCTCACTAAATTTAGTGCACTATGCCCAACCCTGCTGAAAAAGCCAAAAAGGTTCTTAGAACATAAGAATTTTTAATGTAATATAAATTTAATATTAATTTAATATAACCATTCTAATGCACATAAGTATATACATACGTGTGAAAGCAAGTGACCGCAACAGGTAAATCATCTCTTGTTTATTTCACTTAAAAATAAAGTGTCGAAGGCAAAAACGTAAAACTTTTATAATAAACTAGTAAGGCCCGCTTGCTTTGCTGCGTATCAGAACTTATAACAGACTGAGTCCGATTTTAATCATTATAGCCTATACGCACTTGATTGTATAGTTCACAACAACAATTAAAAAATACATTTGGGCCAGTTTTCGAAATTTGAAATACATATGTACATATCTCCACATATAATAAAATTGTACATGGCATCTACCCACCCTTCTCGTTTTCCGTCCGAAATTTTTGAAGATATTTAATTGAAACCATTTGAGATATTTAAATTAAGCGCATCGTATATAACAGTACCCATTGGCACCATTCGTTTGATACCCATATTGTACTAACAAATTTTTTTGCAAATAGTCGTCGATAACTTCAAGATATCTCCGAAACCATTTGGGATATTTCAATTGATCACATCGCATATTATACAGCACTCATTAACACCTTTCGTTTGACATCCATATTGCACTAAGACATTTTTGGTCACCCCTGGTCCACATATTTTGCGATAACTCCAAAACCGGTTGAGATATCGCAAAGAATTATATCTTAAACTTTAAGTTGAGCGTCTAACAATCCAACGAAGAAGTTTAATTCAATTCCATTCAGTACTTTTAGTGATACGACCACAACCATACAGACAGACATGGGCCACATATTGGGCGATAACTCCAAAACCGGTTGAGATATCGAAAAAAGTAATATCCTAAATTTTAAGTTGAGTATCTAGCAATCCATTCAGTACTTTCAGAGTTATACGGCCACAAACATACGGACAGACAGACACACACAAATTAAAAAAATGGTTGATTTGGATTCTACTCGTTTAATAATGCTTCCCCCAATCAATTTTTTGTTGATATCTGCCATGTACAGACATCGACCTGTTACAATTTTATTATTATAATAAATAAATAAATAGAAATGTCAATTAAAATTATAAATAGTGATTTGGTAGATTTATGTTTAGAAACACCACTCAAAGAAAGATTATCAGTAATTTTTTTTTTGTTTGTGAAAAACTAACTAATGTTAAATTTGATAGAAATGCTGTGAGTTCAATAGTTTATAGGTTCAATGCTGAAATGAACAACTGGTGGAAGGAAGCTTTCTATATAAAAGAGCGTTTTATTAATTTGAACTCTTCTTGGCTCCAATGGGCAGTCTTTGAAATTGAAGATCCCGATAATGTAATTAGTGTATGCTTTGTAGTGTGAAAGATTGTGATCGAATATAAACTTCAGATACCAAGCACCAGTACGGGAAAAAGAGGCAGACCGCAAGTTGAGTATTTTTCTAATTTGTACCTGATTTAATTTTTGGAAAAAGCATTGCTTAGTACTTTAAGATGTATACGATGATCGAACAACTGAAATAAATAGAAAAGACCGTACCTAGTTCATCTTAGCAACTAAAAACAATAATTTTTTTTTTTTTAATTTTTGTGGTTTTTTTAAATGTTTTTTTTTTTTAATTTGTGTTTTTTTTTTAATTTTTTTTGGGGTTTTTTTTAGTTTTTTTTTAAATGTTTTTTTTTTAATTTGTGTTTTTTTTTTAATTTTTTTTGGGGTTTTTTAATTTTTTTGTTTTGTTTATTTTTAAACAATAAAGAAATTGATTCGTTGATAATAAAAAGCAAAATATTTATACATATTATTTCGCAGTTTCGTAAAAAAAAATTGAAATTGTGTAAAAGTACAAAAGTACTTGTAACAGGATCTACAATGACTTTCTAAATTAAACGACTTAATGCCCATTCGCCTTTTACATACTAAGCAGACAGCTTCCCCGTCTAAATTTTCTGCAAAGAAAAATCACATTTCCCACTCTAAATTAAATTTTGCCATAATTGTTTGTAAACATACAGGGATATATCAAACATATGTAGGCACCCACGTAAGCAAGAAAAATCCATGCGCATAAACGACAACATTCTTGCTTGCATGAAAGTTGGATAGGAACTGATCATGGATGAAAGAGATAAGGTTTAGCCGTCACATGTGTGAGAAAAAAGTATTTTTTTCGCGTGACGTATGTGGTGTGTTGTCAACCTGACAAAGCTGTCAAATACCATACATTTCAAGAAAGAAAATGTAAACAACCTAATAAAAGTTGGAAAATAATAATATTTAGTGCGGAAATCGTCAAAAATAACTTCAATACGGACGTAATCAGTTTGTATAAATCGTATTAAAAGTAAAAAAAGGCCTTTTGCATTCAATTTCTTAAGTAAATTCAAATGGAAAGTTTCGGTTCTCAGATTTGTGCATAAGTGAGATTGTAAACAGATATTTCGCGTATGAAATTAAAATAATATAAAAACTTGTTAAATATCTATTATTTAATGTTTAGTTTAGATAATAATTGTATAAAATACGTTCCGGCAGTGTAGTTTTGAAAATATTTACTCATTTTAAATGAGGTCCTCAAAGCCGTGTACCAGTGCAAATTTGTATGTAGACATTGGTACAAAATACTAATTATATAAAGTTTTAATGCATTTCTTTCAAAAAAAATTGCTAAATATCTAATATTTAATGTTTAATTTAGATAATAATTGTATAAAATACGTTCCGGCAGTGTAGTTTTGAAAATATTTACTCATTTTAAATGAGGTCCTCAAAGCCGTGTACCAGTGCAAATTTGTATGTAGACATTGGTACAAAATACTAATTATATAAAGTTTTAATGCATTTCTTTCAAAAAAAATTGCTAAATATCTATTGATTAATGTTTAATTTAGATAATAATTGTATAAAATACGTTCCGGCAGTGTAGTTTTGAAAATATTTACTCATTTTAAATGAGGTCCTTAAAGCCGTGTACCAGTGCAAATTTGTATGTAGACATTGGTACAAAATACTAATTATATAAAGTTTTAATGCATTTCTTTCAAAAAAACATTGCTAAATATCTATTGATTAATGTTTAATTTAGATAATAATTGTATAAAATACGTTCCGGCAGTGTAGTTTTGAAAATATTTACTCATTTTAATGAGGTCCTCAAAGCCGTGTACCAGTGCAATGTTAATGCATTTCTATGATGTTTTACTTAAATAAATACATACTTACATACGTAAAATACCACATCAATAAAAAGATTTTGTTTCATTTTAAGTGGCTTTATTTTATATATGTACTATATTGTTTATACGAACAATACAAATGAAATTCTGTAAAGGAAAATATTGGATGTTAGCAAAGTTTTAAGTAGTCTGTTATCTTAAAATATAAATACCTAAAATATCAATTTAAAACGTGGCAAAAGTTCTCGTATTCCACTGCTAATGTAATATATAAATTTGGGTTTACGTTATTGTTTTTGTTAATTTCCTTTTTTTCTTATTGCACGCATTGTCGACAATTAATTTGTTTAATTTTCGAATACGAAAAAACATAAGCGCGCGAAAGAATAATTTCTTTATTTTAACATCGCATTTTACGTGTTGGGAGCTATTTATATGTTTTTCCAAAAAATTCTTACAAATCAGTAACGATTCCTTGTTCATGTCATTGAATACGATTTGCAGCGCCCTTAAATGGGTCATTAATTCCTGCGTAGGTTTAGATAGCCCACCTTCTGATAAGTGGTTTACCCATGAAAAGTTTTCTTCGTTGCCTTCTTCTACTGCGATGTTTGGAATTTCAGAACGGAGCCGTTTACAAATGTAGCCAGCTACATTCTCCAAACCATCGTACTCTAGAGCTTCTAGTTCTGGATCAAACTGTTGCTCGCTATGTTCGTCGTTGTCCTCCGGCTGTGAAGCTATGCCACTAAGTATCGTGCCTGTGAATAAATATTATTGTTCACCCCTATTATTGTTGTCAAAATTGATGTGCACACATTGGCAATGATAATTCAATGGCTGGTTCGTGCATCAATATTGACAATCATAATATGGGTGATTATATAAACATATGGGCAAATCCCAAAAACTTTTACTTTTTTGGATACTCGGCAGCTACACACGAGCAAATAACTTAAGGCCAGAAGAATGTACAGGGACATTCAGTTCGACCTATTGACTATCCGGTCTGATGATATTAAAAATCAGAAATGCTGATAGCAAGTTTTTGGAGAACTTTGAAACCTGAAAAACGTCGATTTTTACACCTTTTCAAGCGATACTCTTGATTTTTTTTTTTGAATTTTTTCGATAAAATTTTGAGGCACCGCTGAAACGCTTTGAAATTTAAACTGAATGTTGTTTTTGAGACGGAGATTCTTAAAGTATGTGCACAATTAATGTGCCCCTCCAATACTCAAAATTATCATCAATCAAAGTAGCGATACTTTTTTTTTGTCATTTTCAATATTGGCAGTTTTTTGCTTATAGCTTTTTGAGGCAACTGAGTATTGAAATTTGGATTATGCACGATGATAGCCTATCAGGGACTAAAAATACCTATGGCTTCAAATTCGATGTGCCCCTTTCAATTGTGGAGGTAGAGGCAGAAAAGTGGAAGCGCTTGGTTCCGTAAATTTTTTTCAGGAGCATGTTTTTTTGTGGGCACAGCTACAATTTTCCTTTTATCACTTTATACTCTTTTGTTAATTTTTTCTCTACACCACAGTAGTATACCATTAATTGCCTCATCTGGGAATATTCACGCAAGGAAAGTTATTGATGTTTGTACAACGGGCAAATTTACGAAATTTTCGAC